>CM037783.1:61170520-61195062 GCA_021229015.1 Solen grandis
TCCGTCTGTCCGTCCCTCTGTAAAACACAAAAAATTTTGCCCGGAAATACTCCTCCTAAACTTTTGGAAGGATTTTTTGAAAATTGCTGGCAATGATCCCTTTGACATTGTAAATTTGCGCGTTTCTATATAGCATTGAGTTACCCCCCCTAAATTTTCCAAATTATGCCCCCTTTTATGATTTTTGCCCTTACAAATTTGCGGACTACTCCGCCTTTAAATAATGGGAAAGGGTTTTAATGATACTTGCTGTCAATGTTTCCCTTTGACATTGTAGCAGGCGTTATCTATATAGCATTGAGGGTTTCCTCCCCCATTTACCAAATTTTTGCCCTTTTATGATTTTTGCATTACAAACTTCTGCGGACTACTCCTTTAAAAAATACTGGAAGGTTTTGATGAAAAATTTTGGCAATGATCCTTAGACATTGTATAAGGCGTTATTATAAATTTTATTTGGGTTTCCTCCCCCATTTTTCCAATTTTTGCCCCCTTTTATGATTTTTGCATTACAAACCCTTTTGCGGACTTTCTCCGCCTTTAAAATACTGGGAAGGGTTTTAAAGGGTACTTGCTGTCAATGATCCCTTTGGGCATTGTAGCAGCGGTTTATCTATATAGCATTTTAGTTACCTCCCCCATTCACCAAGTTATGCCCCTTTTATGATTTTTGCATTACAAAATTCTGCGGACTATCCGCCTAAACTATGGGGGATTTTAATGATACTTGCTGTCAATGATCCTTAGCCCTTGTAGCAGGGCGTTATCTATATTTGCATTGAGTTACCCCCCTTTTTTACCAAGTTTTGCCCCTTTGATGATTTTTTCATTACAAAATTTTGCGGACTAATCCTTTAAATATGGAAGGATTTTTATGGAAATTACTGGCAATGATCCTTTAAAGGGGGGGGCCAAATTTTTTTAAAAATAGCATTTAGTTACCCCCCCTATTTACCAAGTTATGCCCCCTTTGATGATTTTTGGGATTAAAACTTTGCGGGGCTTTCTCCTTCTAAACTACTGGAAGGTTTTGATGAAATTGCTGGCAGTGATCCTTGGGCATTGTTAAGGCGGTTTTCTATATATTTATTTGGGGTTTCCCCCCCTATTTTCCCAAATTAGGCCCCCTTTTATGATTTTTGCATTACCAAAATTCTGCGGACTACTTCGCCCAAACTACTGGAAGGATTTTGATGAAACTTGTGCCTTTATCCTTAGGGCATTGTAGAAGCTGTGTTAGTTAAATAACATTGGATTACCCCCCTTTATTATAGTTATGCCCCTTTGATGATTTTTGCTTTACAATTTTCTGCAGACTACTCCTCCCATTGGATTACCTCCCTTTTTATGTTATGCCCCTTGATGATTTTGCTTTACAATTTTCTGCAGACTACTCCTCCTAAACTACTGGAGGGATTTCAATGAAACTTGCTGTCATTCAACCTTAGACATTGTAGTAGCGCTTTTTCTATATAACATTGGGTTACCCCCCCCCCCCCCCCCCCCCCCCCCCCCCCCCCACCCCCCTGTTTTAAAGATATGTCCCTTTGATGGTATTTGTTTTACAATTTCTTCCATTGATAGATTTCAGTGAATCTTAATGATATTTATCCATAGACATAGGTATATCCATAGGTATGTGTTACAAAGGATCACTAGATTTTCCATGTAGTTGGCACATAGTCCTCTATATACGTATTAAGATGGAGTGTTGTATGCAAGAATCTGATTTCATGCTCCAAAGCCATGTTTGACAAAAAACACTTGCGGGGGGTATTAGTAAGCCCTTAGGCGACAGTTCTAGTTTTACTTGAGATGAGACCTGCATGTACTTTATTTTACTGGAGATGAGACCAGTATGTACTTTACTGGAGATGAGACCTGCATGTATTTTACTGAAGATCAGACCTGCATGTACTTTACTGGTGATGAGACCTACATGTACTTTACTGGAGATGAGACCTGCATGTACTTTACTGGAGATGAGACCTACATGTACTTTACTGGAGATGAGACCTGCATGTACTTTACTGGAGATGAGACCTGCATGTACTTTACTGGAGATGAGACCTGCATGTATTTTACTGAAGATCAGACCTGCATGTACTTTACTGGTGATGAGACCTACATGTACTTTACTGGAGATGAGACCTGCATGTACTTTACTGAAGATGAGACCTGTATGTACTTTACTGGAGATGAAACCTGTATGTATTTACTGGAGATGAGACCCTGCATGTATTTTACTGAAGATCAGACCTGCATGTACTTTACTGATGATGAGACCTGCATGTACTTTACTGGAGATGAGACCTGTATGTACTTTACTGGTGATGAGACCTACATGTACTTTACTGGAGATGAAACCTGTATGTACTTTACTGGAGATGAGACCTGCATGTATTTTACTGAAGATCAGACCTGCATGTACTTTACTGATGATGAGACCTGCATGTACTTTACTGGAGATGAGACCTGCATGTACTTTACTGGAGATGAGACCTGCATGTACTTTACTGGAGATGAGACCTACATGTATTTTACTGGAGATGAGACCTGCATGTACTTTACTGGAGATGAGACCTGTATGTACTTTGCTGGAGATGAGACCTGCATGTACTTTACTGGAGATGAGACCTGTATGTACTTTACTGGAGATGAGACCTACATGTACTTTACTGGAGATGAGACCTGTATGTACTTTACTGGAGATGAGACCTGCATGTACTTTACTGGAGATGAGACCTGCATGTATTTTACTGAAGATCAGACCTGCATGTACTTTACTGGAGATGAGACCTGCATGTATTTTACTGGAGATGAGACCTGCATGTATTTTACTGAAGATCAGACATGCATGTACTTTACTGGAGATGAGACCTACATGTACTTTACTGGAGATGAGACCTGCATATACTTTATTTTACTGGAGATGAGACCTACATGTACTTTACTGGAGATGAGACCTACATGTACTTTACTGGAGATGAGACCTACATGTACTTTACTGGAGATGAGACCTGCATGTACTTTATTTTACTGGAGATGAGACCTGTATGTACTTTACTGGAGATGAGACCTGCATGTACTTTACTGGAGATAAGACCTGCATGTACTTTATTTTACTGGAGATGAGACCTGTATGTACTTTACTGGAGATGAGACCTGTATGTACTTTACTGGAGATGAGACCTGTATGTACTTTACTGGTGATGAGACCTACATGTACTTTACTGGAGATGAGACCTGCATGTACTTTACTGGAGATGAACCTGTATGTACTTTACTGGTGATGAGACCTACATGTACTTACTGGAGATGAGACCTGCATATACTTTATTTTACTGGAGATGAGACCTGCATGTACTTTACTGGAGATGAGACCTGTAGATTTTACTGGGTGGCCCACATGTACTTTATGGAGATGAGACCTGCTTATACTTTTTTTTAAATAGCAAAAATGTTCCCTGTTATTACTTCAGGTTGTGTTATTTGTGCCAGCTTCCCAAAAACAGGCCCGCAAAAAAACCCTTTCCCCTAACCCCCTAGTTCCCGGAAAGTGTAACCCCCGTTCCCCAATTGTGTTTTGGAACCCCATCGATTTTTTGGGGGAAACCCTGTGTCACCTTTCTTGATGCTTCTGTGTCTAAGCTCTCCATCTTTTTCTCACTTCGGCTGTGTTTTTATTTAGTTTGTTTATTCTATGCGTGTAGAATTTTCTTTCCCTTGTCCGTATGGGGTTTTTTTTTTTCCCTTGGGTCAGGGTTTCCGTGCTTCGGCCCCGTGACCTGGTTTATTTTGTTTTTTGAAAATTATGCTGTTGTTCGTTTCGGACCCTTTTTTGTAGGGTTTTTTTGGGTTTCCCCGTTTTATTTTGTTACTTTGTTATTTCTTTGTTTTTAATTTTAAATGTGCAGTCTAGGGGTTCCTGCGGCATGTCAGGGTCCTGGACCCCCCACCAGTCCTGCCTTTCATGCTGGGGGCTCCAGGGATAACACCTGCCTGTTTTGTTTCTTGGTCGAAGGGGTTTTGGAAGAAAGCCTTTCCCGCGATGTATTATCCGGAAAAAGGAAAGGGCCTCATCTTCCCCTTTCTCTGGGTTTGTGCTTGGGGGTCGGAGCCCCTCCCCCCCTCCCGGGAAAGAAGGTTCCCCCCTCCCCGGGAGGCCCCCCTTCGTCTCCTTGCCCCCGTACGGCTCCCCTTGCGTTACCCCCGGGTGGCAGACAAGGAGACTACCCCGCGGTCCCCGGGGGGATGACCGGTCTTTTGCTTGACTTGGGCATAGCAAGGCCCGCGACGGTACCGGTCAGGTCTGGCCTCTGGTCCCCGGGCAAGACCGGTCATGACCATGTCTATGACGGGCCCGGTCCCCGGGTATATTACGGGGGCCCCCGGTCCCCCGGGTCGGGAAACCGGTCACGACCACAATCACCGGGCATCGGTCACGGGCCGGTCATCAATCAGGGGGCCCCGGTTTCATTCCCCGGTCATTTCAAAATTCTATTGTTCGTGTCGGCCCCAGAGCCCAAGCCCGGTCATCACGGTCATGGGAAAAAAGTCGTCCCCGATCACGGTCAGGTGGGTTCACCACTCGGCGTGCGGGTCACCGATCTTGCCGTTCCAACTGAAAAAGTTCGGCTCGAGTTCTTCCTCAGGCACCCCTGCGGTCCTTCGCGCGGCCCCTGCTTCCCGTTTTTCTGGGTCCCCAAGAAAGGCCCCCCAAAAACTTTTTCCCCGGGCATTTTTCGGACCGGTCCCCTAGCTCTGCTCCTGGGCGGTCCCCTTTACGCTGGCACGTCTCGCTCTTCGAAGGATGGGGTGGGGATTTTTCACCCCCAGCCTCATACCTTCGATCCTTCCACGTGGTGGTGCTGATGGGGGATTATGCGAGGCCCTTCAGTTCTGCCCCCCCTCCTGTCATAGGGGGCGAGCCTGCTCCTTTAGGGGGGGTGGGGTTTCTCTTCCAAGGACCTTAGTCAGATGTTCCTTCAGTCTTCTCCCTCCTCGGGGCCACAGGGGCTTCTTCTGCAAGCCCCCTATGTGGCCTTCTTTCCTCCTTTTCCCTTTTTGGGCTTTCCCCCTCAGGTGCTCCCCCATTCGTCCTTTATGAGATGGGCCTCCCCCCTCCGCTCGCAACCCCCACAGTGGGGCTACTCTGAGCGGCACTTGGAGGACGAAATCTCTCTTCATGCTCCTGAGGAGGATTCCTTATTTGGAGGATGTGCCTCTTTGGGCCCCACCTGCGCCGTCCGTGCCCCTTCTAAACCCTTTTCTACAATCCTCTCTCTGACGAGGAGGACGAGTCAAAAAACAGTCGTTTTTCCATGGACAGGGCTGTTCGGAGGTCTTTGTCCCCTACCAAATCGGTGTGCAAACCGGCCCCCCCTCCCTCCGTAAGGGTGCGAGGGTTACCTCGACCCTGGGGAAAAGCCTAAGGAAAGCCAAATCAGTCAAACCCGGAGTTGCTTCCTTTCTCTCCGGTTCCTTTCGGCCCGGGAGGTTTTTCGAATTTCCCCCTCCTCCAAGCCGGGGCCGGGCGGTTTTTTCCCCACTTCAGCCTTGGGCCCTTTGGGTTTAACCCAAGACCTACAAGTTTCGGAGGGTGATTTTCTATCCCCCCCGAAACTGGACTTAGTGCGGTGGGCTCGGCTCAAGGCCCCCTCTTCTTTCCACTTCGCGGGAAGGTCTTGGATCGCTGGGAGAAAACACTCCCGTTTTCTTTGGGGCATCTTGTCTCACGTGACTCCTTGTGGGCACTTTCGGTCAAACTAGCAAAAAGACCCTTATTTCTTCCGTCAGGCTTTTTTAGAGGCCTTAGCAGCGACTGCAAAACTTCTTTTTTGCTATCTCCTCTTCTCTTCAGAGAGACTCGCTAGGCGGGATGCCATCCTGGACGGCCCCAACAAGCTGCTTCTCCCCTTTCTCGAGAAAAGCTTGGCGGCCCCTCTTTTTTTCGCCCCTGTTTGGGGGCCGAATCAAGGAAGTAGCAGATGCCCCCAGGGGGGAGCAAATGCCGGAGCGGGGGCCCTTTCCCAAACCCCCGCACCCCTACTTGGTCCCCCTAAACCCGGTACCGAAGAAGCCTTGGGCTTTCCCGGTAAACCCCCGAAGGACTCGGAAAAGGTAAACCTCAATCTTTTTTCAGAGGTAACCCTTTTCTTCCGGGGGGCCCCGCCAATTGGCCCTCAAGACCCGATTTCCCCTTCATCGCCCCCCACCCTTCTTTACCTCCCAGTCAAGGGGTAGGAGTTAAACCCCTAGGGGTGCGCCCTTTTTTTCGCTTCCTCTTCCAGACGTTCAATTAGGGGGAAAGAGTGTTTCTCCCCCTTTCCCAGTAGGGGCAGACCATCATTTCATTCAGCAAGGGGAGACAATCACAGACGACCAGGGGGTCCTGTCTATGTGGCACGGTTCGGATTCCGTTCAGTCGCCCCCCTCCCTGTCACGCTCCCCCATTATCTCCCCTCCAATCCCCTCGTCTGGATCGCTATTTCAGATTTCTAAAAAAAGGAGCGGTAAAAAGGGGGTCTCGATTCTAACCTCTGGGGTTTTTTACGCCGTCCTTTCTGGTTCCAAGAAGGACGGGGGTTTTTTCGCGGTAGCCCTTTCATCAAAAACCCCTTTCTTTCCAAAGGAAACTCAAAATAAAAACAACTTCGTCGATCAGGGCAGCCGTCCTCCCCGGTCAGGGGCTGTTTCCCGGTTTATCGGATCCCTATTCCTGTATTATCCTCCCCTTTCCCGGGAAAAGTACCTTCGCTTTCGGATGGTAAACTGTTCCCAGTTCGGGGCTCCTTTGGCTGTCTTCGGCCCCCGAATCTTCCCAAATAGTTTCGGTTCTGGTCCCCGGGGTTTCATTTTCGGGCTCACGCCTTTGCGTTTTTTCGACGACTGGCTTTTTTCTTACAGGGCCCCAGTCGTCTTCTCGGAATTCGATGGGTGCAGCCTAGTTTCCCCCGGCTAGGCTTCTCCTAAACTCCGGGAAATCGGGTTGATCCACCCCAGAACTTCAGTTTGTCGGGATGGGTTTCTGCCGACCTAAACAGGCAGATTCCCAAAACCCAGAATTCTGGCTTTCAACTTGGTTCGGGGGTTTTCGCGCGGAAATCGATCTCAGCTCGGAATTTCTATCATTTCGGTGTACTCAATGCACCCGGGGTCTTGTTCCGCGGGCCGCCTTCAATGGACCTCTTCGTTTTCCTACTTCGATTGGCGTCCCGTCGAACCATTTTACAGACCATTTTTCCGGTTTCCCCGGAATTGGTTCTCACTCGTTGGGGGAATTCCCCCTCGTTTCCCCGAGGGGTGTTCCTCTTTCCCCTCCTAAACCCGGAAAAACTTTTCCCTCTTCTCGGATGCCAGTCTGTCAGGTGGGGTGTCTTTCTGGAACCTCTGGGTCCCCAAAAACCTGGGTCTTTGGCCCCCTGGGGAGGGTTTCTCTAATTCAAAAACCTGGAAAACTCAAAAGGGTTCTTAGCCTTCGAAAGTTTTTCCTCTCTTTCGAGGCATTTGTTTAGTATTACGGAAAACCCGATGTTTTTTTTCCCCAAGACAAGGGGGGACGCACTCGCCTTCTCTGTGCATGGAAACATGGCCCTTTTCATTGGTGTCAGGTGTTTTTCGGTACCATTAAAGTCAGACATCTTCCGGGTCGTCTAAAGTCTTAGGGACCAACTTCCGCGGGCATTTCTTCTCCCTCGGAATGGGTTATTCCCCTGGGTCGCAAAGCTCTGTTTGCGATTTTGGGTCTCGTTGTCGTTCTATTTGCAACCAGGCTGAACAACCAATTTCCCACTGTTTGTGTCCCCGGTATCGGATCAAGGGTTGGGCGATAGATGCTCTGTCTGTAAAGGGATCTCTTTTGTTTATGTGTTTCCCGTTTCTCTGTTTCCCTTTTGTTCAAAGGAAATCCTGCGATCTCAGTGCAGGTCCCCCTTGTAGCCCCATTTTGGCCCAAAACGAGATTTGGGTTTCGGGGATCTTCTGAAGCCATCCTGTGAATTTCCCCCAGGTTCCGGCCTTCTGTCCAAGGTGGAACAGGGCCCTACACGAGAACCCCTACGTTTTCGTTTCCCGTTGGATTTTTATCCAAAGCGATTTAAAAACAAAAAGAAATTTTGGCAACAGTTGCCTCTTTTATTTTAAAGGCCAGGGGGAAAATCTACTCGATCTGTTCCCAGGCAAAGGGAAGGTCTTCCGTGATTGGTGTATCGCACGCAGTTTAACCCGGTCAAGGCCCCTTAGAGAAATCGTAACTTTTGTTTTTCTTTTTAACGAGAAAAAACTTGCGGTCAGTTTATAAAGGGGTTTATGGTCCTGTTATCGAACACTTAAATTTTCCAGACCCTTTCCCTTGGTTCGGACCCTTATCTTTCGGAAATTATTCGTTCTTTTGAACTGTCTAGGCCAGTCTCTCGTTGTTAAAACCCCCAAGGGGGATCTTTCTTGGTTTTATGGCTCTTACTGGGGGCACCTTTAAAACCTCTTTCTGGGTTCACTCCTGCCTAACATGGAAGACGGTCTTTTATGCAATGGCGTTTTCAAAGCGTTTTGTGAAATTCATCCCTTTTCTACCGGGGAAGGCTATTTACGCTTTAACAATTGATGGCTCTGTTCCTTGAGTTTTCAACCTGGTTTCCTTGCAAAAAACCCAAACTCCTTCGGTCGTTCCCCCCGGTATTTATTGAGCCTTGCTAGGGGGTTTGCGTGGGGGGTGACCCTGATGGGGTTCTTTGCCCGGTTTAGAGCCTTGAAGTTTTCCCGTCAAAAGGTTAAATTTTTTTGGGGGCGTGTCTTGTCTTTTCCCCCCGAAAAAAGGGGGGGGGGGCGAAGTTTCGGCGCATCAATATTCGTTGGGTAGCCTCACTATCAAGTTTCCCTTTGGATCTTTCGGCAGGGATCTACCTTTTTTAAGAATTGCCCACATGAGCTCCGTGTTTGTTGCTTCTTGGGCTTTTTGAATAAACCCCTGGTGATATTTTAAAGCGGCCTTTTGGAAGTCCTTACTCGTTTTTTCTTTTATCTCGCTCATGGCTAACCATCACAAACCTGCGGATTTGGGTCCGTTTTAGTAGTCGACGTAGTTTTTTATTTTGTCTGCGTTTTTCGCTCTTTGAGAGCGTTTGCATGGGCGGCCTTTGGGGTCGTTTTCTACTTCGGGGGTCGCTACAATCAAGGTTCTTCGTTAGCAACCCCCCACTTAGCGAGAAGTCATACCTAAAAGTAAAAACAGGAACGTATTTATGCTATTTAAAAAGAAATTTTTGAAGTAAAAATTTAAATTTTAAATTTGTAAATACTTACCCGTTATTACAGAGTCCACCCCCCCTCCCCCTTGCTGGTGGTTGTTTTTTTTTTTTTTTTTTTCGATGGCTTCTATACAATTTGGGAAGGGGGTTACACTTCCCGGGAATAGGGGGTTTAGGGAATGGTTTATTTTTCGGACTCTGTTTTGGAAACTGTGCACAAAAAGAAAATACCCGAAGTAATAACAGGTAAGTATTTACTAAATTTAAAATTTTTTTTATTCAAAAAATTTATTTTTTGGGGATGAGACTCTGTTTCTTTATGGGGATGAGCCTGTATGTACTTTATGGAGGAGACGTATGTACTTTCTGGTGATGAGCCTACTGTACTTTAATGGAGATGAGACCTGCATGTATTTTTTCTGGAGTGAGACCTTATGTACTTTTTGGTGATGAGACCTACAGTACTTTTGGAGATAGCCCGCATGTATTTTATTGGGTGGAAAACCTGTGTATTTTACTGAAGATCGACCTGCATGTACTTTTCTGGGAGAGACCTACATGTACTTTACGGAGATGAACCTGCATATACTTTATTTTTTCTGGGATGAGACCCAATGTACTTTTTCTGGAGTGAGACCCGTATGTACTTTAAAATGGAGATGGACCCCAAAGTACTTTATGGAGATGAGACCTGTATGTACTTTATGGTGTGAGGCCTACTTTTACTTTACTGGAGAAAAACCTGCATGTACTTTATTTTATGGGATGAGGGCCTGTATGTACTTTACTGGAGATGAGACCCGCATAATTTATTTTAGGAGATGGCCCGTATGTCTTTACTGGATGAGACCTGCATGTACTTTATGGAGATGAACCTGCATGTATTTATTTTTCTGGAAATGAGACCTGTTGTATCTATGGGATGAGGGCCTGTATGTACTTTACTGGAGATGGACCTGGTGTCTTTACTGGAAGGAGACCCATGTACTTTATTTTACTGGGATAAAACCCGCATGTACTTTATTTTTTCTGGAGATGAGACCCGCAGTATTTTTTTATGGAGATAAGACCTGCATGTACTTTTTTTATGGAGATGAGCCATTTGTACTTTTCTGGGGAAAAAAGACCCGTATTTACTTTACTTGAGATAAGACCCGATGTACTTTTTTTTCGGGATGAGCCCTTATGTACTTTACTGAAAAAAGAGACCTGCAGTACTTTCCTGGGGTGAGACCGTATGTACTTTAGGAGATGGCCTGCATGTACTTTTTTTTATGGAGATGGACCCGTATGTACTTTATTTAACTGGAAGGAAACCTGTATGTATTTACTGGAGAAAGACCTGCATGTATTTTTTTGGGGATGAGACCCAATGTACTTTTGGAGATGAGACTCATGTACTTTATGGAGTGAGCCTGCATGTACTTTTTTTTACTGGAGATGGTGTATGTACTTTATTTAACTGGAAATGAAACCCGATGTACTTTTGGAGATAAGACGCTGTTTTTACTGGAGAGAGACCCACAGTATTTATGGAGATGAGACCCAATGTCTTTATGGAGTGAGCCCGATGTACTTTTTTTTACTGGGTGGGGACCCGATGTTTTATTTAAGGAAGTGAAACCTTATGACTTTACTGGGGATAAAACCTGCAGTACTTTATTTACTGGGTAAAACCTGCATGTACTTTTTTTTACTGGGGATGGACCGTATGTACTTTTCTGGGATGAAACCTGATTATTTTTTTAATGGAAATGAAACTGTTGTCTTTTTGGAGATGAGACTGTAGTACTTTCTGAGTAATTATTGTTTGATAATATGGCGGGGGCTGTGGCTGTAAAGTACAAATTTTAAAAAGAGCCTATTGAAAAAAAGATTAAAATTTTTTATTTTCTCAATATTAAAGTTATCGTTTTTTCAAATTTCTTCTCTATCGGCAAATCAGCCAAAAAGAAAATTTAATAGAAAAAAAAATTAAAGTAGGTAACAAAAAGAGTAAAAATATCAACCAAGAACTACATGTAAAACCAAAACCTCCATATAAACTGTAAAGGTCCCGCTGTTTCTACAAGGTACCTTAGTTTAAAAATATCCAGAAATGGGGGTTAAAAAATTTAAAAAATCTGAGTTACTCCACGACTTAAAAATGTTTGAAAAAGAGTTGCAGGGTGCAAATAGCGTCCAAAAAAAAAAAGGGAAAAAAGACTTTAATTTTAAAAGTAAGACCAGTAGTTGCTTTTTTCAAAACCTGAATTGGATAACGGATAAATGTAAATAGAGGTATTGGGGCAAAACTGTTGTTATTCCAGTAAATTTTTTAAAAAAGAAGTTAAAAAAAATTTTTTTACAAAGCCATGAAAATGGACAAAAAGGGGGTTGTTTTCAAGGATTAAACTAAATCTAAAAGATCACAATATAATTAGACTTTTAAAATGACCATTATTCTGTCATGATTATCTGTACCCGTTTAAAAAAAAAAGAATCTGTCCTTTTCCTTTTTGGGGTTTCTCCCCTACCTGAGATCTGTAGTCCTTACCTGTAGTTTCATTTTGATTTTCCAGTAAATAATAACTTTCATCCTTTTAACAGTCTATGGATTGACCCGTATTTTTTAAACTTTTAAGGCCCTGGGGAAAGATTATCCAATCCATAGTCAAAATTTTGACTTTCGCTACTGAACTTCAACATTCAAACCCATGAAAAATTTTTAAAAAAAAAAAGACTTTGGTCAAAAGTTCAGGGGGCTTGTGCCAAAGTTAAAGGGGGGATCCCCAATCCCTTACATAACGTATGGGAAAAAAGGAAAGAAAAGCTAATAAAAAAGACACATGACTTGTATTGTTTACCCCCATGCCCTACTTTGCACCCCTAACCTGTGCAAATTGCTTAAGTTAAGTTCAATATTGTGAAGTTTTTATACCCCCCCTTTTATGATTTTCGGAGTTTTATGTCTGTGTACTTCTCAAAAACTACAGGGTGGATTTCACTCAAACTTCTGGAGTTTATAGCAGGCACAAGATGTGCATATTGTACAGTTGTCACGGTTGAAAGATTTTTTTCGAGTTATGGCCTTTAATGTTTTTTTTTGCTTTCTTTGTCCCCCATATTTCCAATAAAATACGGATGGATTTTAATCAACACATAGGGAAATTTCACTGTTAAACAGAGTGTGAAAATTGTACCTTTTTTTTGGTTGAATATTTTTCTCTGAGTTATTTTTTTTCTGAGTTTTGGCCCTTAATTAATTTTCTGAGCCTTCTTTTCCCCGCTATTTTCTCAATAAACTACGAGTGGATTTTAATAAACTACATAGGAAGTTTACTGCCTTTTTTTTTTTTTTGGAGACAAAATTTGACAAGAAAACAGTGTTGGGGTTTTTCACCTTTACCAATGTTTTTAGATTGGTTTTTAAATTTTTTTTTTAAAAATTTTCTTAGCAATTTAAAAAAAAAAACAAAAATTTTTCCCCAAGTGCCTTTTCATATTATTTTCCCGTTGCATGTTAAATGTTTCACCCTTGGTGTGTAGATTTTTTTTCTTTTTCCCAATTTTAAAGATTATTAAATAAAAGAGACAATGAAATTCCCCGGAGTTCCCAAGAAAAACTTAGAATTGATTACGGATGAATCATTTTTTATGTTTCATTAAAAAGTCATGAAAAAAAAATAAAGAAATTTGGGTATTCAGTAATAAAAATTTTCCAAGTAAATTTTAAAAAAACTTTTTTCCTTCAAAAATCTACAAAAGACTGACAAAAACAAAACTCTGGATTTCTTTGAAAAAGATATTCTGGGCTTAGTTGGTTTTGTGTTCAACTACTTTCTGTTTGTTTTAAATTCAGTACAAGTACATGTATTGGGGGCTTTTTTGGGGTCATACCATCTGTTGGTTCGTTGTCCCTTTGTTGTCTAGAATCTTGAAACTGGTAATTCCCCAAAAAGTTTTTTTTTTTTTATTGAATTCCTAATCACTGATAATACCCATGGTGGCATTTTGCACTGGGATTTTCCTTTTAAAAAATTTATTGTAGGCAAAGTTATCCCCCTTTGATACTGCAAGATGGATTTGGTTTGCTTACTCGCGAAGTTGTTTGTCCTAAATAAAAATTTTTTTGCAAATTTCATGTTTGTTTGACACCTGACTTAATTTCAAATTAAAATTTTAAAAATTGGAATTGTTTTGGCCCCTTTACTTTTGGGGAAAATCCAGAAGTGGGCCCCGGTTCTTTTTTTATTTTCTGATAATTTTTCAAAACTGCAATAAACAAATTTAATTACGGGTTTTTGTTTTAAAAGTGTCTATCACGACATCGTACAGAACAATACCCGCATCAAAACTAAAAATTTTTAAATGAATAGGCCCAAAACTACTCATTATATTAAAACATATAAAATTTTTTAAATACAGGCCCGAATCATAACATGATTCAAAAGAAAGGGCCTGTTTTTTACAATCCCTTTGGTTGTTTGGGAACAAAGGGTTTTTCACTGCAATGCAATTAAAAAAAAGCTGTGTTTCAAAGAATCATTTTGTTTCGTTTAGAAATTTTTCCCATTCACTTTGATTTTCTTTGACTTTAAATTTTTAAGGGGGTCTTTAAGATGAAATTTAACTCATTCAATATTTAGAAATTTTTTATTTATTTTTTGTGCAATTAAGCATTGGAAACCTGACTTGGGCCCCCGGTGTGTTAACATTAGAGCTCTTAAAAACT
Organism: Solen grandis; assembly: GCA_021229015.1. Lineage (NCBI taxonomy): Eukaryota > Metazoa > Mollusca > Bivalvia > Adapedonta > Solenidae > Solen > Solen grandis. The sequence continues at coordinate 61,184,483 of CM037783.1, forward strand.
TCTCGCAATAGGTTTAATTTTTCATGTTGGGTTTTAATTACAATCAATACTGTTGGAAGGAGGAATAATGCACGAAAAATTGTGGGAACTTGATTCTAATTATGTGATCGCTGTGTTATTTTCAGTTCCCCTTTCTCCAGGTTCACTTCTGTATTATAAAAAGAATGCCCGCGTGAATCATTAAAAGCTAAAACGTGAGAGTTTAGAATCCCCCATTTGTTCATTGTTGTCAATTAAAAAGTGATTTGGGGCTTTTTAGTTTATTCAGTAGTATTTTAAATTTTTTTGCTTGAACATTGAATTCCTCGTTAAAATGAAAAGTTTAAAAAATACCTGGTTAATTATCTCTTGGTACTTTTCTAATTGCCCAAAATTTACAAATAAGGTTTTAAATTTGATGTTTATAGTGGGTTTAAATAGCTTTAAATAAAAAAAACCAGACAGAAGGGCAATCCCGAAATTTTAATTTTCTTTCTTGCATGTCGGTTTACTGGGAAAAAATATTTTATGCTGGTGTAGAAATTACATCTCTTGTGTTTGCATGCAAAAAAATTTTTTAAATTGGCCCAAAAAGTCTCATCCCCCCAAACCGGCGCCCCGCGAGATTTACTTTTTATTCAACAATTAACCTTTACCTTTTTGTGAAAGGGTTAAACTTCCTTAAATTTTTTGCAAAATGTAAAACCATGTCACTCATCTCTTTTCCTTTAATGGAAACCTTTTTATCAATTTTTATCGATTGTCACAGTGTGTGGCACTCCTTTTTACATTTTATTTTTCTTTACTAGGTTGTATTATTGTTACTGGATATCTGAGGGGACTATTCTACCTTTGTCCTTGTCCACAGTCAAATTGTTTTTTAGTTTTACTCTCAATTTCTCAAGCCAACTTCTAAACTTTATCAAATGTTTATGCCCCAATTTTTTTCCCCGCCTGTTTGTTAATGGTGTATTGGGCGAATGTTGGGTTATGGCCCTTTAATTATCAGAAAGAAAAAGTCATATGTTGACACCCAAAATCTTCATTTCAAAAGCAAATTTTTAACTAGATTTCATTCGTTGTACGAATGATAGGACTTTTTGCTAATATTGAAAAATTAAAGTTAATATCGTTAGAAAAAAATTATATTAAATTCCTTCCTTTTTCTTTTTTTCGTATGGGGTTCTCATGCTGAACTTTGTGAAAAAAAACCCTTTGGGAAAAATAAAATAAATCTTTTTTTGATTCGCTTTCTTATAATTGACCAATTTTAGTATTCTAGGTACCAAAATAAAAGGTGAAAATCCAGACAATTCCATTGTGGTTTTTTTGGGTCTAGTTTTATAGGTATTCAAAAGCAATTTAATTTAAATTTTAATTCTGCATATCAAATTTTTTTTTTTTTTATTTTCGTGTACAGTGGGGGGAATAAAAATAGTAAATGCTCCCATGAAATGGAATCGTGACGCGTTTTCCCTCGTGATTAAATTTCCCAAAAGTTGTACTAGATAAAGATGACTGTTTACAAAAAGTAACTCCATTTTGGCTTTTAGCAAATTTGGAAAAATTTAGTTGCGCGTCTTGAACGATGTATTGTTTTGATTTTTTGTTTCAAAGTCTACACTTTACGGTGATGGTATCTCAAGTGGCAATTAAGTTACATTGTATATAAATTTTTTTAATGGTTATTTTTTATCAAAAATTTGGTATAGCTTGTACAACTTTTATCGATAGATGCAACAAAAAAGTGGGGAAAATTGCAACGTTTCAAAACGGTCAAAATTGAGTGTAAAAACCCTCAAAGGATTATGGGTAACGCAATGCTGCAATGATTGTATAGTTAGAAAATAAAATGATTTGAAAAAACTTAAATCATTGTCAACACTTGTTTAGTTTTTTTGTTTGTTTTTTGGGTTTAACGTCCCCCCGCAGTATTTTAGTTTTTTGGGAAACGATGCCTATTAATGCAGTTATAGTGTGCCACACTGCGTATCACCCCATTGACTTTGGGATGATACCCACCAGTAATTATCCGATACCGACCCAAACCCATCCTGAAACTCCCCTTATTATGAGCGTAAAAGCAAGGGAGTATAACAGTACCATTTTACAACTTTGGATACGACCCCCTGCTCCTGAGGAGGTGCTCAAACCCATTTGGCCACCAAAAAAACGGTAAACTTTTTTTGCTAGTAATATCAATATGATATAAGAAAAAGTTTTTTTTTTTTTTGCAATTTTTATGACAAATTATATCTGTAAACTTACAATTTCCAAAAATGCTTCAATTAGTGAAAGCGAAGTGGATTTTTTATGAAAATTCTTAAAATTGGGCTTTAAATTCGTTTTTTTTAAAAGAACTTCCTTATTTTTTATCAATTCAAAATTTGGGTGCCAAAAAAATGTTTTAAAAAATTCTTACATCTCAATTGTTAATGTAAGACTTATTTTTAAATGTTTCTTAAGATATAACCCGTAAAACTTGACATGGGGAAAAAATCGTAAAAAATTATACTTTTTAAATTCTTTTTTTGATGAAATTTCCCTTATATTTGATCAATTTCAAAATTTAAAGGTCCAAAAAAATTGTTTTAAAAAATTCTTACATTCACCCTTAAATGTGTTGACTTTTTAAAATTTGAGTTTTAAGATAAAAGCCGTGAAACTCTTACATAAGGGAAAAATCGCTAAAATTCTAATGTTTAAATTCTTATTTTTGATGTAATTCCCTTTATACTTGGATCAATTTCAAAATTTAGGTACCAAAATAATTCTTAAAAAATTCTCACTTTCACCATTTATCTAAGGAATTTTTTTGTTTTTTTGAGATACAAGCTTTAAACTAAAAAATGAAAAAAACCCAAAGTATATGATGAATTTTTTTTTTTTCCCCCTTACCCCATAAAATCTTAGCCAATCTTTTAAATTTTAAAGCATAAAAAAGAACGGCCAACAAATTGTTTTAAAATAATATTTCATTTTATTTTCAAATAAAAGGTTTTCAAGATATAAACATTTAAAACCCAAACTGGGGTTACAAATTTTATTTTTCCCCAAAACTAAACCCGATTAAACCCCCTCATCAAAAAACTAAATATCATCTGGAAGGTTTTTTAAAAGCACTAAAAATTATAGCATAGTGTCTCGTAGAATATTTACCGTTTTTGAGATATTTTGGCCGAAGAAAAACCCGAAAATTGATATACATGTATGACCTGACCTTGGGGTTTTTCCGGAAAAGAAGTGACATGGTTCCTAGAATTAATACTGAAAAAATTTTCAAGAAAATCATACAAAAAAAAAAGCCTACGGGCTTAAAAACCGTTCAGTTTTAATACAAAAGTTTTAATAGCTTATGAGTCATGTGACGATATGGCATTATCTTTTGAATGTAAAGAGACATAGAGACTAATATTCTTTCCAAATTTGTTTCTAGCTTTTGGAAGCAATTTTATATGATTTGAAATTTGACGTTTAGTTCAAAACTTGGTTTCGCCATAAAACTTTCCCTTTTTTGAATTTGGAAAAAGGACACTGGATGCAAAATAGGCCTAAATAAAATTTCTGTGAAATTTTTGATGAAAATTGGTCCAGAAAAAATGGCTGTAGACCTTTTGTAAAAACTTTTTCCCCTGCGTAAATTGACGTTTATGACGTCGTTAAAATAAAAAATCCATTGCACCCAAAAAGCTCATGGTTTGAAATATTGCCATAAATTTTCATTGTTCTGAGTCAAGGGCAACACCTCGAAATTACACAAAAAAAAGAGGAAGAAAAAAAAAATAAGAAGAAAATAAAAAAAACGTCAAACCCAATGGACTTTTAGTCCTTTTAAAATTTGTAAAAATACCAATGGCCATATTTTTAACCAAGTTTGGGTTTGGCTAAAACTAATTCAGTATGGTTAATGGCCAAATCTCAAAAACCAAGTTGGTTATGGCTATAAGTTAAAATCAGAAAGGGGTTAAGGGCCCATAATCTCACAAAAAACTTGGTTATGTCTATAAAAGCAAAAATCAGTAAAAGGTTAATGGCCTAACTCAAAACCAAAGTTTTGTTAGGTTTAAAAAAGCTAAAATCGTATAATTAATGGCCAAATCTCAAAAAAAAACATATTTTTGGCTAAAAAGCTAAAATCAGTATAGGTTTGGCCATAATCTCAAAACCCAAGTTTGGGTTTATGGCTTATATATAGGTTTGGCCATAATCTCACAAAAAGTTGGTTTGGTATAAAAGCTATAATCAGTATAGGTTTTTTTGGCTAATCTCACAACCAAGCTTTGTTATGGATAAAGCTAAAATTTCGTATAGGTTAAGGCCAAAATCTCACAACCAAAGTTTGGGTTTTATGGCTATAAGCTATAATCGTATAGGTTAAGGCCCATAATTCACAAAAAGCTTGGTTATGGCTATAAAGATAATCAGTTAGGTTAAGGCCATAATCTCAAAACCAAGCTTTGTTTTGGCTTTAAAGCAAATAATCGTATGGGTTTTAAGGGCCAATCTCACAACCAAGTTTGGGTTTTGGGCTATAAAGTTTTAAAATCAGTATAGGTTAATGGCATAATCTCACAACCAAGCTTGGTTATGGCATAAAGCTAAAATCGAAAGGGTTTAAATGGCCATAATCTCCAACCCAAGCTTGGTTTGGCTAAAAAGCTATAATCAGTATGGTTTTACTGCCCAAATTAAAACCCAAAGCTTGGTTTGTCTATAAAGCATAATCAGTTAGGTTAATGCCCATCATCTCAAAAAAACATGGTTATGCTAAAAAAGCGAAATAGAAAGGTTAATGGCCAAAATTACAAAAAAGCTTGGTTATGGCTTAAAGCTATATTCAGTATAGATTAATGGTAAAATTCACAACCAAGTTGGCTATGGCTTAAAGCTAAAATCGTATTTTGTTTAAAGTTTATTCAGCAATCGGAAAATAATCCCCTTTGGCCTTTTACAAGTTTTACAAAGAAATGGTCATAATCTCCCACCAAAGCTTGGTTATGGCTATAAAGTATAATCGTATAGGTTAATGGCCATAAACTCACAACCAAGTTTGGTTATGGCTATAAAGCTTAATAGTATAGGTTAATGGCCATAATCTCACAACCAGCTTGGTTATGGCTTTTAAAGCTTTTATTCGTTAGGTTAATGGCCTAATTCAAACCAAGTTTGTTAGGCTTTTAAAGTATATTCAGTTAGTTAAGGCTATAATCTTGCGTTTCCCAAGCTTGGTTATGGTATACTGTATAGTTATTTCCATATAGTTTATGGCATAATCTCGCAGTTTCCCAAAGTTTGGGTTTCTTTGGTACATTCCTCTATTGCCCTAGCATTGACATTCATTCAGTAGAGATTCTTTTTATGTGTTCCATTAGAACATAAAAACCAATTTGTCCCATCCATTTTGGACACCAAATAATATGTTGTGATTTGTTCAGATGTTTTAAAATTGCATTTTCACAAACTTATAATTTAGATCAGTATAATACAGTTTAAATCATTTTTTCTTTACATGGCCCACAAAATAGGCTTTATAATGGAGTGCACTGTGTTTAATTATACATTTAAACCCCCTGGTTGGGCCCCTTTTAAGCATGTCATTCTGTACTTTTTTATGTTTTAAAGTGGAGTGTTGTGATCAAATAAAAATTATTTCTGATTTTATTTCCTGTAATTGGACTTTTACCTAAAACCAAAAAGCTATTGGGTCGTACGTTTTATCTTTTTCTTCCTACTATTATTTTCTTTTTTTTTCTTCTTTTCTTCTTTTCTACGCATTTAAAATTTTTTTTGCAGGTTTATGGCATGTTTTAGATAATAATTTCAAAGATATTATGTGCCCATGACGTCATATGACGCAAAACTTGACATTGTCTTCAAAAGTTTTTTTACGTCTAAGCCCTTATTTTGGGCGATTTTTATCAAAATTTACAGAATGTGTATGTTATGGTTAGTTGTGATCCCCCGATGTTTTTCCAAAATCCAAAAGGCAAAGGTTTTGGTGAATTAAGTTCGAACCCTTTAAGTCAAATTTTTAAAAAATTATAACATCGCTTCCAGGAGTTAGAAAGCTGAATTTTTGATAATAAAGTCTCCCAAATTTTCTTTACATTTTGGAAAATAACGTCTAAGGAAAAAAAAAAACTTTTTTATTTAAAATTAAATTTTTTTAATGTCTGTGGCCCTTTTTTTTTGTTTTATTTGCAGAAATTTTTACTGAAAGGGGCAGTTAGATCGTTTGGAGCAAAGCCACTTTCCTTTCCTGGAATATTGTAAATTTCAAGGTATATTTTAATGATCTTTTTTTTTTTTCGGCCTTTTTACCTCGAAAGTAAAAATTCTATTAAGATATGGGTTTATAAAATTTTTAGTGCTTGAAAGCCCTTTTGAACTGATGTATTTAGTTTTTGATGATTGGGGGTTTAAACGTTGAGTTTTTGGGGGAAAAAAAAAAAAATGTTCCCCCAGTGGTTTAAGGTTTTATCCCAAAAAACCTTTTATTTTTGAAAATTGATTATGAAATTTTATATGTAGAGCAAGTATGGCTGTTCTTTTTTAGCTTTAAGTTTTCGACTGACCTAAGAAAACTGGGTAATGGCAAAAAAAGAAAAATTTTGTAAAAAAGCTTACCGGTAAGTGATTTTTCCATTTTTCGAGGTTTAACAGCGTATCTTTAAAACCTTTTTAAAGATAAGCATTTTATAAAGTGAGAAATGTAGAGAAATCTCGTTATTTTGGTACCTAAAGTTTTAAAATTGGTTAAAGTATCAGGAAATTATTGACTATTAACTTTTTTTTGTTTTCCCTCACTTTGACAGTTTTCGTCATATAACGCCCCGAATGCATGGGGCACTTGGGTTAGAACACCAACCTCCACAAGCCCGCTGAATGGTTCCTCACATGGAAAAACCCAATGACCCTGCTGAGTTTTGAAAACCCCATGGTGGGGCTGAGTGAGTGTTAAAGTCAGGACTTTACCCTCTCAGCCCCAAAAAGGGCCCCCAGGAAGTTACTCAAAAAAAAGAATTTAAACATGTAAAATTTCGTGATTTGGTTTAAGGTTATATTTTGAAAATCATAGGGGAAAAGTCCCTAATTAAAAAGTGAAATGTAGAGAAAATTTAAAACCTTTTTTTTGGTCCTTGTTTTTTAAATTGGCAAAATTTAAGAAAGTTACAGGACAAAAGCATCAAACAGATAATTTAAAGAATTTTGCATATTTCCTTATGTTAATGACTTATATTTGAAAATTTTGTTACGCTTGACCCAAAAATTTGAAATGGTTGAAAGGATTTTCAAAAAAATTTGTTTTAGGGAATTGATTATGAAATTGGTCAAGTTATAAGAAATGATATCAAAATGAGAATTGATTTTCAATTACACTTGCCTTTCCCTTTAAGTTTTAACGCTTATTATGCAAAGTTTGGAAGAAAACCCCTACACAAGCAGGTAAGGGTATGGAATTTGATATTTTAAGTTTTATTTTTTACCAAAAATTAGCAGAAAGTCCCATCATTCGTTCAATGGGAATGAAATGTAGTTATGAAATTTTTGCACTATATTAAATTTTATATAAATTTTTATAAATTAAAAAATAAAATTTGTTTATTTTGGGGGAGCAAAATTTTGTTCATTCTGAAAATCACTTGATGAAATAAAAATTTTGTCTTCCCCAAAATGAACAAATATCCTCAGTATCATCTAGTCTGTTATGTCACCACTTAATCACACAATTCTGCCATGGTATACAAAAGTAAATGCAAATTTTACTTAAAGAAATTTCTTTGGTGCTTTTTAAAACCTTGAGATCCCGGTTTTTTCTAATAGAACTCCCATTTATTGATCCAAAAAAAAGAAATTTTGTTACAAAAACATGGTTGATCCACGAAATTGTTTTCATTTTTTCAAAAATTGAAAATTGTATTTTAAACAAAAGGGCCAAAATTGAACTGAATTTATCACCCGCATGTTAAGAAATGAAAAATTTTAAAATGTAAAAATGGAAAATCTGTGTGTGTTCTGATATTAAAGACCCCAAAATACAGCTTCAGTCCAATATCAGCCATAAAACAAACTCAATGGATATTTTTGCCCTTTAAAATTGTGTTTTAAGTTTAAGGGTTTTTTTTTTTTTTGCTAAAAAAGTAGTTTTGCTTCAATATAAACAAAATCTGGTTTTTTGATTTGTTCAAGGGGAAAAACTCCCAAACCCCAAATTTGGGAGATATCAGCCATAATAAAAAATTATGGCCTAAAAATTGTCATGAAGTTTTGAAGATTCATTGCCCGAAAATAAAGATGTAAAAACTGAAATTTTTGGACAGGTTTTTCAGCAAAAAAAATAAAATTCTGTCTTTTGAATTGATGATGTCCAGGTGGGTGTTTGGGGGTTTACATTTTTCAGGTGTCTGCTCGGTTGACCTTTTGTTATTGCTATAAATTCTATGTACTTATTTGGGTTGCTTAATATTTGGATAGTTGCTTAAGTAGAAGACCTTTTCCCTCTGCAGTTGACCCTTTTGACCTTAAAAATTTGTCCTTTTAATGAAAAATTAAGTGGTGTTGGTGGTTTACCTTTGGTTTTTCGCAATAACCTATGTGCTTCATTGGATTGCTTCAAATTTTGGCGTTGTTAAATGGGTGGCCTCTTCAATATGCAGTTGACATTTAAATTTTTGGGCCCACTTTAATAAAAAAAGAAGAAAAAAAAAAAAATGTCCTAAAACCCCTGGTCTGTTTAAATTCAAAGGGCCATAGCTCCAGATCAAATTTGGGCCAAAATAAATCGGCTCTAATGAAACTAAAAAATGTTAGATATTTAAAAAAAAAATCTGAATTTTTAGGGGGTTTTGTAAATTCTAGGGCCGTAAATTTGGAAGGTCTTTGAGTGTCAAGAAAAAAATTTTTGAAGTCTGAGATTGATAGCAGAATAAACCCTGTGAAAAAAAATTGTCTGAGTAGAGGGGAAAGGGGTGATTTTTAGTTGATTTATACACCCACAGAAAGGCTAATATCATATTTTGTTGAGATGATACATACCAAAAAAAAATAAACAAGTGGAATAATGTATTTACAAAGTTCTTTTATAACAAAAAATTTTTTTTTACGTTTTGTTATTCTCAGCCCGGCTTGCCTTATCTTTGGCAATTTTTTTTACACCATCTTCTGTCAATAACAACAAGTCAGGGCAGTATATAGTCTATATTTAGACTGAAAAAAGGCTAGTTGTATCAAATTATGGAGGAGGGGCCGTCGTTTTGGCAAACTACCTAAAAAAATAAGCTTTGTTAAGGTATTCTCATGCATTAGCAATCGTTCTGAAGTTAGGTTTAAAGAAATAACACGGGTGTTTTAAATCTTTCTTTTTTTTATTCTGGTATCAAAAGTTGTACTGAGGTCAAGGTGTAGACAAGTGGCTGATTTTTCACATAATCAAAATTTTTCCCGACCCCATTTTTCAAAAATAAAAAAGGGATGATGTATGTTTTATACTCAAAATCAAGCGATGTCCCTTAAATTCAATAGGGATTCGTCATGAGTGACAATGTTTTTTTTGGATTTCTTAGTGACTTTAACCCTTTCCCCCTTTGAGGCACCATGAAAAAGACCTATCGAACAGCATAAACCCGATCGCTGCGAGTAACTCGCAGGCTGATCGGTTTTATGTGTTCGTGCTCCTCAGTGGTCTGGTATGAGGATTTTACAATTTAAAATTTGGGAAGGTTTAACTGTGGTTTTTTTGCGATCAGGGTTTTTGTGGTACCCTTGAGTGCGTAAAATGGTCTATATGAGGGAAAGGGTTAAAAATTATTGTGTTTTCTACTGTTTTTTCTACGTTACATGGGTCTTTTTTCTGTGTGGAAGATCATATAGAGTTTGTAAAATTTCTCATTATCTGAGCCATTGCAGACAGGAAAGTTGCCTTTGTTGGTCAAAACATTATCAAGCTGTTTGTTTATTCCCTATGTCTTATGTAAACATGAAAAAGCACTTTTTATTATTAAAATATTGTATTTTTTACAGGGTTGTTTTTTCCTTATAAAAAATTTAAAAGGGTTACCATGTTCAGAGAAATAAAACAAGTTAATACTGAAATTTTGTTTGTTTTATTTTGATGGTCATCCCATAAACAATAAACTGATGAAAAAAAAGGGTTTTTCCAGCCAAAAGTTTGTCGGAGTAGTTGAATAAGGTTAAATTTTTTAAAGAAAATTAACATGCATTGTTTATCGGGTTTTTCAGCTTTTCGTGATTAACCGATATTTATTTATTTTTTTGCATTTTGGCATCATGTTAATTGTATTAATGTATTTGCACCATACCCGTCATTTTAGACCACACTTTAACCCTTTCCCCTTAGAGGAAACCATGAAAAGACCTTTGCGAAAAACATAAAACCTATCACCTGCGAGTAACTCGAGGTGATCAGGTTTTATGCTGTTGCTGCTCCTCAGGGTTGGAAAATAAAGGCTTAATTTTAAATTTTGGTAAGTTTAAATGTGGTTTTCTGAGATCGGTTTTATGTGGTACCCATTGAGTGCTCAAAATGAGTCTATATGGGGAAAGGATTAAATTTTAGTCTATGAGGGGGGAAGGGTTTTTTA
>CM037783.1:61195162-61245162 GCA_021229015.1 Solen grandis
TGATCGACATAATTTATTTCTTCATGTGACGTCACATGACGTCAGGGCTGAAAAAAGCTACAAAAGCTTGTACGCGCTCTACAGCCGTCATGATTGGACCGATTTACTAGATTTTTTCACAGAATGTATATATTATGTTCTTGTTGTGCAGGATTATATACGTTTTGCAATATTTGAAAAGATCAAGGATCTATGGCTGAACCAAGTTTCGAACTTTGGACCAGAAAATGTATTGATGTATTACGAAGCACTCAGATAAGCTAGAAACATGAAATTTGGACAGAATATGTGTCCTATTGATTTCTTTAAGTTCTGAGAAGATTGACGTCGTATGACGTAAAATGACGTCATGACGCGTTATCAAATTTTGTATCCAAAATATACGGTTTTTTAGCACTGGAAGACAAAGTTTTTGACCGATTTGCATAAAATTTTCACTGAAGGTGCAACATAGCCTCTTATTGTCATCAGTCACTTCCACTTCCGGAAAATAGCTAAGGTTTAAGGTCACATGTCAATTATCGGTTTTTTCTTCGGCCTTAAATATCTCAAAAACGAAAAATATTTTATCGAGACACTATGCATATAATTTGTAGTGCTTTAAAATGCCTTTCAGACGATATATAGTTTTTGAAGATCGGGGTTGAATCAGTTGAGTTATTGCAGAAAAACAAAAATGCTGCAACCCTAAGCGCACTTAACTACTTATATCTCGATAATTATTGATTTTTGTTAATAAGAGTATGAATATAATTTGTAGATCAATGCCCGGCCGTTCTTTTGGTGTTTAAATTTTAAAGATTGACCTAATATTCATTAAGTTATAACGAAAAACAAAACGATATGAACATATTTATCCCCGATTTTTGCCGTATGCTCAAGGTTTAAACGCCCGTAGCTACAAAGTGTTTAAAGATACATAAAATTATGAAGCGAAGGAATTGTGGGAAATGAAAAGACCTTTCTAACGGTACCTAGCTTTTTAAAATTGGACTTAATATAAGGAAGTTACATGAAAACTAAGAATGCAGTAAAACCGTTCTTTCATGCACTCCCGCAGTACGTCCCGATCACTTGATTCCTTTTTTTTCGAAGAAACTAATGATTTTTTAAAAATAACATACATTTTTTTTTTGCATGATGCAATGTGGTTCTAATGATATGCAGATTTTAATGATCGGACCATAAATTATTAAGCTATTTGTCGAAAGGCAATAATAGACATGAACATCTTTTTGCCGATTTTTGCCGTTTTCTTTAAAAATAACTTTCTATATCTCAGAGCCCGTAATAGAAAAGTTGAAACATGAAACACGTGAAATGTTGGAAATTAAAAGGCCTTTCTAATGGTACCTTGCGTTTGAAAATTGGACATCGGATATCCTATAAGGAAGTTAGATGAGAAATAAGAATTCATTTAAACCGTTCTTTTATGCATTTCTGCAGTTAATCCCTATCTTTTGATTGTTTTTTTTTTCTAGAAACTATTAATTTTGAAAATAACATAAAGAACAGTATTATTAGCGTGATGCAATGCGGTTCTAATGGTATGCAGATTTTAATGATCGGACCATTAATTATAAAGTTATTTGTCGAAGGGCAATAATAGACATAAACATCGTTTTGCCGATTTTTTTGCCGTTTCTTTGAAAAATAACTTTCTATATCTTAGAGCACGTAACAGAAAAGTTGAAATATGAAACACGTGAAATGTTGGAAATATAAAGGCCTTTCTTTTTAGCTCACCTGAGCACTTGTGCTCGGGTGAGCTTTTCTGGTTGCCTTTTGTCCGTCGTGCGTCGTCAGTCGTCCGTCGTCAACAATTGCTTGTGAACACTCTAGAGGCCACAGTTTTGTCCCAATCTTCATGAAACTTGGTCAGGATGTTTGTCTACATGATATCTCGGATGAGTTCGAAATTGGGTCATGTGGGGTCAAAAAATAGGTCACTAGTTAAAAATTTAGAAAAACATTGTGAACACTCTAGAGGCCACAGCTTTGGCCCAATCTTCATGAATCTTGGTCAGGATGTTTGTCTATATGATATCTCGGACGAGTTTGAAATTGGGTCATGTGGGGTCAAAAACTAGGTCACCAACTCAAATCTTAGAAAAACCTTCTGAACAATCTAGAGGCCACAGTTTTAACCCAATCGTCATGAAAGTTGGTAAGGATGTTTGACTATATGATATCTCGGATGAGTTCGAAATTGGGTCATGTGGGGCCAAAAACTAGGTCACCAGGTCAAATCTTAGAAAAACCTTGTGAACACTCTAGAGGCCACAGTTTAAACCCAATCTTCATGAATCTTGGTCAGGATGTCTGTCTACATGATGTCTTGGATGAGTTTGAAATTGGGTCATGTGGGGTCAAAAACTAGGTCACCAACTCAAATCTTAGAAAAACCTTCTGAACAATCTAGAGGCCACAGTTTTAACCCAATCGTCATGAAAGTTGGTAAGGATGTTTGACTATATGATATCTCGGATGAGTTCGAAATTGGGTCATGTGGGGCCAAAAACTAGGTCACCAGGTCAAATCTTAGAAAAACCTTGTGAACACTCTAGAGGCCACAGTTTTAACCCAATCTTCATGAATCTTGGTCAGGATGTCTGTCTACATGATATCTCGGATGAGTTCGAAATTGAGTCATGTGGGGTTAAAAACTAGGTCACCAGGTCAAATCTTAGAAAAACATTCTGAACACTCTAGAGGCCACAGTTTTGGCCCAATCTTCATGAAAAATGATCAGGGTGTTTGTCTACATATCTTGGATGAGTTCGAAATGGGTAATGTGGGGTCAAAAACTAGGTCATCAGGTCAAATCTTATCAAAACCTTGAGAACACTCTACAGGCCACAGATTTTAAAAAAAAAGGCCAGTTTTAGCCCAATCTTCAAAAGATTTGTTCAGGATGTTTGTCTAATTAATATATTGGATGAGTTCGAAAATGAGTCACATGAGAACAAAAACTAGGTCACCTAGTCAAATCTTAGAAAAATCTTGTGAATACTCTAGAGGCCTACATTTTTGTCCCAGTCTAAATTAAATTGATATTAGGTCAGGAGTTATGCCCCTTTTAATATTGAAAAAAGCTAGATTTCACTTTGTCATTGTCACTTTAAAATTAAAATTATAACTGAAAACAAAGAAACATATTCCCTTTTGAATGCAATGACTTTAAAATTTAAATTATGTTATATGACATCACAGATTTCCTCTGCTATTTATTTATGTTTGCACTCTACAGCTATCAATTCGGGACGGATTTTCTTCAATTTTTGAAGACGGTGTATTTCAGAAAACTCAAAAAGTATGATCAGGTTTGACATGGTGTGCAGTGCAGAAAGCCCTTTCTTTTGTCCAGAACAAAAGAAGTCTAGTTATTATTATTCTTTTCTTCTTCCTAACTAAACGCTTATTTTTATATGTTGCAATAGTCCTAGGACGATGAAATTTTTATGGCTTATTAGTCACGTGAGGAAATTTTGATTTCAATGATTTTCAGCACCCTATGACGTCATATGACGTCACAGCTAAAAAATAGTGAAAAATGGTGTTCGCGCTCTACAGCCGTCATTTATGGTCGGATTTTCTTCAAATTTTCACAGATGGTACATCTTGAATCAAAGGTGTGCATATCCTGTCAGCTAACCGAAATTCCGAAAGACCGAAGTTCTGTGGCTGAAATAAGATTCGAACATAGGACCGAAAATTTCATTTTAGGATAAAAGAGCTTCAGGATGAGATAGAAAGTTGAAACTTATACAGTTTACAGTTCTGCAGAATTTCTACAAATATTTTGAGTCATGATGTCATATGACGTCATGTGACGTCATAAGCATACTTCTTAATTTTCATTTTAGGACAATGATTTCGACATGATGCCAGTTGTTCAGAATAATGAAAATTTCAGAGTTATAAAAGCAAAGTATTCGCTTTTGAACAAAAGCATCTTCAGCACCCTATGACGTCACATGACGTCACAGCTAAAAATAGTGAAAAATGGTTTTCGCGCTCTACAGCCGTCATTTATGGTCGGATTTTCTTCAAATTTTCACAGATGGTACATCTTGAATCAAAGGTGTGCATATCTTGTCAGCTAACCGAAATTCCGAAAGACCGAAGTTCTGTGGCTGAAATAAGATTCGAACATAGGACCGAAAATTTCATTTTAGGAATAAAGAGCTTCAGGATGAGATAGAAAGTTGAAACTTACACAGTTTGCAGTTCTGCAGAATTTCTACAAATATTTTGAGTCGTGACGTCATATGATGTCATGTGACGTCATAAGCATACTTCTTCATTTTCATTTTAGGGCAATGATTTCGACATGATGCCAGTTGTTCAGAATAATGAAAATTTCAGAGTTATGAAAGCAAACGATTTGCTTTTGAACAAAAGCATCTTCAGCACCCTATGACGTCACATGACGTCACAGCTAAAAATAGTGAAAAATAGTGTTCGCGCTCTACAGCCGTCATTTCTTAACCAATTGACTTGATTTTTTCACAGAATGTATGGATTGGGACTTTGTTGTGCAGGATTATATACATTTTGCAACATTCAAAAAGACCAAGGATCTATGGCTGAACCAAGTTTCGAACTTTGGACCTGAAAATTTATTTAAGTATTACGAAGCACTCAGATAAGCTAGAAACTTCAAATTTGGACAGAACATGTGTCTTATCAATTTCTTACAGCTCTGAAAAGACTGACGTCGTATGACGTAAAATGACGTCATGACGCGTTAACAAACTTTTAATCCAAAATGTAGGGTTTTTTAGCACTACATGCCTTATCTTTTGACCGATTTGCATACAATTTTCACTGAATGTGCAACATAGCATCTCATTTACTTCAGTCACTTCCGTTTCCGGAAAATCGTAAAGGTCAAGGTCATATGTCAGTTGTTGGTGTTTTTATTCGGCAAGGTGTATCTCAAAAACGAAAAAGATTCTACCTAGACACTGTGGACAAAATCTGTAGTGATTTGAAAGACCTTTCAGGTGATATTTAGTTTTTGAAGATCGGGGTTGAATTGGTTGAGTTATGACAGAAAGGCGAAAAGTGTACTTTTAACGAAATTGAAACGCTGTAGTTTCATGAACTTTGAGTCAAAAATCATGATTTCTTCAGGATTAACACACTGAAAAGTGAAGTGATGTATACTGCAAGGAATACTTGTTTGGTCACGTGATTATAACGTCATGCATATTT
Organism: Solen grandis; assembly: GCA_021229015.1. NCBI lineage: Eukaryota > Metazoa > Mollusca > Bivalvia > Adapedonta > Solenidae > Solen > Solen grandis. The sequence continues at coordinate 61,200,383 of CM037783.1, forward strand.
AAGCAGAAATTATTAAAAAATTCATATAAAATCGGCAAGTTGATGTTTGAAGTTGAAATTTGCACGAATGCCGTAGCCTACAATGTGCAAAAAGTCCTGAAAATTTCAAGTGATTCCGTCAACAAACATGGCAGATATTCATGTTTTTCGGAAAGGGCTTGTATATGAAAATCTAGCAATTTGAAGGAAGAGAAGAAGGCGGTTATTGGGTTGGTTACCCTCTATCCGGACGTTCCTACGCAGGAAAGAGTGCCCGTGTTGAAAGGTGAATTGCGATGCGTATTTGAGAGAATGAGGTGCATTTTAGAATGCAATGGTGTACACCAGGACCGATAAGCATATTGCCTTTGTTATAAAGCAGAAAGTCCTATTGGGTTTGTTATGTTTATTAGGACTTTCTGCCTAAAGCAGAAAGTCCTATTGGGTTTGTTATGTTTATTAGGGCTTTCTGCCTCAAGCAGAAAGACCTTTTGGGTTTGTTATGTTTATTATTATTATTAGGGCTTTCTGCTTTTCGCAGAAAGACCTATTGGGTTTGTTCTGTCTTTTATTATTATTATTCTTTTTTTCCAACCTTTTCATGTTGTTATTTCATTAAGTTGCTGAAGGTCTAGGACAAAGAAATTCTATCAACAGACACCTGAAGCAATGGCATTTTGGAATATATTATCTTTATCTTCACATGACGTCACATGACGTCAGAACTTAAAATAGCTACCAAAGTTTGTACGCGCTGTACAGTCGTCATTTATGGACGGATTGTCATGGAATTTTCACAGGAGTTATATATTACGACCTCATTGTGCAGGATTATATAGGTTTGCCAAGATTCGAAAGAACTAAGGTTCTATGGCGAATCAAAGATTCGAACCAAGGACGTCAAATTTCAAATCCATATAAAATCGATTATAGATGAGATAGAAAGTTGATATTTGGCGAGAATATATGTCTCTGTGTTTCCTTTGCATTTTGTAAAGATGAACATCATATGACGTCATATGACGTCATCAAGTTGTATAGAATTTCCGATTTCTTGATGTCAATTTACTCATGTTGCAAAGGTTCATAGACATTGAAAATTTAATGTCCTATGTAGATAATCATGAACATTTAGATTCAATGTTTAAAATTTTCATATGACGTCACATGACGTCAGAACTAAAAATAGCTACCAAAGATTGTACGCGCTGTACAGCCGTCATTTATGGACGGATTGGCATGGAATTTTCACAGAAGTTATATATTACGACCTCATTGTGCAGGATTATATAGGTTTGCCAAGATTCGAAAGAACTAAGGTTCTATGGCGATTCCAAGATTCGAACCAAGGACGTCAAATTTCAAATCCATATAAAAAACGTTTCTAGATGAGATAGAAAGTTGATATTTGGCGAGCTTATACGTCTCTGTGTTTCATTTGCATTTTGTAAAGATGAACGTCATATGACGTCATTTGACGTCATCAAGTTGTATAGAATTTCCGATTTCTTGATGTCAATTTACTCATGTTGCAAGGGTTCATAAACAATGGAAGATGAAAGTCCTTTGTAGGTGGTCATGTTCATTTTGATCCAATGTTTAATATTTTCATATGACGTCAAATGACGTCAGAACTAAAAATAGCTACCAAAGTTTGTACGCGCTGTACAGCCGTCATTTATGGACGGATTGGCATGGATTTTTCACAGAAGTTATATATTACGATCTCATTCTGCAGGATTATATAGGTTTGCCAAGATTCGAAAAAGCAAAGGTTCTATGGCGAATCCAAGATTCGAACCAAGGACGTCAAATTTCAAAAACGTATAAAATCGTTTCTAGATGAGATAGAAAGTTGATATTTGGCGAGATTATATATCTCTGTGTTTCCTTTGCATTTTGTAAAGAGGAACGTCATATGACGTCATCAAGTTGTATAGAATTTCCGATTTCTTGATGTCAATTTTCCTCATATTGCAAAGCTTCATAGACAATGCAAATTAAATATCCTTTGTAATAATCAGGAACATTTAGATTCAATTTAAAATTTTCATATGACGTCACATGACGTCAGAACTATAAATAACTACCAAAGTTTGTCCGCTGTGTACAGCCGTCGTTTATTGATAGATTGGCATGGAATCTTCACAGAAGTTATATATTACGACCTCATTGTGCAGGATTATATAGGTTTGCCAAGATTCGAAAGAACTAAGGTTCTTTGGCGAATCCAAGATTCGAACCAAGGACGTGAAATTTTAAATACGTATACAATCGTTTCTAGATGAGATAGAAATTTGATATTTAGCGAGCTTATACGTCTCTGTGTTTCCTTTGCATTATGTAAAGATGAACGTCATATGACGTCATATGACGTCATCAAGTTGTATAGAATTTCCGATTTCTTGATGTCAATTTTCCTCATGTTGCAAAGCTTCATAGACAATGCAAATTAAATATCCTTTGTACATAATCAGGAACATTTAGATTCAATGTTTAAAATTTTCATATGACGTCAGAACTATAAATAACTACCAAAGTTTGTCCGCTCTATACAGCCGTCGTTTATTGATAGATTGGCATGGAATCTTCACAGAAGTTATATATTACGACCTCATTGTGCAAGATTATATAGGTTTGCCAAGATTCGAAAGAACTAAGGTTCTTTGGCGAATCCAAGATTCGAACCAAGGACGTCAAATTTTAAATACGTATAAAATCGTTTCTAGATGAGATAGAAATTTGATATTTGGCGAGAATATTATTTAGCGAGCTTATACGTCTCTGTGTTTCCTTTGCATTTTGTAAAGATGAACGTCATATGACGTCATCAAATTGTAGAGAATTTCCGATTCCTGAATGTCAATTTACTCATGTTGCAAAGGTTCATAGACAATGGAAATTCAATGTCCTATGTAGGTAATCATAAACATTAAGATTTAATGAGTAAAATTTTCATATGACGTCACATGACATCAAAACTTAAAAAAGCTACCAAAGTTCATCCGCGCTGTACAGCCGTCATTTATGGACGGATTGGCATGGAATTTTCACAGAAGTTATATATTACGACTTCATTGTGCAGGATTATATAGGTTTGCCAAAATTCGAAAAACACCAGGTTTGTCATGGTTTGCAGTGCAGAAAGCCCTATCTTTTGTTCAAAACAAAAGAAGTCTAGTTATTATTAGGGTTTGTACTGTTTATTATTATTAGGACTTTCTGCCTAAAGCAGAAAGTCCTATTGGGTTTGTTATGTTTATTATTATTATTCTTTTCTTCTTCCTAACTAAACGCTTATTTTTATATGTTGCAATAGTCCTAGGACGATAATATTTTTATGGCATATTAGTCACGTAAGGAAATTTTGATTTCAATGATTTTCAGCACCCTATGACGTCACATGACGTCACAGCTAAAAATAGTGAAAAATGGTGTTCGCGCTCTACAGCCGTCATTTATGGTCGGATTTTCTTCAAATTTTCACAGATGGTACATCTTGAATGAAAGGTGTGCATATCCTGTCAGCTAACCGAAATTCCGAAAGACCGAAGTTCTGTGGCTGAAATAAGATTCGAACATAAGACCGAAAATTTCATTTTAGGATTAAAGAGCTTCAGGATGAGATAGAAAGTTGAAACTTGCACAGTTTGCAGTTCTGCAGAATTTCTACAAATATTTTGAGTGGTGACGTCATATGACGTCATGTGACGTCATAGGCATACTTCTTAATTTTCATTTAAGGGCAATGATTTCGACATGATGCCAGTTGTTCAGAATAATGTAAATTTCAGAGTTATGACAGTAATGTATGCGCTTTTGAACAAAAGCATCTTCAGCACCTTTTGACGTCTCATGACGTCAGAGCTAAAAATAGTGAAAAATGGTGTTCGCGCTCTACAGCCGTCATTTATGGTCGGATTTACTTTAAATTTTCACAGATGGTACAACTTGAAACTAAGGTGTGCATATCCTGTCAGCTAACCGAAATTCCGAAAGACCGAAGTTCTGTGGCTGAAATAAGATTCGAACATAGGACCGAAAATTTCATTTTAGGATTAAAGAGCTTCAGGATGAGATAGAAAGTTGAAACTTACACAGTTTGCAGTTCTGCAGAATTTCTACAAATATTTTGAGTAGTGACGTCATATGATGTCATGTGACGTCATAGGCATACTTCTTAATTTTCATATTAGGGCAATGATTTCGACATGATGCCAGTTGTTCAGAATAATGACAATTTCAGAGTTATGACAGTAGAGTATGCGCTTCAGAACAAAAGAATTTTCAGCACCCTATGACGTCATGTGACGTCAAAGCTAAAAGAAGTCCATATGAAAAAAAAAAAAGTAAAGGTTAGAGAATTTAATATATATTCTTTCTCACGGAATTAATCTTAATATTTTTCAATTTTAGCAGAAAGTCCTATCATTCGTATCAACGAATGAAATCTAGTTATTATTATTATTATTCTTTTCTTCCTAACTAAACGCTTATTTTTATATGTTGCAATAGTCCTAGGACGATGAACTTTTTATGGCTTATTAGTCACGTGAGGAAATTTTGATTTCAATGATTTTCAGCACCCTATGACGTCACATGACGTCACAGCTAAAAATAGTGAAAAATTTATTTGTAATCGAAATTCCGAAAGACCGAAGTTCTGTGGCTGAAATAAGATTCGAACATAGGACCGAAAATTTCATTTTAGGATAAAAGAGCTTCAGGATGAGATAGAAAGTTGAAACTTACACAGTTTGCAGTTCTGCAGAATTTCTACAACCATTTTGAGTCCTGACGTCATATGACGTCATGTGACGTCATAGGCATACTTCATAATTTTCATTTTAGGGCAATGATTTCGACATGATGCCAGTTGTTCAGAATAATGAAAATTTCAGAGTTATGACAGAAAAGTATGCGCTTTTGAACAAAAGCATCTTCAGCACCTTATGACGTCACATGACGTCACAGCTAAAAATAGTGAAAAATGGTGTTCGCGCTCTACAGCCGTCATTTATGGTCGGATTTTCTTCAAATTTTCACAGATGGTACATCTTGAAACTAAGGTGTGCATATCCTGTCAGCTAACCGAAATTCCGAAAGACCGAAGTTCTGTGGCGGAAATAAGATTCGAACAAAGGACAGAAAATTTAATTTTAGGATTAAAGAGCTTCAGGATGAGATAGAAAGTTGGAACTTACACAGTTTGCAGTTCTGCAAAATTTCTACATATATTTTGAATCCTGACGTCATATGACGTCATGTGACGTCATAAGCATACTTCTTAATTTTCATATTAGGGCAATGATTTCGACATGATGCAAGTTGTTCAGAATAATGAAAATTTCAGAGTTATGAAAGTAAAGTATGCGCTTTTGAACAAAAGCATCTTCAGCACCCTATGACGTCATGTGACGTCACAGCTAAAAATAGTGAAAAATGGTGTTCGCGCTCTACAGCCGTCATTTATGGTCGGATTTTCTTCAAATTTTCACAGATGGTACATCATGAAACTAAGGTGTGCATATCCTGTCAGTTAACCGAAATTCCGAAAGACCGAAGTTCTGTGGCTGAAATAAGATTCGAACATAGGACCGAAAATTTCATTTTAGGATTAAAGAGCTTCAGGATGAGATAGAAAGTTGAAACTTACACAGATTGCAGTCCTGCAGAATTTCTACATATAATTTGAGTCGTGACATCATATAACGTCATGTGACGTCATAAGCATACTTCTTAATTTTCATTTTAGGGCAATGATTTCGACATGATGCCAGTTGTTCAGAATAATGAAAATTTCAGAGTTATGAAAGTAAAGTATTCGCTTGTGAACAAAAGAATTTTCAGTACCCTATGACGTCATGTGACGTCAGAGCTAAAATTAGTGAAATACTTAGTTCTTATTATTTGCACTTATTTCGGAATATAATGTCAGTTGTTCAGCATGAACATGAAATACTACCAGAGGTGAATCATTACATAAAACTTCTATCTCCTGCTTTTTGCATTAACACAGCTTGCAGAAAGTCCTATCATTCGTTTTCACGAATGACATCTAGTTATTATTATTATTATTCTTTTTTTCTTCCTAACTAAACGCTTATTTTTCTATGTTGCAATACTCCTAGGACGATGAAATTTTTATGACTTATTAGCCACGTCAGGAAATTTTGATTTCTATGATTTTCATATGCCTATGACGTCATATGACGTCACATTTGAAATATGCTACAAAAGTTTGTACGCGGTCTACAGCCATTGTTTGTGAACCGATTTTCATCAAATTTTCACAGATTGTGTATATTAAGTTCTAGTTGTGCATCCCGGTGTCCGTTTTTCAAAATTCGAAAAGTCCATGGTTCTATACGTAAATTTTTAAATGCTTATAAAATCTGTCCTATTTAAGAAAGAAAGTTGATATTTAGTCAGTATATAGGTCTCTAGAAGTTTTAAAAATTTTGTGAAAATATTTGTCATATGACGTCACGTGACGTCATTATATGATAATGTATTTCTAATATTAACAAGAATATTTCTATATGTTGAAATTGTCGAAAGGCAATGAAAATTTAAAGACACATGCTTCAAACGCTGAAATTTTGATTTCTATGATTTTCATATGCCTATGACGTCATATGACGTCACACTGGAAATATGCAACAAAAGTTTGTACGCGGTCTACAGCCATTGTTTATGAACCGATTTTCATCAAATTTTCACAGAATGTGTATATTAAGTTCTAGTTGTGCATCCCGGTGTCCGTTTTTCAAAATTCGAAAAGTCCAAGGTTCTATAGCGATTCCAAGATTCGAACCAAGGTCGTAAATTTTCAAATTCTTATAAAATCGGTCCTATTTGAGATAGAAAGATGATATTGGGTCAGTATATAGGTCTCTGGGAGTCTTAAACATTTTGTGAAAATAAATGTCATATGACGTCACGTGACGTCATTATATGATAATGAATTTCTAATTCTAACAAGATTATTTCTATATCTTGAAATTTATGTAGGGCAATGAAAAATTAATGCCGCATGCTTCAGATGCTGTAATTTCGATTTCAAAGATTTTCAGAAGCCTATGACGTCATATTACGTCACATTTGAAATTGACTACGAAAGTTTGTACACGGTCCAGAGCCATTATTAATGGGCCGATTTTCATCAAATTTTCACAGAATGTGTATATTAAGTTCTAGTTGTGCATCTCCTTGTCCGTTTTTCAAAATGCGAAAAGTCCATGGTTCTATAGCGATTCCAAGATTCGAACCAAGGTCGTAAATTTTTAAATGCTTATAAAATCGGTCCTTTTTGAGATAGAAAAGTGATATTTGGTCAGTATATAGGTCCCTAAGAGTCTTAAACATTTTGTGAAAATAAATGTCATATGACGTCACGTGACGTCATTATATGATAATGTATTTCTAATATTAACAAGAGTATTTCTATATATTGAATTGTCGAAGGGCAATGAAAATTTAATGACAAATGATTCAGACACTGAAATTTCGATTTCAATAATTTTCAGAAGCCAAATTACACAAAGTTTGTACACGGTCCAGAGCCATTATTAATGGGCCGATTTTCATCAAATTTTCACAGAATGTGTATATTACGTTCTTATTGTGTATACCGGTGTCCGGTTTTTCAAAATTCGAAAAGTCCAAGCATCTATGGCGGATCCAAGATTCGAACCAAGGACGTCAATTTTTAAATGCTTATAAAATCGGTCCTATTTGAGATAGATAGTTGAAATTTTGTCAGTTAGTAGGTCTCTGGGTGTCTTAAGAATTATGAGAAAATAAACGTCATATGACGTCACGTGACGTCATTTTTTATTGTTATTATTCTTTTCTTCTTCCTAACTAAACGCTTATTTTAATATGTTGCAATAGTCCTAGGACGATGAAATTTTTATGGGTTATTAGGCACGTGAGGAAATTTAGATTTCACCCCTACTGCATACATGTAGCCATATCTCAATAAATATCGATTTTTGTAAATATATGTATGAATAAGAATTATAGCTGAATAATTGACGTTTCCAAAGATTTATTTAGTTTATTAAAATTGGTTTACGGAATACAAAGTTATAAGCAAAGAAACTAAATGAAATGAAGCTAATTTTGCTGATAATATGCTGTTTTCTTGAGGTTTAACAGTCAATATCTCAGAAACGACTGAAGATAAGTTTATACATTATGCGTATAAAATGTAGCATGTTTTAAGAGCTTTCTAACGGTACCAAGTTTATTGAAATTGGACTTCATATAAGAAAGTTACATGGAAAATAAGATATTTCATAATCATGCATCATAAAAATATGGAAAAGGTCACGCGCAGGGGTCACCAAGCTTAAATACTTGCGCAACGACTTAAAAAAAAAAAAAAAAAAAAAAAAAAAAAAAAAAAAAAATCAAATTGCAATTGATGGGCTATATCTTGATTTTGTTTTTTGTTTTTTTGTTGTTGTTTTTTGTCGAATGTTGACTGTTTCCAAAATAAGCATTGAAGTTAATACATGTACAACGGCACAAGACAAAAATCCGTATTTGCAACACTATGTAGCTAGCGAGCAGTTTGCAAGCCTTGAAAAATTCACACGTAGCCCCACATTTTAGACCATCTAAAAACTGCATTGTTATGCTAACGATATTCATATTGCATCAGTTTGTAGGCTGGGATGTTACCTTTCAAAATATCACCATAGTTCGAAATTCCAGGAATTTATGGCAAAACTACGGAAGCCCAAACACGCCAAAATCGCTAAATACGATTAACTACGTTACAGGTGTCGAAAGGATATAGCACTATACAAATATTCAATACTTCTTCCTAATGAGGCTAAAATTAAACAAGGTTACAACTGAGCTGGAGTGATGAAATTCTATGTGTGATGAAAGTTAGAAACTTACATTTGAACACTGTTTCATTTTTCTTTCATGTCATATGACATAGTATAAATGTTGTATGTAAACTACATGTGCAAGATATGGGCGGACTTTTATTAAAATTCACAGAATGTGTTCTATTTGTGCTATTTTATATAGAAATAGAGGAGATAGAAAGTTGCAATTTGGACAGATTATCTATTATGTCATCTTCTATATATACTATATAAAGCAGATGTTGCAGAAAGTCCTATCATTCGTTTAAACGAATGACATCTAGTTATTCTAGAGTTTGTACGCGGTCTACAGCCATTATTTCTGGACTGATTTTCATCAAAATTTCACAGAATGTGTATGTTACACTCCAGTTGTGCATCCCGGTGTCCGCTTTCCTAAATTCGAAAAGGCAATGGTTCTATGGCGAATCCAAGATTCGAACCACTGATGTCAAATTTTAAATGCGTATAAAATCGCTTCCAGATGAGCTAGAAAGTTGATATTTGAATAAAATATAAGTCTTTAGAATTTCTTTAGATTCTCTGAAGATTAACGTCATGTAACGTCATATGACGTCATGAGGTGAAAAGTAATTTCTATTTTTACGTGTTAACTTCTATATGTTGAAAACGTCCGAGCCCCATGAAAATTAAATAGTATATGCTTTAGATAGAACCTTTTGCATTTCAATGATTTTCATTTGCCTATGACCTGTTTTGACGTCAAAGAAGACGTCGTCTAAAAATGTTTGTACGCGGTCTACAGCCATAATTTCTGGATCGATTTTCATAAAAATTTCACAGATTGTGTATGTTACGCTCTAGTTGTGCATCCCGGTGTCCGCTTTTCAAAATTCGAAAAGGCAAAGGTTTTATGGTGAACCCAAGATTCGACCTTTTGACGTCAAATTTCAAATGCGTATAAAATCGCTTCCAGATAAGCTAGAAAGATTATATTTGGAAATATTATAAGTCTTCAAGTGTACTATACATTCTGTGAAGATTAAGGTCATTTGACGTCAAATGACGTCATAAGGGGCCCATTAAAATTTAATGGAACCGCGTTTGAATGCAAGGTATTTCAAATTAATGTGACGTCATATAACGTCAGATTTGACATCAGGTCCAAAAGGTTTTACGCAGTATACACCCATTATTTCTGGACCGATTTACATCAAAATATTACAGAATGCATATGTTATGCTCTAGTTGTGTATCCCGGTATCCGTTTTTCCAAATTCATAAAGGCAATGGTTTTTTGGCGAATCCAAGATTCGAACCACTGACGTAAAATTTCAAATACGTATAAAATCGCTTCCAGATGACTATATATATAGAATGCTGATATTTGGACTGATTATTAGTCACTTTGACTTCTTTCTTTTCTCAATTGACGTCATATGGCGTCTTAAGGTCAAAAATAATTTCTGATAACTATGCGTTAATTTCTATATATTGCTGAGGTCCCAGGGGCATGACAAATTAACTGCATATATTTAAGGTAATGAAGATTTCATTTTATTGATTTTCTAATGGCTTTGACGTCATATGACATCAAACTTGACGTTGTCTACACAAGTTTGTATGCGGTTTACAGATATTTTTTTCTGGACGGATTTTCATCAAAATTGTTACGCTCTAACTGGTGTCCGTTTTTTTTTAAATTCGGAAAGGCAAAGGTTTTATGGCTAATCCAAGATTATAGGCATTGACGTCAAATTTCAGTTTAAGTCTCCAAGTCTTCTTAACATTCTGAGAAGATGAACGTCATATAACATCATGTGACCTCATAAGGCCAAAATTATTTTCTGTTGAAATTAAACGGGTTTTAAGACCTGAAGGCCTTATTTTTTGTTTGATTTGCATGAATTCTTATTGAAGGAGCAGCATTTGATCCTGTGGAACAATGTCATTTCCATTTTGAGAAAAATGTTAAGTTCAATCATTGTTTATATCTTGAAAACCTCTAAAGATGGACCGAATTATGTGACAATTGAATTGTAAGCATTTACAATATTTTTTTTTGTTACATAGGTTATAAGAAAAGGACAAGTTAAGTGAAATTGATATAAAAAACAATGAGTTTCAGTTACTTTTGCCATACCCTTCAAGTAAAACGGTTTATTTTTCAAAGTTTGTTGAGTTATGGCCCTACAAAAACAATTTAAAAGTAGGAATTTGATATCCTTTTACTTTCTACGCTTTTAGTGTTTGACATATGTAGCAGAAAGTCCTATCATTCGTATCAACGAATGAAATCTAGTTATTATTATTATTATTCCTTTTTTTCCAACCAAATCTAAGAGTTAATTTCAGTATGTTGTCATTGTCTAAGCAACATGAAAATTAAATTGCCTCGACAAAAAAGTATATATTTTTAAATTCAATAATTTTTAATTTTCAATGATGTCAATTGACGTCAGATTTGACGTCAGCTTCAAAAGTTTTTTCGCACTCTAGAGCCTTTATTTTTTGACATTTTATCTTGATATTTTCACAGAAGATATATGTTATGATGTAGATGTGCACCTTGTCTTTCAAATTTTCAAATTCGAAAAATTTAAGAATTTATGGCATAACCGAGTTTCGAACTTTGGTCCTAAAACTATTATTTAATGTTACAAAAGCTACTGATGAGATAGAAGCATGAAAATTGGACAGCTTATTGGCCCAGAGGTCTACTTTCTTTTCTCTGAAAGATTTCCTTTTAAGTCACGAGGCTATGACATCATTTAATGGACAATATCCTATTTTTTCAAAGATTTCTCTCGCTTTGGCATCATACATTTTGAGTCAATTTTAATGAAATTGAAAAGGCCGCGATAAAAAAGTATCTTCTTATACATTCAATGATTTTCAATTTTCATTGGCGTAATATGACGTCAGATTTGACGTCAGCTTCAGAAGTTTGTTCGCGCTTTAGAGCCTTCAATTTTGGTCCGATTATCTTGATATTTTTACAAAAGATGTATTTTAGGATGTAGATGTCCACCTTGACATTCAAATTTCCAAATTCGAAAAGATTAAGATTTCATGGCAATACCAAGTTTCGAACTTTGGTCAAAAATTAAATTTAAATGTTACAAAGCCCCCTGATGCGTTACAAGCATGAAAATTGGACAGCATATCGGCATAGAAGTTTACATTCTATTTTCTGAATGATTTTCTCTTTAGTCACGTGGTTTGACGTCATCAAAGACAAAAAACATTTCTTTTTAAAGATTTCTTTCGCTCTGGTATCATGAATTTTAAGTCAATCTTAATTATATCTTCAGAATTGATAGAGTTAAAATTGAAGTGATGCATACTGCAAGAAATGTTTGTTTTGTCACGTGATTATGACGTCATGCATACTTAAGCAAGAATTATTTTGAAAAATCATAAAAAATCGCCAATTAAATCAATGAACTTAAATTTTCAAAAATGTCGAAACTTAGTACGTTCATAAGGTCTTGAAAATTTAAAGTGATTACGTCATTAAACATGGCAGTTATTCATGTTTGATGGAATGCCTACTTGAAAATGTGAAAACAAACCTGTTTGCATTCTCGAAGATACGTTCTTTTCTTGATAAATAGAACGTTAGCTGAACATGTCCTTGCAAAAAAGATATTTTTCTTTAGTCACTTGATTTTGACGTCGATAAAATATAAAAATCATTCATTTCAATACGTATTCGCGCTCCAGCGTCATGAGTATTGATGCCAATCTTAAGCATACCTTAAAGAATTTATGTTGTGTCACTTGTTTATGACAACATTGATGTGTAGGCAAAATATGTTAAAAAGATCAAAAGATTGTATATATTAACCTTAAATAAGTAATAATGCCGTACCTTAACATGCGCAAAAAGTCCAGAAAATTTCAAGTGATTACGTTATCAAACATGACTTATTCATGTTTTTCATAATAGGGCTAATTCATGGAAATCTATTAATTTGAAGAAAGAAATGTAAGTGGTCATTGGGTTGGTTGAGCAAGATCCGATTGTTCTTTTGCAGGAATGAATGCCTGCGTTGAATAGTGAATTGTGATACGTTTTTGAGTAAATGAGTCACATTTACGATGAATTAGTATAATTATACTAGAGCCAGAAAACCTTTACGGATAACTTATTGCATTTGCTATCACGGCTTTCTGCAAACCTGAAGAAAATGACAAATACATGTATATCTTCCTATCAATTTTTTATGTTTTCTAAATGTTTAAAGGTTTCTTTTTCTAAATCTCTAAACATAAGCAAATATATAAAGCAAATGAATAGTTGAAAGTTTCAAGACGTTTATAACGTTAATTACATAGAAATAAGAAATTATTTTCATTATTTTGCTTATTTTTTTTCCTAATTTTGCAAATGTAAAACTCAATCAATTTAAAAGTTGAAAGTCATCGATTTTAAAGGTTTTTTTTCTTTTTTACAATTTCAATTGTGGATCAATGAATACATGTTAAGTCATATGCTTACAAAGAAAAAGATATTAAATAAAGAATAAAAAAAAAAATAAAATCGATTGAATAACGTAAGAAAAAAATTCTTGAGGATAGTATTATCTTAAAATTTTCCTGATTTTTTTTTTCTGAGTGATAGTAAACGGGTGCGTATCAAATAAGATCCATTTTTATGCTTTCTCAATATTGAGATATTCAGATAGCAATATATAAGGGACCCATATGGGTCCCATATGGTTTCCCACATGGGCCCCATATTGGCTACCCACATGGGACCCATGAAAGTGCAACCTTTTTGGCCTGGGTCCCATATGGGCAGCCCACCAAGATCCAATATGGGCCCCATATGGGCTATCCACATGGGACCAATGTCGAAAGTGCAACCTGTTTTGGCCTGGGTCCCATATGGGCAGTCCACCAAGATCCAATATGGGCCCCTTAAAGGTCCCATATTTGCATCCCATTTGCATGTAATATGGCTCCATACAACTGCACTGTCTGAATGGGCAGTCATATGTGGAAAACTGGTACCAATAGCCTCTGAAAATTTGTCACTCCAAAATAATATTACTGAAAATCAGAAAATAGGTCCCTCAAATACAACATACAGCTTATTTTTCTTCTTAATTTAATTAATACTTCAATTTAATCACATGTTGAGAAAATACAAATTGAAATTCATAAATCATTCAAATACAATTTGAATACGAATGGATATTTTTCATTTTCAATGTGCTATTTAAAGTTTAAAAGTGATGTTTGATTTCCTAACCATAAGACAATTTCTTATGCAACAAAAACAAACACTTAAAGATTGCATATCTTTAACACTGCATATAAACTCAATAACTTATTATACAAAAATGCATACTATTGTAAAAAGAAAATAACTAGCATAACAAGATTAGACTAATAAATGCAACACAATCACACACATAACAACTATTGTCTCGTCTTAAGTTCTTAACCTTAAAGTACTTGAAATATGAAGTGACATTGAAATTCAAAATAAAAAGGCTAACTGTAATGATGGATTACTTCAGCAGTACTGTTTAAAATACTTAAATCAACCATATCAAACTGGGTGGTGAAAATATAATTATACAGACTAAGCAGACTATCTTGTTCAGCCAAGTGATACATATATAATTTTTTATGTGAAAATATAATTTATATAAAACATATAGATTGTTGGCATAGCATGTTTACCATTGTGAAAAAATAATCTGGATTTATCTTATCAGCAATTCTCACGCACATACTAGTAGTCCAATCTCCACAAAATGGTTAGTTACAGAACAGATTCCTTTAAAGCTTAATAAAAGAAAAAAATAGTAAACTTACTTAATTCAAAGTTTGACGTGTCTGAAAAATAATGGACTGATATTCAACTATTCAAAACTATATTTTAAACTATTCACTATGAATCTGTCCCTCACTTATTTCGAGTATCTCCTGTTGGAAGTCCTACATTGAAGACTTGTTAGACTTTTTTTGCACTGTTTTCTTCCCCCTTCCCTGTCCAGTACCACCTGCCAGCCATTTACAGACCTCTTACTCAGCGTCTTCAGTGCTGTGGTTCTGAAACTTCAAAAGGTATAAAACATATCGTAAGAAAGAAAACCAAACAAAGTTGGGACTGTTAAACTTGGCCTTGAAACTAAAAAATATAACTGATGAGAATCATTTTTTCATATGTGTTCCACTGAACAATGCATTTTATAAATAAATCATAATGTAGGAGATGTGTGTTATCAGCTCAAGCCTCTTGGTTCTATTTATTCTTAACATATTTTGCTTGTAAATGATATAAAAATTGAATAATTCCAAGGCAGTGTCTATAACTTCATTACATTTAAGACTTAGCTAAAGTTTACTGCAGCAAAACTTACTGTAAAATTCAGCCATGATATGCAGTTTGGTAAATGGCAGCATCCCCTTCAGTCCATGGAAGTTGTAGTTTACATCCAGCTCATTTCCATTCAGAAAACTCCTCACAACGTCCCAGAGATTTGAACTAAACAGGTTGACAGGTATTCTATCTACAATTACACAAAGCGTATACATTATGAATTATCCATATGGGTCCCACATAGTCGAACCCATATAGGCATACCCAGATACAGCCCATGTGGGTCCAGTAAAACTCTATATATGGGTCCCACATGGGTCCCACATAGGCAACCCCATATAGGCATACACAGATACAGCCCATATGGGTCTGGTATGGGAAAAAATATATATGGGACCCACATGGGTCCCACACTGTCGAACCCATATAGGCATACCCAGATACAGCCCATATATATCCCTTATAGGGAAAAACTATATATATATGGGACCCATATGGGTCCCACATAGTCGAACCCATATAGGCATACTCAGATACAGCCCATGTAGGTCCAGTATGGGAAAGAAATCTCTATATATGGGACCCACATGTTAGCCCATATAGGAATACCCAGATACAGCCCATATGTTTCCCATATACCCTTGCTATCTTGAGAAGATGAAAATGAAAAAAAAAGAAAAAAGATTTAAAGCTTATTTTTGAACATAATCGTAAGTATATATTTGAGATAATGATGATTTACGTATTAAATAATACATTATTATGCATCAGTATTCCATTTTTTTGTATTAACTTATATATTCAATACCTTTGAAATAAGCAAATGGAAAGCCGCTTCGTTTGTATCTTAAACAAACGACTTCTAGTTTCTTTATGTTATTCAAAAAAGTATCATGTGATGTAAAGATGAAATTGTTATCATTTAATCATTAAGGGATTGGTCAATTTTTTCTGCTTCCAATAACAACCTAATCCATGCAGCATGTAACAGCCAGTTGAATAATTATTTTCCAATAAATTATAGTTGCTGGATGAGTAAAATCAAAAGTACATTTGATAACCTTGGATTTTTCAAATCTTTGGTTAAGTCATGGTCTCTTTAGTACTAGGATCATGCAACTCTCTGATTAGTCGAAACATCATATGTTGTAGCGCGAGAACGAGACCTCATTGAAATAAAGGGGAAATACGTGTTTTGTACCCGCTCGTCTTTACTTTTTACAGCTGAATAGAATATTAATTGTTATTTCACACACAATGTATAATAATTTCCATTGGTTTCCCCTCTTTATTTTTCTATTATAAGGAGGTTGATAAGGGTTAAAATATTATCGAATCAACGCACTGAGAGCACTGTCAGAAGCGAAAGTTAAAATGTGTGAATTATAAAGACACCTCCCCCCCCCCCTTTTTGTGACCTATGTATGTAAAAAAATCTTATTCAAAACAGCAGGTAAGATAGATTATTTTATTTATTGGTCTCTGTCAAATGAAACAAAAATGGATAAGGAATAGTGGTTCTTAGTATTGATCCTCTCATTACCTTTAATACTTCATGAATTTGGTGCAGACAGAAAAAAAAATAATAGAAAAGCAAGAAAATGGGACAAGATAAAGTTATTATTCTTTGTCACTTCACATATCCTTCCCATGTGTAAAAAAATGATATCCATGCCTTCAATAGTTCTTAAAATACGTTCTAGAATAACATTATTTCACCATACAAGTACGTAATAGAGATGAAGCAAGGTAGAGTCATTGTTCTTGTTAAGTAAAGTTTGACCATTGTATAAACTATAAAGTATAAACTCAATCCCTAAAGTACTTTCAGAGTTGTGACATACAGATGCAACTAGAGAAACTATAGTCATTTGAGACTCTAACAAGAACAACATGATAAACCGATAATCTTGTGCGCTTACACTGCAGTTTTATGACTGTATATATAGAGGCCCTAGCTGGAGTAATACACTTGTGAAATGAGTGTCATTGAATTTTTTGAATTTCCCGCATTTTGTACATACCGGAAGTGGATTTGATTTAGCCAGCAGGTGTCTGCCATTCACTTCCGTCATTTCCATTAATTTAATACTCGGCATGAAAATATAGGTTAATTCTATAATGTAAGTACCATCTGGTAATAAAAAACGATTTATTCATATTGTATTGATTTTTGTCGCATGTTAAAACCATCCATTGCTCCATCTCGACCTTCCTATGAGTGTAATCGCAATAAGATTCCATCAAATGATGTGGGTGGGGTAAAGAAAAGAGGGGGGGAATTGCAAGTTTTCTATAATCCTAATGCCAGTTTTTGAGGAAAAAAATCAACAATGTGTTTTTATAAGTTTTAGCTTACAAGAAGTTCCTTTACGCATTTATCAACTTTGAGGTAGAGAGTGAAGTCTGATTTAGATTTGACCAAAAGGCTCGTGACGTCCCCGTGACGTTACCAAAATTTCTGGCGAAAATCACTCTGTAAATAAGTTCATATTATCATGGGAAATAAATGATATTTTCATAATTTCCATCTATTACATAATTTCGTAGCAAATTCATACATACATCTGCATAATATTACATTTGAAAGATAACATTTTTAAATTTAGCTCTACTGTGAGGCCAGGGTCCCTTTTTGTTGAATTTGGGGCTGATTATAGGCGCTTTTTCCCCTCTAAATCATACATTTTTTCCATAGTCAGTGAAAAATTCCCTTATGAAACAAATGAATAAATACACCAAACCTACATTGACATATTCTGTCACCAATTTTATTTTTAGATAGTTGATGTCATTTGGAAAAAAATAACCAGAACAGCATCTCCGATGAAATGAAAACTATATAAATGTCCAACCTTGGTAGCATTAATTCTCGGAAATGGAATTTGATGCAAATTAAACTGGTACCGAATGCTATGTTTATTTTGAGAATACCCTGAAATTTAACTTGTTAATAAATTTTGTGTGTGTGTGTTATCATCGTTGACCTACATTGGAATGATGCTGCTCAGTTTTAATCGAGATGATTTTAAGATTGCAAATTTGTATAGGTAATTACAAATTTGATTGTTATATCACATAAGTTCAACTTTTAATGATATTTATTAAATATGATATTAAATATGGATCTGTCTCATTAATACCCTGAAAACTTGTTAGAACCATCATAAGTATGATGGTATCAGTGAGGACCATCCTACAGGTATACAAACAAAGCTAAATTGTGACATATCCCATATATGAAAATACACACACATATGCTGTTGGCGGAAACTTGTGCCATATATGATCATTGCGTGAGAATGAACAAATCAAATATGGTACATGCCTAATGTGTTACATATTCATGTGCTACAACATGCAGTGATTTTTGAAGGGAATGTATTTTATTTTTTTTAATTTCACTTTTATTGAAACTTGTTAGAAGCCAGGATAAAACATTGAATAGTTAAACTGTTTGGGGTAAATCACACTCAAAGAGCAATTTATTTTAAGGGCGAATAGACTCCTTTACTTTAGGGCACATGCCCAAAAAAGGAATTAAGTTAAATTGGTATAGGGCAAAAGGGAATTAAGGCGAACAGACCCGTAATCATTATTTTTTCAGTTCTTTGTAGAAAGTACACAAGCTCATTAACATTTTTAACCGCAAAATTGATGGATCTAGCTATAGATTTTGATTTGTATTAATGAACATCATTCATCCTGACATGTGTATGATTATCAGTCTGCAAGAAAGACGATTCATAAATTGCCATAAATGTAATACAAGGGATACTTCTTCTGATCAACCTAGACTAATACCTTCCTTGGAAAAATGCCAAAATCTCAGTCATTTATGATTATGTATCTTTAGATACATTGCCTCTTTTGCAAGCGTATGTATAAATTTACACTACTTTTTTACCAATGCAAACAAGTGTCTAACAACGAAATCTGCATTTTCCAAACTAACCCCAATAGTCCAGAATACAGACAGGTTTGTTTACATTGTCTACCAATGTAAACCATGATTCCTGTGACAGGACGAGGAAAACTGCTACAATATGAATAATACCATAGGGTTTTCCCTTGATATTTTCAACTGGGTGACAAATGTCCCCAAATATATAGACAAAGAGACAATTTAGAAATATCTGGGGGTTATTTACACAATTTGAGGGTCAAAATGGCAGTTTAGTGTTCCAGGGAAAACTCTGATCCCATGAAACAAATGAATTTTATCAGCATGTATAATCTTCCTTACGGGGCAAGGTTTGCCTTTTACCTCCACTTCAGTTACATCATTTTGCAAATCATATGACCAAAGTTACAATGAATGCGATTTGTTGTTACGGTAGAGACAGCCAATAAAACGTCTCTTTCTTCTAGAGTCACATGATTCACACAATGGTGTGTATTTTGAAAATATTTATTCCTTATTAATAAGATGTCATCCCAATTTTCAGTGTAGTATTTGCGTCCACACAAGAAAATCAAGATGTCTGCTTCAGCTGTTTACATTTTGGATATGAAGGGCAAGGTAGGTCCTTAATATTGATTCCAGAAATCATTTAACATTAATCATCACTTTTAGAATATTTCATTCTGAATTTCACATTTCTATTATGTACTGGTATAGCTCCTTTGCCTGGCGCTCAGCATGTAAAGGTAGTTCCAAGAGTGGTTGGCACGGTGTCTGGATAATGTGACTGGGTGTGGTATCATGCCGCTTGTATTTGGCGTGATACAAGAGTTGACCAAGAAGTTTTAGACTACTTCAATATTTTAAATGCTCAATCAAATATACATGATATATAAAAAAAACATGAGGCCTCCGTGGTTGAGAAGGTAAAGTGGCTGACTTTAACACTCACTCAGCCCCTCACCGCGGGGGCTCGAATCCCGGCAGGGTCATTTGGATTCTCATGTGTGGAAGCCTTCCAGCTGGCTTGTGGTAGGTTGGTGGTTCTACCGGGATGCTTCCGTGCATTCAGGGTCTTCCTCCACCTGTATTAGCTGGATGTCGCTATATGACTGAAATGCTGTCAAGTGACGGTAAACTCAGATAGTCAAGTCAAGTTAAAAAAAACATATATACATAATCTATGAACCTTTCTTTATCTCAGCAGGATTTTTAGCTCGACTATTCAGAGAATATGAGAGCTATTCTACTTGTGTCAGCGTCGGCGTCGGCGTTGGCAGTCATATCTAAGAAACCAGTAGGTGTATTGCAATCAATCTTCACACATGTCTTTCTAGGCACAAAACAAACCTAGAGAACCAAGAGGGACAACTCTTGATTGAATTTTACTCAAATTATGGGCCTTTTTCAACTTAGAAATTTGCGTTAACATTTTTGGTTAAAGTTTTTCTGCAACTAAGTTAATATCATAACTTTGTAACCACTTGGTGATTTGATTTAAACTATACACAAGTCTTCCTAAGCATGAAACCAACCTGCAGAACCAAGATGGACAACTCTTGCTAGAATTTTACTTAAATTATGGGCCTTTTTCAACTTAGAAATTTGCGTTAACTTTTTAGCTCACCTGAGCACGAAGTGCTCAAGGTGAGCTATTGTGATCACCTTTTGTCCGTCGTCCGTGCGTGCGTGCGTGCGTCCGTCGTCAACAATTTGCTTTAAACAACATCTCCTCCTGAACCGCTGAAGGGATTTTGACCAAACTTCACAGGAATCATCCTTATGATGCCCTCTATCAAAGTTGTACAAATTATTCAGATTGGTTGAAAAAGTAGGTCACAGGAGCTAAAAATAGATTTTAAAAACTCAAACTTTGAAAATCTTCTTCTGCAAAACTGCAAGGCCTAGAGCTTAGATATTTGGTATGTAGCATCATCTTATGGGCCATTACCAAGATTGTACAAATCATAGCCCTATGGTGATAAATGCCCCCGCACCAGGGGTCACTTGTTTTACATAGAGTTATATAGGAAAATCTTTAAAAATCTTCTTCTAAAATCAAGGCCTAGAGCTTAGATATTTGGTATGTAGCATCATCTAATGGTTCATTACAAAGATTGTTCAAATCATAGCCCTATGGTGATAAATGCCCCCGCACCAGGGGTCACTTGTTTTACATAGAGTTATATAGGAAAATCTTAAAAAATCTTCTTCTGTAAATCCATAAGGCCTAGAGCTTAGATATTTGGTATGTAGCATCATCTAATGGTTCATTACCAAGATTGTTCAAATCATAGCCCTATGGTGATAAATGCCCCCGCACCAGGGGTCACTTGTTTTACATAGATTTAAATAGGAAAATCATTAAAAATCTTCTTCTATAAATCCAGAAGGCCTAGAGCTTAGATTTTTGGTATGTAGCATCATATAATGGTTCATTACCTCAGTTGTTCAAATCATAGCCTTACAGTGATAAATGACCCCGCACCAGTGGTCACTTGTTTCACATAGAGTTACATAGGAAAAGACCAAGAGCTTAATCTATAGATTTGATGTGAAATATTGTCTAGTGGTCCGTACCCACATAATTCATATAGACCAATCATAAAAAAAATATTTTGCAATATTACTAGTTTGAGAGATTATGACTAGATAATGGTTAAAATTTTGCCCTTGATTGAATCACTTTTTACTTTAAATTACATACTTGATATATGTTTTATATTAAAATATTTAAAAAGTAAATAAATACAGATTTATTGTTGGTAATAAAAACACATTCGGTCGTTTTAGGTTATAATATTATTAACCAATGAAAAGTTAGGAAACTATTCAGCCCTCCATTTCCGGTTTCAGTTTGGTAGGTATACGATTCTCTTCAGAAATTTCAACGAATTATCGAAGATCATTAATCTAATAGACCTAAAAAGCGATTGAAAAGTAGGTCAGTAGGTCAAATCTTAGAAAAATCTTGTTTACACATTAGAGGCTACAATTTTGATTCAATCTTCCTCGAACTTGGTCAGAATGTTTGTCTTGGTGATATCTTGAACCAGTTCTAAAATGGGTCAGGTTGGATCCAAAAGTAGGTCAGTAGGTCAAATCTTAGAAAAACCTTGTTTACACACTGGAGGCCACAATTTTGATTCAATCTTCCTCAAACTTGGTCAGCACAAATGTCCTCAGGTGAGCGTCTTTAGGGCCATCTTGGCCCTCTTGTTTTAATTATAATTCAATTGAAGTTTGTTACAGTAACCAAAATAAAATACAAATCTAAGAAACAAAAATGACTTAATGAGATTAACTATCATAATAGTTTTATGAATTAATTTAGAAATGATTTTGTTTGTCATGTCAAACTTATTCATTATGATTTAAAAGAAGTTTTATGATGAAATTATAAACCAGAAACTGCTGTTCATTTGATAACCAATGAAACATTTTTTGTGTAGGTATTGATATGCCGCAACTATCGCGGTGATATCGACATGTCTGTCATAGACAAATTCATGCCCATGGTAATGGACAGGGAAGACGAGGGTCAGATGTCCCCCATCATTCAATACGGAGATGTTGCCTTCATCTACATCAAGTACAACAACCTGTACCTTGTCTCAACATCCAAGAAGAATGCCAATGTGGCACTGGTTTTCTCATTCCTACACAAGCTGGTTCAGGTATGTTATGAACTGTTTACAGGATTTGGTCTGATATTTGCAGTCAAGCAGATCCCATCTGAACTGCCTTAACTTGGTTGTTCATAGGGATAGTTGATCATTATAAATTGTACAAAAGAGAGACATCTTTTTATAACCGTGTTGGACCTGTGTGAACCTTAATCAGGAGTAGAAAGGCTGTGTATTGTGTAATTATCATATAATGATATTCTTAAATTCTTAATGCTAATTTTTTTCATATGAATGTGCAACAAAACTAAATAGAAATATCGGTATATGGATAATCAAATGGTGTAAGGTCAGCAGAATTTACTTTGATTGATGGATTTTGTTTTGGTTAAGCATAGTTTAACTTGAATAGATTTTGTAATGTAACTAATTTATGTGATTCACATATTTAAAATTTAAATCAGATGAAAACAAAGGATAAAAAGTCTTGAAATGAAGATGATTTCATGAAAGAGTAAATTATTCAATCATTTTTAGCTCACCTGAGCACTTTGTTCTCAAGTGAGCTATTAGGATCGCCCTGCGTCCGTCGTCCGTCGTCGTGCGTCGTCAACAATTTTCTTTAAACGACATCTCCTCTGAAACCACTGGACAGAATTTGATTAAACTTGGCAGGGATGATCCTTGGGTCAACCTTCACAAAAGTTGCTAAAATAAACTTGATCCATGTAGAACTCTGGTTGCCATGGCAACAAAAAGAAAAAAAAATGAAAACTTAAAAAATCATCTTCTTCAAAACTACTGGTCAGATTTTAAAATAAATTGGTACAGATGTTCCTTGGGTCAACCTCTACCAAAGTTGCTAAAATTATTCCGATCCGTAAAAAAACATGGCTGCCAGGGGCGGGGCTTATTTGCCTTATATGTATATAGAGAAACCTTTAAACAACATCTCCTCTGAAACCACTGGACAGAATTTGATTAAACTTGGCAGGGATGATCCTTGGGTCAACCTTCACAAAAGTTGCTAAAATAAACTTGATCCATGTAGAACTCTGGTTGCCATGGCAACAAAAAGAAGAAAAAAAATGAAAACTTTAAAAATCATCTTCTTCAAAACTACTGGCCAGATTTTAAAATAAATTGGTACAGATGTTCCTTGGGTCAACCTCTACCAAAGTTGCTAAAATTATTCCGATCCGTAAAAAAACATGGCCGCCAGGGGCGGGGCTTATTTGCCTTATATGTATATAGAGAAACCTTTAAACAACATCTCCTCTGACACCACTGGACAGAATTTGATTAAACTTAGCAGGGATGATCCTTGGGTCAACCTTCACAAAAGTTGCTAAAATAAACTTGATCCATGTAGAACTCTGGTTGCCATGGCAACAAAATGAAGGAAAAAAATGAAAATTTTAAAAATCATTTTCTTCAAAACTACTGGCCAGATTTTAAAATAAATTGGTACAGATGTTCCTTGGGTCAACCTCTACCAAAGTTGCTAAAAATTTTCCGATCCGTAAAAAACATGGCCGCCAGGGGCGGGGCTTATTTGCCTTATATGTATATAGGTAAAACTTTAATCAACATTTCCTCTGAAACCACTGGACAGAATTTGATTAAACTTGGCAGGGATGATCCTTGGGTCAACCTTCACAAAAGTTGCTTAAATAAACTTGATCCATATAGAACTCTGGTTGCCATGGCAACAAAAAGAAAAAAAAATGAAAACTTTAAAAATCATCTTCTTCAAAACTAGTGGCCAGATTTTAAAATAAATTGGTACAGATGTTCCTTGGGTCAACCTTTTTATCTCAGGTGAGCGATTTAGGGCCATCATGGGCCTCTTGTTTTTTTTTATGCTCACTGAAGGTGACGCATATAGTCGCCGCTTCGTCCGTTCGTCCGTCACACTTTCCTTGTCCGGACTATTTCTCAGGAACTAATGGCTTGAATTCAACAAAGTTTATTGGAAGCTTTATCACCAAGAGTAGATACGCATATCGTCGGCATTACCTGGTTCCTCAATTTTTCACAGAGTTATGGCCCATTGACTTTTCGGCCTATAGTTCATATTGCATGATTCTTGGCCGGACTATTTCTCAGGAACTAATGGCTTGAATTCAACGAAACTTTATGGGAAGCTTTATTACCAAGAGGAGATGCGCATATCGTCAGCATGACCCGATTCCTAAATTTTTCAAAGAGTTAAGGCCCCTTGACTTTTTGGCCTATAGTACATATTGCATGATTCTTGTCCGGGCTATTTCTCAGGAACTAATGGCTTGAATTCAACAAAACTTTAAGGGAAGCTTTATCACCAAGAGGAGATGCGCATATCGTCAGCATGACCCGATTCCTAAATTTTTCAAAGAGTTAAGGCCCATTGACTTTTTGGCCTATAGTACATATTGCATGATTCTTGTCCGGGCTATTTCTCAGGAACTAATGGCTTGAATTCAATGAAACTTTATGGGAAGCTTTATTACCAAGAGTAGATACGCATATCGTCAACGTGACCTGGTTCCTCAATTTTTAAGAGAGTTATGGCCCCTACTACCATGTTGTTGACTAATATTCATGTCATTTGCCTAATTTAACAGGAGATATCATTTAAACAAAACCCCACAAAATTCAATATGCTAGTAATGTCAATCATAATCATGTCAGCTAATTGTTCTTTAGGCCATTATACACTATTTCAAATATCCAGTCATATGTCAAGAGTGTTGGTTAACCTCTTTGATATGAGCACACATTGAAATGTATGACTTAATTTTTAGTAGTATAAAAACTTTAAAAAAATCAATGAAAGATCTGATGAGTAACACGTATTATCATATTAAATAGTAAACTGTTACTAAGTCTCCAAATTAGAGTTGGTAAAACATCTCATCTGATGAGGAGAATAGATATGATTTAGGAATGGGGATTTCAACATATCCTCCCACCCATTGACCAAGGCCTTATTTGTAACAATGACGTTCTTCGGGGAGCATCTGTCAGTTCTACTGACTTTTTTAAACTTAGTTACAATGATCATCTCCTGTCACAACATAACCTGTTGTACACTCACATTTCATTAAGTTAATTTAGAATGGGGAGGGGTATCAGTCACTTTCAGTGATAGTTTTAGATTGGATGGAAAGTTGTTATACCTCCAGATACAAAGTATATGGGGGCTGTATTGGAGTCAGGTTGGTTGTTCGGTCATTCATGTATAGACAAGCTTTGTCTGCCCTATATATAAGCTACCTTTGGTCAGTATTATATGAAACTTTACAAGACTGGTAAGTACCAAGCCTAGTTTTACATATCATTTGCACATTATGGTCGGCATGATTTTAAATGAGTTATGAAATGAATTATGGCCCTTGTTATATTTCTTGATTATATTCTGTCTGCTATTTCTCAGCTACCTGTGGTTGGGTTTTGATTTAACTTCACAGCAATAATAAGTACCGTGACTAGTTGTGCATATCCTTGGCACATCTTCATCAGCTTAATTTTAAAGGAGTTATGGCACATTGTTATATTTCTTGAATATTTTTGGTCTTCCATATTTCTCAGCTACCTGTTGTCGGATTTTGATTTAACCTCACAGCATGAATAAGTACCTAGCCTAGTTGCACATATCATTGGCATGTTGTGACCAGCTTGATTATATATGGCCCTTGGCAGTATCTGGGGATATTCATCATCTTCAATGAGAGTTCTTGTTTTATCATGACCCAACCACTTGATTGTTTTATAATATTAGCTTAAACAATGTTGACCCCTTTATATATTACAATATGCTCTTAAGGTTGTCAGCTATTTTCCTTAAATAGTTTATGTAGAACCTTAAAAATTCTTCTCTGAACCTGTTTCCTCAGAGCCCATGCTGGGTTATGAATATTACTGCATCAAAAAAACGAGCCTTCCAGGGTTTTGGGATTGTCTGGTGTTGAGGGGTCATCAGGTTAAATTAGGTTAATGGTATTTGGGTGAGTGATATCGGGTCTTGCCTTTTGTTTTGATCTTACAAAAACTCATGGTAATTATATGAAAGAGAGAAAATATGGTATATATTCTAAAACAAGCTTACATTGCATTCCAGATATTCCTGGAATACTTTAAAGAAATGGAGGAGGAGAGCATCCGAGACAACTTTGTCCTCATTTACGAGCTGCTTGATGAGGTGATGGACTTTGGATTCCCACAGACAACAGACAGCAAAATCTTACAAGAGTGAGTATGACTACACTTGTAATTGTTGATGTAGTCAGCTTAATATTCTACTCATGTACTGGTCTCCGTGACTGACAAAGGTATCCAGTATGTTGCTGCCTCATTTAAAAATCAATCAACAACCTTATATATCATAAGAAGGTAGGTAACTTTTTCCATTGAAATAAAATGCTGGAGTTTCATAAAAGGGATGAATAAAGACATACAGTGACAAAAAACACCCCCTTGCTTGAGGAATCGCCCTTAAAATATTCGAAAGTCGAAAATCAGATACTGATGAAAGAAACAAATAAACCTAAAATGGACATTTGTGCTGACTTGAAAGCCATTGTTTTGAGAAGATTTTATGACTAAATCGAAAACAAAACTACATCAGCAATGTCACCGAGATGCCTGATAGTAACTGTAGAGAATCTGCAGTTAAAATGTAGCTGTTAAGCTGTCAAGGTTGTTTCAGATGTATTTTTAAAAAGGCAGAAAAAAGGCTGTATAAGATAAAAAATGAAATAACAAGTATTCATTTTAGGTTTATTTGTTTCTTTTATCAGTACCTGTCCATACAATTCAATGCGTTTTTTCTTTAGTTTACACGGTATAGATTGGCAAGATTCCATAGGTTAGATCTCTTCTGACCAAATGTGTTTTCGACTTTGCAAACTTTTGTTGATCAGTTCATATGGCAAGAGGGTGTTTTTTGTACCTGATTGTCTTTATTTATCCCTTCCATGCAAAATAAAACTAATTTTATGAAAGTACACCAATTTTCAAAGGAGTTATGGCATTTGAAACGACATGATGTACATTTTCATTGGAAGAAGTTGCCTACCTTCTTATTATATATAAGTTTATTGATTTTTTTAGCTCGTCTGTTTTTCGAAGGAAAAAAAAAGAAGCTATTGTCGTAACTCTGGCGTCCGCGTTGTTGTCGTCAGGTGTCCTCCGGAATCTTAACGTTGGCCATAACTTCTCTACTATTCCATAAACAAGTTTCATTTTTGGTCTGCATATTCATCTGGACAAGGCCTATCCAGACATATGCAAATATTTCACCTTTAGACCTTGACTTTTACCTTTGACCTATTTTTGCTGTATTTTTTGAAAATTTTAAAACGCCTGTCATTTCAGAACCGTTACCTACAGGGCACTGATATTTAACACGTAAATTCCTTGTGGCAAGACCTTTCCATCAAAGTTAACTTTTGGACTTTTGACCTTGACCTTTGACCTATTTTTGAAATATTTAACAAAAAACTTTAACGTTGGCCGTCATTTTTTTACTATTTGACATATAACTTTTATTTTTGGTATGCATATTCGTCTTTGCAAGGGCTATTCAAATATACATCAACATTTATCTATCCAACTTGACCTTTGACCTATATTTGCTGTCACTTCAGAAAACTTTAAAATGCCTGTCATTTCACTGATATTTCAAATGTGAATTCCTTGTGGCAAGTCCTTTCCATCAATGTTACACCTTTGGACTTTTGACCTTGACCTTTGAACTTTGACCTATATCTGAAATGTTTAACAAAAAAATCTTTAACATTGGCCATTAACTTCTTTACTATTTGACTTTCAACTTTTATTTTGGGTATGCATATTCATCATTGCAAGGGCTATTCAGATATACCTTAATATATATCTATTGACCTTGACCTTTGACCTATTTTTGCTGTAACTTCTGAAAATTTTAAAATGCCTGTCATTTCAGAACCGTTACCAACAGGGCACTGATATTTCACCTGTTAATTCCTTGTGGCAAGACCTTCCATCATTGTTACACTTTTGGTATTTGACCTTGAACTTTGACCTATTTTTGAAATGTTTAACAAAAAAATTTAACGTTTACCATAAGTTTTTACTATTTGACCTAAATTTTTAGCTCGACTTTTCGAAGAAAATGAGAGCTTATACGTCACTCGGGCGTCGGCATTGCAACACAAGGTTTTTTTCAAACATCAATAACTTAAATACTATCAAAGGTATTCCACCCAAACTTAAAATACTTATTCACCATCATCACTTCTACCTTACTTCTAAGACCCACAACACTGGCTACCCTATTTTTGGAGTTATGCCCCTTTCATACTTACAAAACAGCCAAAAACAAAGGTTAAAGTTTTTACAAAGTTGTATATCTTCAATACTATCTAAGGTATTCAACTGAAACTTCAAGTACATATTCACCATCATTACCTCTACCTTACTAACAAGGCCCATAACTCTTGCTGTACTACTTCTTAAGTTATGCCACTTTCATACTTAGAAAACAGCCAAAATCATGGTAATTTTTTTACATAGTTGTACTATCACATGTATTTGACTGAAACTTCAAGTACTTATTCACCATCATTACCTCTACCTTACTAACAAGGCCCATAACTCTTGCTGTACTACTTCTTAAGTTATGCCACTTTCATACTTAGAAAACAGCCAAAATCATGGTTAATTTTTTTACATAGTTGTACTATCACATGTATTTGGCTGAAACTTCAAGTACTTATTCACCATCACTACCTCTGCCTTACTAGCAAGGCCCATAACCCTGGCTGTACTACTTCTTGAATTATGCCCCTTTCATACTTAGAAAACAGCCGAAATCATGGTTAATTTTTTTACAAAGTTGTTTATCTTCAATACTTTCTAAGGTATTCAACTGAAACTTAAAGTACATATTCACCATCATTACCTCTACCTTACTAACAAGGCCCATAACTCTTGCTGTACTACTTCTTAAGTTATGCCACTTTCATACTTAGAAAACAGCCAAAATCATGGTAATTTTTTTACATAGTTGTACTATCACATGTATTTGACTGAAACTTCAAGTACTTATTCACCATCACTACCTCTGCCTTACTAGCAAGGCCCATAACCCTGGCTGTACTACTTCTTGAATTATGCCCCTTTCATACTTAGAAAACAGCCGAAATCATGGTTAATTTTTTTACAAAGTTGTTTTTAATTTAAGGTTAAAAATTAAATTATGCCACTTTCATACTTAGAAAACAGCCAAAATCATGGTAATTTTTTTACATAGTTGTACTATCACATGTATTTGACTGAAACTTCAAGTACTTATTCACCATCACTACCTCTGCCTTACTAGCAAGGCCCATAACCCTGGCTGTACTACTTCTTGAATTATGCCCCTTTCATACTTAGAAAACAGCCGAAATCATGGTTAATTTTTTTACAAAGTTGTTTATTTTCAATACTATCACAGGTATTCCACCATAACTTGGAATACTTATTTATTGTTTACCCACACTACCTCAACTTTACTGGCAGGGCCCATAATCCTATATGCAGTGTATTTTCAATTTTACCCTTTTATACTTAGATATTTTTTGGCTGTATTTACAAATAGCAAATAGGTTGGGCAACAACCTCTAATAACATCAAAGATTGGCCCTTTCTTTAATGGCGTTAGTATGTTTTGTTTAAATTACATAAGCACAGACTTTCGGTGTTTTTTTAACCTGCTCATTTAAATTATTGCCATGGATGCTGTATCATCGCTTGAAGAATGTCAGATGACGGTTAGTATAAAAGTTTTTATTTCATTTATAATTCTGTAAAATTGTAGGTATTGTAATCTTCTCATAGCTGGAGTTGGTGGATGATCAACCACATTCTCAAATTGATTCTGCATACTAATTTCACCAATTACAAATTTCAGATATTACCACTGCAGTTTGTAAATCAGCAGACCACATTCTCAAATTGATTCTCCATGCTAATTTCACCAATTACAATTTCAGATTTTAGCACTGGAGTTGGCGGATCAGCACACCACATTCTCAAATTGATTCTGCATGCTAATTTCACCAATTAAAAATGTCATATTTGTTTATTGGAGGTGATAGAATAATTTCTACTATAACTAGAACATATCATCATTGATATGTACCATACTATTAAAATCCATAAAACTGTGTCTTAGCAACTGAGAAAAGTCGAGCGCGCTGTCTTATGGACAGCTCTTGTTTATATTTGGTATGTATATTCATCATGACAATGGTTTTTCAGATATACCTCAATATTTTATCTATTGAATTTGACCTTTGAACTTATTTTGCCATAACTTTGGACAAGTTTTATAATAGATATATCTTGGGCATTTTTTTTTAGCTCATCTGAGCACAACGTACTCATGGTGAGCTATTGTGATGGCCTTTTGTCCGGCGTCTGTCATCTGTGCATGCGTCAAATCTTCTCCTTAAAAACTGCATGCGTCTGGCATCGACAATTTTCAAATCTTCTCCTTAAAAACTGCATGCGTCCGGCATCAACAATTTTCAAATCTTCTCCTCCAAAACTACTAGCAGATTTCAAAGTTATTTGGCATAGATGTTCCTTTGGTCACTCTCTACCAAGATTGTTACGACTTTCTGCAAACCTGTGGAAAACATACAGGGTTTGTTATGTTTATTTTTTTTTTCCGGGAAAACCTTTTCTTCTTTGTTATTTTTTTTTATTTTTTTTTTTTTTTCCAATTCCACCCATTTTTGTGTCCAGCCTAGCGACCAGATGAGAAAAGCTACAGCTATGAAATTTTGGGAATGGAGTCATCTTTATCTGAACATGTGCCTAATTGGTCAAACTTTTCACATTTATTTCTGATTTAGCCACTAGGGGGCGCAATGCATGTAATCACTGTTTTGCTAATAACTCAAAAATTTGAAACCTGATTTAGATGCGGTTTTTTACATAATGTTCCTTGTTGACAGCCCAATCAAATATGATGGATATCTTATCATCGAGTACTGGAAAAAAATTGTTCTAGGAGAGGTTGAATGTTCGAACCTTCGAAAAAAGTGGAAAAATGAGGGTAGGTCTACGAAAAAAAACCTACCCACTTTTGTTAGAGATCAGATAGAAGAATTCTGTTTGCTGCATACGATTTGCAAGACATATACGCACAAAATATATGGGGTGGCGAATTAAGGAAATGCGTGGTTTGTCCTCTAGAAACGGTCAAACTTCACTAAATTTTAGGAAAAATTAAAATTTCAAAAACATGTTTTTGTCGCTCCTGACTTTATTTTCTGTTCATTCTTCATGAAATTTTCTCACGATATGTATTGTTATGTTTGAAAGGGTCCCACAATTCAAAAAATAAAAAAGAATTGAAAAGGTCAAGGTCATATTACGATTATTGTGTTTTTATTCGGCCACAAATAGCTCCAAAACTAAAAATATTTCATTGAGAGTATATGAACATAAGTTTTAGTTCTTAAAGAGCTCTTTCCAGTGATGTTTAGTTTTTGAAGATCGGACTTGATTTGGTCATTATACGGCTGTCCAAAGTTTGATCCTTTTTTGGAATAATTGTAAATCAGGTTTTATGCTTCAAATTCTGATACATAAGAATTAAAAGTTTGACCTGTGCGACTAACTTTAGTATACTTGATTGAACTATTTGCTGCTTTGCTAGGTACCTAACAGTAAAATTTTAATCAATTTTCTTTCTCATTTTGCCGCTAGGGGGCGCTTTTCTTGAAATCATTCTTTTGCTTATAACTCAAAAAGTTGAAGTCCGATTCGAATGCGTTTTTTTGCATTCTGTTCCCTGTTGATAGCCTAATAACATATGATAGATTGAGGTCCGTTTGGCTGAAAGCTTTTGAGCTACGGAAGGTTGAATGTTCGAACCTTGAAAAAAAAAAAAAAAACTGTACAAATGAGGGTAGGTCTACGAAAAACCTATCCGTTTTTGTTAGAGATCATAAAGAAGAATTACGTCTCCGGCATACCATTTAAAAGACGTATACACACAAAATATATGGGATGGCGAATTAAGGAAATGCGTGGTTTGTCCTCTAGAAACGGTCAAACTTCACTAAATTTTAGGAAAAATTAAAATTTCAAAAACATGTTTTTGTCACTCCTGACTTTATTTTCTGTTCATTCTTCATGAAATTTTCACACGATATGTATTGTTATGTTTGAAAGGGCCTCACAATTCAAAAAATAAAAAAGAATTGAAAAGGTCAAGGTCATATTACGATTATTGTGTTTTTATTCGGCCACAAATAGCTCCAAAACTAAAAATATTTCATTGAGAGTATATGAACAAAAGTTTTAGTTCTTAAAGAGCTCTTTCCAGTAATGTTTAGTTTTTGAAGGTCGGACTTGATTTGGTCATTATACGGCAGTCCAAAGTTTGATCCTTTTTTGGAATAATTGTAAATCAGGTTTTATGCTCCAAATTCTAATACATAAGAATAAAAAGTTTGACTAGTACGACTTATATACTTGTTTGAACTATTTGCTGTTTTTGCAATTTTGTTTCTAATTTTGCCGCTAGAGGGCATTTTGCTTAAAATCACTCTTTTGCTTATAACTCAAAATGTTAAAGTCTGATTGAAATGCGGTTTTCAGCATTTTGTTCCTTGTTGACTGCACCACAGAATGTGATGGATTTCAAGGGACAGGGTATGGGAAAATATTTGCGCTAGAAGAGTTTGAATGTTCTAACATTGCAAAAAAAAAAACAACTGTGCAAATGAGAGTAGGTCTTCAAAAATCTTTTCGTTCTGTTTCATATTGAAAATTGTGGCTGAGTTGAAATAAAGTGTTCAAGTTGATTAGGTTAAAAGCGAAAACCGAGATACCGCTTGCGGTTCTAGTTATTCTTCTTCTTCTTCCAACCTAATTCAAGAGTTAATTTATATATGTTGCCAATGACCAAGCAACATGAAAATTAAAATGCTGCGACAAAAAAGTAAACATTTTTAAAATCAAGTGTTTTCAATTTTCAATGACGTCAGATTTGATGTCGGCTTAAAAAATTTGTTCGCACTCTAGAGCCTTCAGTTCTGGTCCGATTTTCTTAAAATTTTACAGAATATGTATTTTAGATTGTAGATGTGCACCTTCGCATTCAAATTTCCAAATTCGAAAAAATACTGAGATTTAATGGCAAAACCGAGTTTCGAACTTAGGTCCTAAAATTAGTTTTTAATGTTACAAGGCCACCTAATGCGCTAGAAGCATGAAAATTGGACAGCATATCGGCCAAGAGGTCTGCTTTCGATTTCCTTAAAGATTTTATCTCCAGTCACGTGGTTATGACGTCATACAATAGACAAAAAGCATATTTTTGAAAAATTTCTTACGCTCTGGTATCATTACTTTTGACTCAGTCTTTTTGAAAATTGTATTGCAGCGATTAAAAAGTTTAAATTTATAAATTCATTTATTTTTAATTTTCAATGACATCAGATTTGACGTCAGCTTCAAAAGTTTGTTCGTGATCTAGATCCTTCAATTCTGGTCCGATCATTTTGATATTTTCACAGAAAATGTATTTTAGGATGTATATGTGCACCTTGGCATTCAAATTTCCAAATTCCAAAAGATTGTTATTTTTTATGGCAAAACCGAGTTTCGAACTTAGGTCCTAAAATTATATTTTAATGTTACAAGGCCACCTAATGAGTTAGAAGCATGAAAATTGGACAGCATATCGGCTTAAAGGTCTGCTTCCAATTTTTTTAAAGGCTTTTTTCTTAAGTCACGTGGTTATGACGACAAAAAAACTTCTTTTTGAAATATTTTTTTCACTCTGGTATCACGACTTTTGACTTAATCTTTTTGAAAATTCTATTGCAGCGATTTAAAATGTTTATAAATTTGCGTGCGTGCGTCTGTCATCAACAATTTGCTTTAAACAACATCTCCTCATGAACCGCTGAAGGGATTTTGACCAAACTTCACAGGAATCATCCTTATGATGCCCTCTATCAAAGTTGTACACATTATTCAGATTGGTTAAAAAAGTAGGTCACAGGAGCTAAAAATAGATTTTAAAAATGCATACTTTGAAAATCTTCTTCTGCAAAACTGCAAGGCCTAGAGCTTAGATATTTGGTATGTAGCATCATCTTATGGGCCATTACCAAGATTGTACAAATCATAGCCCTACGGTGATAAATGCCCCCGCACCAGGGGTCACTTGTTTTACATAGAGTTATATAGGAAAATCTTTAAAAATCTTCTTCTATGAATCCATTAGGCCTAGAGATTAGATATTTGGTATGTAGCATCATCTAATGGTTCATTACCAAGATTGTTCAAATCATAGCCCTACGGTGATAAATGCCCCCGCACCAGGGGTCACTTGTTTTACATAGAGTTATATAGGAAAATCTTTAAAAATCTTCTTCTATGAATCCATAAGGCCTAGAGATTAGATATTTGGTATGTAGCATTATCTTATGGTTCATTACCAAGATTGTACAAATCATGACCCTATGGTGATAAATGCCCCCGCACCATGGGTCACTTGTTTTACATAGAGTTATATAGGAAAATCTTTAAAAATCTTCTTCTATGATTCCATTAGGCCTAGAGCTTAGATATTTGGTATGTAGCATCATCTTATGGTTCATTACCATGATTGTTCAAATCATAGCCCTATGGTGATAAATGCCCCCGCACCAGGGGTCACTTGTTTTACATATATTTATATAGGAAAAACTTTAAAAATCTTCTTCTATGAATCCATAAGGCCTAGAGCTTAGATATTTTATATGTAGCATCATCTAATGGTTCATTACCAAGATTGTTCAAATCATAGCCAAACGGTGATAAATGCCCCCGCACCAGGGGTCACTTGTTTAACATAGAGTTATATAGGAAAATCTTTAAAAATCTTCTATGAATCCATAAGGCCTAGAGATTAGATTTTTGGTATGTAGCATCATCTAATGGTTCATTATCAAGATTTTCAAAATGGTGGCCCTTTGGAGATAAATGACCCCGCACTAAGTCTTCTCCTCTGAAACCATAAGGCCCAGTGCTTATATATTTGGTGTGTAGTATTGTCAGGGCTAAAATGTTTAAGATTGAGTTATATCAGAATTTTTGTCTGTTTAAAAACCTTGTAATCAGTTGTAGCAATGGTACTCAGGTGAGCGTTTCAGGGCTATCATGGCCCTCTTGTTTACTATTACTATGAAGGGCAAGAATTTAAATAGATTTCATTTGATTTACCAACAAGCATTTTGAATAGTCGAGCGTGTTGTCCTCTGACAGCTCTTGTTTTCTGCATGATGGTAAACGGTTGCGTAATCAAATAAGATCCATATATGCTTTCTCAATATCTTACTAAGAAGATGAAAATGAAAAAAAAAAATTTAAAGTTTAATTTTAAACATAAGTATATATTTATGATAATGATGATTTACGTGTGAAATTAAACATTATGAGCCAACATTATTCCATTTCTTTGTATTAACTTATATATTTAATACCTTTGAAATAAGCAAACGGAAAGCCGCTTCGTTTGTATCTTAAACAAACGACTTCTAGTTCAAATTATTTTGATCCTTTTTTTTTTAAATGTCTTCATATTTTACAGTTTTGTGTTGATTATCAAAAACTCAATGGATTAGGAATTGTGATTTTTTGTTTACATATTTTATATCTAGGTCAAGGTCATCCTTCAAGGGTAAAATTTAAAGGGTATGGTACTTCAACTTTGCATTTAAAGGCTTACAGTTTTAGTTGTGATTTTCAATGTCAACTTTTTTAAGTGTTTAACAGAAATGTATAACATTGGCAAAAACAGACAAGCGTTGGCACCCGCATGCGGTGCTCTTGTTTTAAATGGGCAGCAACATACCAGGTACCTTTAGTTAGAGTGTCAGCCCTGGAATCAGGAGTTCCAATGGTTTGATCCCAGCCTGAGCAATACCTAAGTCATAAAAACTGATATTGAGGTAGTTCCTTTTTCTTGGCGCTGTGCATATAAGGGTAGTTCCTGGACTGGTGTAAGGATAATGTGACTGGGTGTGGGATCATGCCACATATGGTCGCAGCACTATTTCTGTCTCAAGTAGACAGTTTCCAAATGATTGAAATATTGTTGGTTGGATGTTAACCCAACAAACAGACAAACATCCTACCTGTTTTGAATTGTTATTTTTTTTTAAATATTGTAAGATGCATAATTCTTTATAGACAGCTTTGTTGCTACAGTTGGTTAAGGTGGCAGCTTATCAGTTTGGTCCTGGTTTGAGACCAGCCACAGCTTAAATACATCTTTAAAATATGTTTCCATGATATCTCTCAGATCAGCTTTGTATAGTATGGCATAAGGTAGGCCTCTGTGTGGTAAAGGATTAAAGTATTGTTAAGGGCTGATTTTTAACAGCCAAAATACGGTTTTGGTCCAGAGAGTGTTTTACGAGGCATGACCTCTTAGCTCTTTTTAGCAAAAACAATGATATTAGGAATTTGAGAAGAAAATCCATAAATTTCAACCAATTACTTTAATTCAAGATGCAAAATGTACAGTGAAAGTGCCTCTACAAGATTGCAGAACATTCTGTAACTTTATTCTAGGAAATATGAATTATTTGAACTTAAATCTTTTTCTAAAAGAAACCACATGAGAGAACATTATGGACCTCATCTCCGAAACAGGCAGTGACAGCAACTTGAAATTTTCAGGAAAACAAGGTCTGATAATACCACAATGCATAACTTTATAAGATTCCTTTGTCACATAGTTTTTCTGTATCTTAGATATAACAAAAGTGAAAACTAGACAAATACTGTGTTTTAGCCGTAAATATGTTCAGGAATCCTTGTATAAGGAAATAGATTTCTCACAATACCAGACTTTTCACAATAACATCCATGCAACAACATTTCTATTGTCCACATTTATATTCAGGTACATCACACAGGATGGTCACAAGCTGGAGATAGCCCCTCGACCACCCATGGCTGTCACAAATGCTGTGTCCTGGAGGTCAGAAGGCATAAAATACAGAAAGAATGAGGTTTTCCTTGATGTTATTGAGTCAGTTAATTTACTAGTGAGTATTATACTCCTGAACATTGGAGAGTTGTTTGTATTTACCCTCCCATTTGAGACCTTGTTAGTTTTCATCAAAATAAAAAAAGATCAGCCTTGGAAACTTGCAGCGTCATAAGGTTTTCTGAAGGAAATATCTTATAATTAGTTTTGCAAAGTTGATAGTAGGCAACTTATTTTGTCTGGACCTTAACTTTTTCATACCTTGAAATGTTTTTTAAAGTGCAATTATTAAGTATGATAAGATTGTGTGCAAATGCATGACCCAGGTCTATAGCTCTAAGGTCAAGGTTACAATTTGAGGTTGGAGATTAAAAATTGGTACGGTAGGCATTGTCTGGATGTAACTTCCTCATGCAGTGAAGGAAAAAACATAGTTATTCAGTATGATAAAAAGGTGTGCAGGCCAATGACACAGGTCCATAGCTCAAAGGTCAAGGTCACACTTTGAGGTTGATGGTGAAATGTTAGTACTGTATGCCTTGTTCACACAGTAACATTCTTATACAGTCAGCACTCGTTATCTCCAATATCATGGGACCAAAAATAAGATTTTTGAGATGTCCGAAATTTGACCAATCCGAAATGAAGTATTTTCGGCTTCGAAATCTTACCTGTATCATCCTATTAATATGCTATTGATATCTTAATGAAAATGACACTTTTAAGCTCACCTGAGCACTTGTGCTCGGGTGAGCTTTTGTGATCGCCTTTTGTCCGTCGTGCGTCGTCAGTCGTCCGTCGTCAACAATTGCTTGTGAACACTCTAGAGGCCACAGTTATGGCCCAATCTTCATGAAACTTGGTCAGGATGTTTGTCTACATGATATCTCAGATGAGTTCGAAATTGGGTCATGTGGGGTCAAAAACTAGGTCACCAGGGAAAATCTTAGAAAAACCTTGCGAACACTCTAGAGGCCACAGTTTTAGCCCAATCTTCATGAAAAATGGTCAGGGTGTTTGTCTATATATCTTGGATGAGTTTTAAATTGGGTCATGTGGGATCAAAAACTAGGTCACCAGGTCAAATCTAAGAAAAACCTTGTGAACTCTCTAGAGGCCAGGATTGGATGAGTTTGAAAATGAATCACATGAGGTCAATATGTAGGTCACTTAGTCAAATGTTAGAAAAACACTTTTAGATGCTAGATTTTTTGTCATTATGCCTAACACAGCCATCTTACTCAGGTGAGCGACACAGGGCCATCTTGGCCCTCTTGTTTGTAGAATATATTGATAATCCATAAGTAGCATATTTTTCTTTATTTATTCGACCTCTTCTTTCAATAAATACAGAAAGGTAAACAAAGTAAACAAATAGGGTTACAACAATAATATGAATCGAAAACATACAAACTGCATTCTACAAATAAAGAGCACTTATATACATGCACAATATTCAAAGCACTTTGTACAACGCCAGATTGCTCAGCGCTCATAGATGGAC
Source organism: Solen grandis (assembly GCA_021229015.1). Classification (NCBI taxonomy): domain Eukaryota; kingdom Metazoa; phylum Mollusca; class Bivalvia; order Adapedonta; family Solenidae; genus Solen; species Solen grandis. The sequence continues at coordinate 61,239,598 of CM037783.1, forward strand.
AAGTAGGTTCTAGAGACAGTGAGAATTATGACCTGGGTTTATTCTACGATGGTATTTAAAGCAAATCTGGCTCATTTTGAGCAAAGATTGCCAAACACAATGGCCAGTTTGGCCAGTTAATTACCATGCACATATTTCGTCAAAACATAATTTGGTAATTAATGAAAGCCTAAAATCACGGTTTGTCGTACAGATAGCCCCGTGCCAAGCTACTAATAGGTGTGATAAATATCGGCGGGCTAATTAGCGTCGGTGGAATTTGAGATAAACAAATATGCATTATACTATAGGGTGAGGGTCCAAATTTTCACTTTGAGATAGCAGTAATTTGAAATAAATAAATTTTGAACATTTAAGGTTAAAAAAACAGTTTTTTTGGTCGTACCAAAATATTCAAATTATTCAATTGTTTAAAAAAACAACAAAAAAACATGGCTGCTTGGGCTGAGGACAGGCATATAGTGCTACACCAGTCCATGTGTGTGTGGGTGTGTTCAAGAAATGCTGTCTCGGTTGTAATTAAGTTATGTATGGTTGTCAGTGCTCCAGCCAGGATTTGAAAAGGGCAGGGTGCTAGTGGCCCAAAGGGGCATCTATTTTGCGAAGCGATGAGAAGGGGAAGGGTGCAGAAGGGAGGTACTCCTCCTGGAATGGGGGTTTGGATCTCCCCCTGGAAAATTTTTCAAATTAATACTTTAAATAAAGCCTCTTGAGGATTTTTGGTATCAAGATTTTCATTTTATTATCCCTGTGCTTAGATAGCAGTGGGTTGGGGGAGCATCCCAGTGACTATCTTAGTTCTTACAAAGAGTTCATATTAAAGTCTCTCAACATCATACATGTAAGATTTTTAATAAACAGAAGATGCATATCTTAACATGTAAATAATAAAACACATTTTTATAATCAAAGGATAACAAAATGAGTCATTGAATGTTACCTTAAATAATTTATAATACTAATAGAAGAGGAAAGTAAACAAGAGAAAAAAGGTGCTTATGCATTTATGTGCAGATTTGATAAGTTGCTTGGAAATATTTTTTGCAGAGTTTAAAAAATGAAATTTGTTTCAAGAACATTTGATCACTAATCTTATTACTGTTATGTTGCTTTTTAGCTCACCTGAGCACTTGTGCTCGGGTGAGCTTTTGTGATCGCCTTTTGTCCGTCGTGCGCCGTGTGTCGTCAGTCGTCCGTCGTCAACAATTGCTTGTGAACACTCTAGAGGCCACAGTTTTGGCCCAATCTAAAGGGCATGTAAAGAAAAACCTTGTGAACACTCTAGAGGCCACAAATTTGGCCCAATCTTCATGGAACTTAATCAGGATGTTTGTCTACATGATATCTCGGATGAGTTCGAAATTGGGTCATGTGGGGTCAAAAACTAGGTCACTAGGTCAAATCCTTGATAAACCTTGTGAAGACTCTAGAGGCCACAGTTTTAGCCCAATCTTCATAAAATTTGGTCAGGATATTTGTCTACATGATATCTCGGATGAGTTCGAAAGTGGGTCACATGGGGTCAAAAACTAGGTCACCAGGAAATCTTGAAAACCTTGTGAAACTCTAAGGCACAATTTTGGCCCAATCTTCATAAACTTGGTCAGGATGTTTGTCTTCATGATATCTCGGATGAGTTCGAAATAGGGTCATGTGGGGTCAAAAACTAGGTCACCAGGTCAAATCTTAGAAAAACCTTGTGAACACTCTAGAGGTCACAGTAATGACCCAATCTTCATGAAATGAGTTCGAAATTGGGTCATGTGGGGTCAAAAACTAGGTCACCAGGTCAAATCTTAGAAAAACCTTGTGAACACTCTACAGGCCACAGTAATGACCCAATCTTCATGAAACTTGGTCAGGATGTTTGTCGACATGATATCTCAGATGAGTTCGAAAATGGGTAAGGTGGGATCAAAAACTAGGTCACCAGGAAAAATCTTAGAAAAACCTTGTGAACTCTCTAGAGGCCACAGTTTTAGCCCAATCTTCAATAGATTTGGTTAGGATGTTTGTCTAATTGATATATTGGATGAGTTTGAAAATGAGTCACATGAGGTCAAAAACTAGGTCACCAGGTCAAATCTAAGAAAAACCTTGTGAACACTCTAGAGGCCTACATTTTTGTCCCAGTCTTCATTAAACTTAATATGAATGATGACTGCATGAATTCCCAGTTGAGTGCAAATTCAGGTAGGATCAATATGTAGGTCACTTAGTCAAATGTTAGAAAAACACTTTTAGATGCCAGATTTTACTCAGGTGAGCGACACAGGGCCATCTTGGCCCTCTTGTATATTTCAAGTTTCTCATCGTTTTCACTGACAAAAATATCAATCTAAAAAACAAAATGACAGGACGCATCTGTGTCATGGACACATTTCTAGTATCATCATCAATAAATTTCAGGGCTCATCCTAGAGGGCGATTCGGGCGAAGTCGCTCTCAGCTTATAAACTTTGCTCTCTACTAACATAAAAGCGAAATTCACTTCGCCGCCGATTTTCGGCAGCGGTTTGTTCTCGCTTTGATGTTACCAAATAGATTATCGGCCTATTTCGCATTCGGCAGAGCGACGTAGGCGTTACCAATTCAGAAAACAACCAATCAGCGCATTGGTTTTACCTGTCAGCCTCGATTTCAAATTCACTCTCATGCATAAGTGCAAAAACATGGAGGGAATTGTAAACAATCGATATAGATAAGAAATGGGGTGTGATGCCGTGTATATCAGAAACTGACACTAGTTGACAGAGTTGACAGGTAAGTAACGGGTACACAAACCAACGGGGGGGGGGGGGGGGGGGGGGGGGGGGGGGGGCATTTGTTTATGATATGCTGGTCTTCCTCGCCGTGTAAAAGGTTGATCTTACCCCGAAAAGTTAGCAAGAAGAACCGAAAGTCACCCCCGACTTTTTTTGAGTAAATTGCAAATAAGAAATGACAATTACTCGAATATGCATCTTTATAAACCGTGTTTTGTTTGTATTTGGCAGTTTGTCTCAAAATTTAATGTTGTTTACATCATTAGTAATCTGAGCAAACTCAAGTCGCTTTTTTCATGGTTAAGGGCGATGCGCCCAAGTCCGGCAGTAAACGTAAACTTGAAAGTCTCTCTGCATCTTCGTCATGAAAATTTCAAAAAACAAACTCTCAAAAGTCACATGATTGGTATGAGCAGGACAGTAAGGGTATTTGGCACTGCTCTCTGTGTAGATCTGCTAAATTTGATAATGCTTATGCGCGTGGACATGATGCTCCAGCAAAAACTACAAACCATGATCGACATGTAAGTATTACGAAATGCTTAAAACTTATGGGGAAAAAAAACTTTTTTTTTTCTGTCTGGTTTTCCTTCTATTTTTTTTTTCTTCTTTTTTTACATATAAAAATCCTTTCTTTCTTTCTTATTTAAAAATCAATTTTTTTTTTTTTTCTATTTATAAATTCAATTCCTTCTTTCTTGCTATTCAAAAAACAATTTTTTCTTTCTTTATTTTAAAAATCAAGCAATTTTTTTTTTTTTATTTTTAAATTCAATTCTTTTTTTTAATTCAAAAAACATTTTTTTTCTTTCTTTCTTTTCTTACATATTTCAAAATCATATTCTTTTTTCTTTCTTTCTTTCTTTTATGTTTTTTCTTTTTAGTCTGTAAAAATGTGTGAATGTAGTTTGAAAGAATGGTAGAAAGAAACTAGGGCGTTAACACTAAATACAATATTCCACATAAAATCTCTCACTTCTCCCTGATGTTTCTCCACTTCTCCCTTTTCTCGGAGCCTAGGATGAGCCCTGAGTATGTATTTTAAAAATCTTCAAAACATATTTTGGCACAGGTATTCCTTGAATATCCCCAAACAAGATAACAAAATCGTTAAAATTATTTTGATCATCAAAAAACATGGCTACCATGGGGTGGTTCTAATTTACCATATATAAAATTATATCATTAAAAACAATGAAAATCTTCTTAGCTGAAAAACCAAAGGCCTGAACTGATATTTGATTGCTAAATTCTAATATCATTTGTCAACGATAAAAATAAATGAGATTTTTTATCATTGGAAATATTTATCAGATAACTGTTATCTGTTTATTGTTCATCAAAGATTTCTTCCATTTGGAAAACCTGTTTTTGTGTTATGGCTCTTTTAACCCTTACCCTCATAGAGGACACCATGAAAAGACATATGCGAACAGCAGGCTGATCAGGTTTTATGCTGTTCGCTGCTCCTCAGTGGTCTGGTAATGAGGATTTTACAATTAAATTTGATAAGGTTTGAGTTTGGCTCCTGCAGATCAGGCTTTATGTGGTACCTATTGAGTGTGTCAAAATGAGTCTATATGAGGGAAAGGGTTAAATATAAAGATTCTGTCATGTTTGGCTTTTTTAGTCCCCATCAGTAAAACCAGTTGGGGACTATAGGCTTGCGGGCGTTCATCATTCTGCCTGTCTGTCCTTCTCTCTTGTCCGCTCCATAACTTGGACATTTTTGCATGGATTTCAGTAAAACTTCACAGAAGTATTCCTCATAACCCAAGAGTGTGTTGTGCACATCAACCGTATGTACCCTTGAAAGGCCAAGCTCACAGGAGTTGTTAGAAATTGTCCTTGGTTTTCATAGGCTACATCTTCATGTCTGCTCTATAACTAAAATATTAATGGATGGATTTTCATAAAACTTTACAAAAGTGTTTGTCATAACACAAAGGTGTGCAACACTTTCCAACCATATGCGTCCTTGAAAGGTCAAGGTCACTGGAGGTGTTAGAAATTGTCCTTGGTTTTCATAGGCTACATCTTCATGTCCGCTCTATAACTAAAATATTAATGGATGGATTTTCATAAAACTTTACAAAAGTGTTTGTCATAACACAAAGGTGTGCAACACTTTCCAACCATATGTACCCTTGAAAGGCCAAGCTCACAGGAGTTGTTAGAAATTGTCCTTGGTTTTCATAGGCTACATCTTCATGTCTGCTCTATAACTAAAATATTAATGGATGGATTTTCATAAAACTTGTTTGTCATAACACAAGGTGTGACACACTTACCAACCATATGTGTCCTTGAAAGGTCAAGGTCACTGGAGGTGTTAGAAATACTCTTTGGTATTTATATGCTACATCTTCATGTCTGCTCCATAACTTCAATATCTATGGATGAATTTTTAGCTCACCTGAGCACTATGTGCTCAAGGTGGGCTTTTGTGATCAATTGGTGTCGTTCGTCATCCATTGTCAACAAGTTAATTTAAACGACATCTCCTCTGAAACCGCTGGACAGAATTTGTTAAACTTGGCAGGGATGATCCTTGGATGAACAACAACCATTACAAACCGCCCTTACAAACTACATTTGCCACCATTAATTTACTTAGAATAATACACCAAAACTCTTTGGAATTTTTTGTACGGTTTCCAACACCGACCATTTCGGGCCTAAAAAACCGTAAACTCTTATGTATTGTGCACATTTCTATGAGAAGGGGTGCACAATACATGAGCTTTCATTTTTTTTCGAAGTTTTTCCAGCTTTACCCCACTCACTTAGAAGTCCAATT
>CM037783.1:61245262-61295262 GCA_021229015.1 Solen grandis
ATACTATCACCAGGTTCAAATTGAACAAAATTCTGATGTGATTAGCTTAATAACACTTTAACAAAACAATCAAAATACTTGAGACAAATATCGCATTACATTATCTTCTTATCAAATCAATCTTGAACACTTACAGCATGTTCAAGCCTTGGATTTATTTACTTTACAAACCCAAATAGTTCTCATTTAAAATTTGACCAACCCCTCCCCCACCCCCCACCCCCCAAAAAAAACAACAACAACAACAAAACTTTTTTCTTCTTATTACCGAAGTAACGTATTTACCAGTAACTAACAAGATGCTCTTGCAGTGCTCTTAATCGTTTTATAAGTACTAGGCATGTACTATGTACACCATCCAAAATATTAAATGGATCAGTGCATTAGTAGACAAGGGACGAGCAATGCAAATACTTTTCTTTAGTGCATTTATTTAGCGGCATGTGGTCCAAACGAGAGAATGTATTAATTATATAAAATAAAATTCATATAGATGTTATTAGTACGAATGAAAGGTGAAACTCGGATATAGAAATAAACTCACGGGGAAACAAAAACGGCGCATTATGGAATTCATCTTCGTCCATGTAGTGGTCCTCTGAAAACAGAAATGATTCAGTAGACTCTTGCTGACATCATTCTTGATATAATTGTGTGAGTGACCTCGTTCACAAATCATTAGAGGAAGAAAATTGTCCAGTCTCTTTGTTTTTCTTTCAAATTTTAAGACAAAAAGTTAAGTACAAAGTATTAATTAATTCAATAAAGTCTACTATAACATAGTTTGAATATTATTAGGCACTATGACGAATAATGAGTATTGACATTTTGACATTCGAAAAAAAAAATCAGGTATCCGCACAAATCAACATTTTTAAAATGGGTTAATGACCAAAGTGCAATTTCCCTATCCGATTAGAGGTTTTTATTGACTAGAACAACTGCACGTGAGGAGAAACCATTGGTGTCAAGAATTCAACTTTATAAACTGTGACCTGATATAGCCTAAGATTTGCCTCATTTATCAAGAAAAAATATTTGTCAGCTTGCCAACATGTTATTAATAAGATTGTAAACCTATTTCTTTATTATGAAATTGTGAAATAATATTTATCATTTTCGACGGTCTCTCTGATTTTAAATATTCTCACTAAAGTCCTGAACACCGAATTTTCGACTTCTTAGTTATTAAACTTCACCGGATGGATTGAAACAGACTGACATATGCTCAGACAGACAACAGGAACTAGAACCGCATACCCACCCCCTTCTTTTTCTCCTACATTACATATATTGAAACATTCCGACATCCCTTGATATAGGTTTTTTTAACTTAACATATATTTATGCTACCATTGGCTTCTATGCACATTTCGATCGCACTGATATTCAACTAACATATTCTACAACGAATCATCACCAAAAGGCATCCTAAATGAATACGAAATGTCAATAATTTGTTCTTTAAACAACTGGACTAAGATCACAATTACTTGCCCTTGGTTACTTTGCATCCGGGTGTGTTTTGACCTAACTTATCTGAATTAAAGAAAGACATGCATAAAAGGATAAAATCCTACGGAACACAGTTAAAATAATAAATGCCCATTTTGGTGGCCTTTTTTGTGACAATGGGGAATTTTTGAGAAAATTGGTGTAAAATGGGAGACCATACGCATGTTGCGTCTTAAATAGGTTAAAAGTAGACGGGTGATCCCATGTTTTGAACGGATGGAATTATATCTCTTGAATAGATCGGGTAATTTTGAATGTAATTTAGCGAGCGATCTGATTGGAACTCGTAAAATTTAGGGGAAAATGACATCGGCGCAAATTTTAAAAAATAAAAAAGTAATAAAAAAAAATCCCATTTGAAAAAGTCATGAATTGATAAATGTCAAGTATGACGTGTTCAACTGAAATAGTTTTGTGGGTATTTCTTTAGTAATCTAACATAATTATTAGAAATGGTTTATACATCAAGTTAACAGAGAAAGAGAGAGGGAACATAATTGATAAATGTCAAGTATGACGTGTTCAACTGAAATAGTTTTGTGGGTATTTCTTTAGCAATCTAACATAATTATTAGAAATGGTTTATAAATCAAGTTAACAGAGAAAGAGAGAGGGAACATGTCAATTGACTGTAAGTAGTGTTTGACAGATTTCGGGAAATTGTGGATGTGTTTACAGCATCCAATCCGATCGCTAGCCAATAACTCAGTTATATAGAGTTTTCTGATTTTTTTAAAGTACAAACTGCTGACATCTGTCCTTATGTCTATGTTAAGGATGCCTTTTGGTGATGATTCGTTTTATACTTAAGGACTTTGAAAACGTACGTCTGCATTATAAATTTTATTATAGTCGAAAACGAAATAACGGTACGTAGGATTCCATCAAATGTTTATCATATATATACTTTATAACGCATAAATTAAACAACTGAAAATATAAAAAAAATGTTGAAATGCTCATGAATATTTAGTCAGTGTTTTCGTTGTAAAACACACTTATCCAAAGCGTGTGTTTTCAAAGTCCTTAAGCATAGAAAATATTTGTTTAATATCAGACCGATCGGATCGTGCATAGATGTCAATGTTAGCAAAACTGTGTGCAGAGTTACAAGCTCCGTAATCAAGCGATGTCTGAATGATTCAATATACAAAATGTAAGTAATAAATGTGAAAAAGAAGGGGGTGAGTATGCGGTTCAAGTGTCAGTTGTTTGTCTCTTTGAGCATATGCCAATGTCGGGTTTCGTTGTTTACCACGTTTTAAAATATTAAATATATGAGAGAGAGAAGGGATGGATATGCTGTTCTAGTGCCAGTGAGACAGACATACAGTCGCAAAGATATATACCGTCACGATCAGCCCGTTTGAATAGTTCTTGGAGATCCTCAGGTTTTGCAAGATTTACCGACTTCATGATGGTGAAAACGAACTCCTCGTAGGAGAGTCTCTTGTCGCCGTCTTTGTCAAAGTGTCTGAACTCGTCAGAGAACGGCAGCATTATCTCTGTAGTAGGAGAAACCTGTCATAGAGGAACGCAGATGTCACGATTAACTTGTCCAAACTAAAGTGTACAACGCCTTGTAAAGCCAATTAACATATATCAATGTAACATTAAGAAAGGTTGCTATGGTTTTGTCTTCATAATATACTGAACTTCGATTAACCTCTTTCTTGGCAGTAATAAAAATATAAAGAAGGGGAAAAGAAATACAGGGTAATCAAATATTTTAAACTCAGTGGCCAGGGTAAAAAATAGCATTTAACTTTGTAGTAAACCAAAAATGACAAGCCCCACCTCATTTTAGAGATATCATTTTTCTTCAAACAGCTCTCTATGTACCTCTCTCTCTGTGCTTTAATTTTCCTAATGAGAACTATTACCACGAGTGCGTGTATGTGTATGTTTAAATTCCTCATAAATAGAAATTGTAGTTGTATTTGGACTATATTCACCATCAAGGTACTTGGGGAAAATCCTACAGATTATGAAATACGATAAAATACACAGTACAAGATATCGGACAGTAGTATGTAAACGTTTTAATGTTATCAAGAATAAAATACATGTATGTCAAAATGAACTCTTTATAAATACATATACTCTACGAACATCTAAGTGTTAGAGATATATTCAAATCCGTACTTATGTTTCACATGATGTTTAAATCATGCCAGAATTTCTTTAAAGCTTTACGATATGATTAGATGAAGAATTAGATTTAGTACACATATACATGATACAACAAATATAATTCAACAATAACAGCTATACATATTAACACAAATACGAAAGAAAAAAACATACTAGTAGTAATAGGAATAAAAAAATGCCAATTTATATATACAAAGGATAACATAAAAATGTTTGAATTTAACTATATTTCCAATGTGCTCCCCTATAAAAAGTGCTGAGCAATGACATATGAAGACAACTAAAACAATATAATGCAGTGTATATAAACTCTTAAGATGATATATCACAGATAGCAGAGACGCTAGTGTTATAACAATAAAATGCGTCATTAAAATTCTATCACAACAGGAATGATTTGACCTTTGTCTGTTAGATTTAATGTTTATTTTTACAGAATGATTTTTAAGATTGCATGATTGCAGTCATGTATCTGTTTTTCACTAAGAACAAATCCTGATGATTTATCTAAAAAGCAACAAACTGTAAAACCATGAGGTCCAAGTACAATATAAATCATTGATTTGTTTGTTCAGTATGCACTGTTAATAGTGTTTTTGTTATTACCAGATAACAACAAAACATGTTCTCATTTTTTTTATCAGATGTGATCAGTTTAGCTTGCATGTGTCAGAATACCCTACTTTGCGCCCTTACTTATATAGGTAAAGTATGATTTACTCACGCTTCTTTTGCAGCTTTTCTCCCGTACTTGACATGCTGCTGTTCCAGCAAAAACGGCGGCACCGACAACGACATGCATGATTCCTGTCGTTTCTGCCTCAATAATTACCCCAGTGGCATCGACGAGTACAGGACAAGCGATGCCGAACGATACCTGGAACAAAACGGTATATCTGCCATCTGTTTCGAGTTCTCATGACTTCATGGGTTTTCGTGTAGGGAACTGCTTTAATGTAGGAAATAGTAAATGTGTTACTTGACACTTGCATGTAAATCAATTATTAAACGATCAGCTTTCGACAAATTCTTTTAATAACAATTAAGAATAATGTATTATGCATTTAACCTCTAGGAGTAAATAATAATCTTCTGCGCTAAGCCACCAAACTATACCAAATATTGGGAATGTTTCTTTGTTGGGTTTAACGTCAAATTGACAATATTTCAGTCATTTGTAGACTATGGCTACATAGACAGATATAATGTAATAATGCCACACTGCAGAATCACGCCGAAGATATGTGGTACAATACCACACCCTGTCATATTATTCCGACAACGGGCCAATCAGTCCTTGAACCTATATATATGTTGATCGCCAAGCAGGGAGCTACAAGTATCATTTTTTACAATTTTGGTATATAAGGGATAGAATCGACGACATCCCTCTGGCGCTCTTGCCACTTAGGGGACAGCAACTGTTGGAAATACAGTGCAATTTTACTGTAAATCAATTGTTGTTGTATTGGGGAGTGTTTGTTGTTTCGTGGATTGTTTTGTCCTTGTTTATTAAACCTACGATAATCATTCAGATAGACCTTATGTGTTCTCGAACATTAATTACATTTAATACAGATTCAAAAGACAAATTACAATGAACAATAACTACATATAATTAACAGTATCGAAACCACAATTATTACAAAACAGTATTATGAACAGGATAGATTGTGATAAAGTTATGGTTGGTCAATTCATATAGCAGAATAGAGATTTATTGTTTTTACATTGAATGATAAATCAGTTAATACCCGTACACCAATTTGAAAACTCTGGGACGGCAATTTGCGCTTGAGCGGGTAATGAAACATTCTTGTTCCAAGCTTAGAACCCACAATATTCGAATCCACAGCTATGTGACTACTAACTACGGCACATTCAAATGCAGATTCCAAATAGGAAGGTACTTAGTTTAGTCTATCTGACATCCAGCGAAAACAAAGTCCTAAATTTCACAATTGTTATAAATACTGAGTTGGATTTCTCTGATGTCTCTCACCCTTATAATATTCGATATTTAGGACAATATACATGCTTTACCTATTTAGATATTAAACGTGAAATGACGAAGCACCACTTTTTCCACATAAGTACGGAAAATTCAGGGTTTTTTGAATTACAGAGATTCATATTCTTATAATTTCGGTATTTCTTCTCCAATAATCAAAAAGTACTTACCAGTGGAAAACTCTTGAAATGAATACATCTTTTTTATCGAAATATTATTTTTTCATAAAAGCTATTAAAGTTGATATTGATAACAGTAAGAAACGCTAAAAACACAGTGGTGATTTAAAGACTGCAAGTATTCTCAGACTTCGGCCTGAATTAACTTTTGCCAACAAAATGGCTGCCAGAAATTGTCTTACCCTTGCCTATGACATCACGAGATAATTATGTGTTAACAGTATTTCAGTCATATAACGCAATCAAGCTAAGAACATGTGGAGGAAGACCCTTTAGAAGTTCCCTTTTCCGTTGATATCACAAAAATACCATGTTATATAATTAGCATTCAATAAAATTGCAGAGATTCTAAAAGAAAAAAAACCCTAAAAAAAAACCGTTTCATTTGTTGTTCATTTTCGGATTTCAGAGAGAATTGCAATTGACGTAAGAGTAAGTACGCTGTGACCTACCTTGCAAAGCAAACCCCCACCAGTGACGCCAATTAATGCAAAGCAAATAGCTGCTAGCAGAAAGTACTTGGAAGTCTGCATCTTGGAAGTAGTTATTTTTCTGAAACTAAAAAGTGAGCATGTGTTGACTTGACGATGTTTATGTTGCTCAGATGAATGGGTGCATTGTTAGATATTCAATAGCTATGAGAATGATTTAATATATTTTTATTTTTGGCTGGCATATTATGATAAATATAAAATTTAAAATTGACGGTATTCTATGATAAGGCGCAAAGTACAGAAATTCAACATAAAAGGACTTCATAATGCCATAATGTACCAATGGTATTTCTATTCTGAAAATGAAATTATAAGATTTGTACATGAAGTAAATGCATTGATTCATTTAACTGAATTGTTTCAATCCTACATAAGAATAAAACCATTGTTAAAGCTTCTCATGAAATCATCAATATTTTTTACAGTTCATATAATAATTTGGATTACAGTTATTCAATCGACGACCATTGGTTGGACCAGTACTTCGTGCCTATAGAGGACATGACATGAACCACCATCCCTCCTCGCACCAGCTTATACCTGTATCTCATTTGACACACATGTATATGCATTATCCTACAGGGTTCGACACTTACTTTTCACCCAGGAACCTGACGGGACATCTGTTTTTCAAAAGTCCCTTGCTTAAATAAGAAGTCCCTTAAATTGTTATTAATTTGAGTTGGAAAATTCAGTAAAAGATTGTTGAGATATTTAAAACAATATCAAAGTGCACTTCTAATAAACTATAATTATGTTTATATTAGTTTGTAAGACTTTTAGATCATTTGATCTTTTATGATATACAAATGTGATTTTTTGATATTATGATATTTTTAATGAATGGTAATGGAATTTTGTCTACACCCACTTCACTACGATCATAATTATTATTGTAAGTACAAAGTCAGCCTTAATTATAAATAATGTCATAAAATCTGTATTTACAGTTTTTTATTTCAAACATTCATGTTCTAAGCATTACCAAAGCTTTTAGACCTTTTTTTTTATTGCTGTAAACTATATTTATCAGTGCATGCTTTTTTCTACGATCATACCGGAAGTAAACAGTTATATTCAAACTTGCTTTTCAAATGTTATTAAAACCACCAGAGGCAGTTAAATTAAATATTAACTATAAATATTGTGAAAGTATAATATTGTGTCAATGTTAAATGCAAGATTTGAAGTATTACAAACATTTGTGCCGATTAGGCTATCCATTTCGTATTCATAAACAGACCTGCAGAATAACCTTTTATTTTCACTTTGGAATTAACTCGAGCCGTAAACATTATTCACACAATTCCTCTTCAGTCAACAACAATGACAGTGGCGCTGGCTGCTGTTTATTTCCCATGATTTGTTTAGGGTAATGTAATTGATCCAGGTGGAATTCATGTTAAAAAAAAATATGGTCGGCGACAAAAAAAAAAAAAAAAAAAATACTGTTTTTATTTTTATTTCCGGTTTCAATTTTTGAAAGATTATGATGTGTATTGACAAATTAAATTAAGGAATCCCTTGCCAATATCTCAATGGCAGTATATTTTTCAATTATGATATTTTAATTATATTATCATATTATGTATGCAATATCACACTAAGTGTAAATTAAATCTAATAACTGTAGTTTTAGTTTGGTCGTTGAAACGCGCACACATACCGTGTAAACACCTCAAAGTAATATAACTTGCATGTATATTAAAGTGTAATTTTGACAAAGGACACGAGGTGTCTCTTTAGAAAATACATTAATAATGAAAATATCTAAATCAAAATCTCATACATATTTACTTATATCTCGTAAATATGTATATTGTCTGTAGAAATGTCTTAATATACTCTATCTTATACATAGGCAATTTCAAAGAATGTTATGGTACCTGTGCATATATTTGGAAGTCTATTTTTAGAAATTACATCAGAGTGTAACGTTGTGCAATCTTTCTTTACCGAACAGTTATATGATCGAAATCGATAATGTTTACGCTTGTCTGAAAACATTTAAAAGAGTCAGACGTAATCCTTCGTACTTTTATCATAATTCATGAATTTTGTTCAGTTTCGATCTGATATATACGCAATAGACAAAACTATATCGGTAGATTATAATCTGAAAGTCCTAACAAGTGATCTCCATTGATGGCGGTATTTTCAGGCAATATTAACCTGATACATCTAAATATTCTGTGACCTGTCTTCGGCAATTGTCGGTTTCCGAAGTAAAAATTTCAGACTTTAAAGAATGGTTCAACATATAAATGCATTACTTGGTTCTAAGCACATTAAATATTTAATTAATTAAATAAAAAAATAAACTAAAAATCTTCGTAACAATTAAAATCAAAAGAATCAAATAAAATTATTCAACCATCCACTCACACTGCAAATAATTAAAGAAATAGACGTGAGAAGAATTATGAAATAAAAAATAAATGTCCGCATCAGAATTTCAAACCTGCCACTTCGTGATATCAAGACTGCTGAATTTACCCGCTGGGCCATCCGGACATATTTGAAGTATAAAGCATTGCAAACCATACTATCATTTAAACATAAAAAATCACGGAAACTCACGACGACCATAACAGAAATTAATCAGTCTCAGGTCAATTTTGCCAAACAATAGCATAGTGTAAATACATGTAACTGATATCAAATTCAGATATAATGCATACGTCGATTTATTGTATGTAAATACAAATATAAACAAATATTACAAAATAAATGTTACTTACCACTTTCCCGTTTCGTTTGGTTACTAAGTGCAGACTCGGACCAGTTATTACAACTAATGGGATTTTCCAAATAGCTAGAAATAGATCGGTTGCACAGAATGAATGTCTGTGATATCACCGCAAGTGAGACGTGGACAACTTTTCAAAAATGGAATCCCAGATATTAGGTAAGCTAGGAATTTATACACTTCACATAAACAAGCAGGCAGTGAAAATACTTCACTTGGCAATATTCCATGCCAAGGATCTAAAGCTATGGATGGGGATTTGGAAAATATTCTTAAAGCGTACGCACGCGATATCGCGTTAACATGGCGGTTATCGCGTGCGTTGTACACCAAATGGAAGATTAGTATCTACCAAATACTCGTACTCTCATGTTATCCACTATAAATAAAGATCTTACTTACATACTTACTATTTACTTACTTACTTACTTACTTACTTACTTACTTACTTACTTACTTACTTATTTACTTACTTACTTACTTATTACTTACTTACTACTTACTTATCTTACTTACTTACTTATTTACTTACTTACATACTTATTTACTTACTTACTTATTTACATACTTACTTATTTACTTACTTACCTACTTACTTATTTACTTACATACTTACTTACATATTTACTTATTTACATACTTACTTATTTACTTACTTATTTACTTACTTACTTATTTACTTAATTGCTTCTTTACATACTTACTTACTTACTTACTTATTTACTTACTTACTTATTTACTTACTTACTTATTTACTTACTTATTTACTTAATTGCTTCTTTACTTACTTACTTACTTATTTATATACTTACTTATTTACTTACTTACTTACTTACTTACTTATTTACATACTTACTTAATTACTTACTTACTTACTTACTTACTTACTTACTTTCATACTTACTTACTTATTTACATGCTTACTTAATTACTTACTTGCTATTAGCTTTCACGTTCGCACGCAATAGCTACCGCATATGCACGCCATAGAAAAATACATCTTCCATGTCCCTTTATACCAGCGTGCTGACTTTCATTTTTCGGCTCTTTTTAAAGACAATCTCCTTGCTAGCTATTTGACGAATAAAATTTAAAATTGAACTTTTTTCCAAGACCTCTTCCAAGTATTAACATCTTTGGCTTTTATTTCGGCGGTTATAGATTTCGTCAATAAAATTTATATTATTCCAAAAGTAAATTACTTCAATCGAAATTCAAAATCAAGGCCACACCTACAATGGCCTGAGATCTTTAATAAAAGATACCAGCGTACTGGCATCGTCGAAAACTCCACGTTCGCTCATCTTAATCGACCGTGGGATATTTAGTTCTCGTGCTCATTAATTATTGATTAGGCGTTTCATTGGATCCATGGCTGAAACAGCACAGCGACAACAGAGGAAACAGCGCAGGATTTGTGAAAGTTAGCTGCAGGTGACGTCATGCTCCTCGTTTAGCTTGGGGGAACAATGGGTCAGCTTTTGTTTGGTTTTGTAACTTCAACAAAGAGTTTTCAAAATTCTACACGTGATTAGCATTTCACCTATGAAATCTAAGCCTTTTTTCCTTCAAATGAATCACAATTTATTTTAAATCTATTATAAAAAAATGAATCCAGAGTTTACTAAGTATCCATTCGTTTTTAAATTCCCTTTTATATATGGCTAAAACAAACCTTTAATTTGAGAAGCAAAGTACAACCAACAGTATTTGTTTTAAACTTTATTTTTTTTAATGTTAAACAATTCAGATTTTTCTCTTTCTTTTCAGTGAATACTATTTAGGTACTTATATATAAGATAAAAGCTCAAAACCAATAGGTCACCAGGCTTATTCTTTAAGGAAATACATTTTAATTTATGGGTAGGGAATTTACTGAGGGGAAAGTTATCTTAGGAGTAAAAGATTATTGCCGTGTACAATTCACACAGGAATAAAGCGTATGTGCTGCAGATTCTGTTCTTTTTAATCGTTTTAAACAGTTTTCTTTCAAGTGAGTAACGTCTGCCGTCGTGATAAATATGTATAGTACACCGGTTTAAATTTTGCGGTTGGTAATATTACTGACAAGTATTAGCATTTCAAAAAAAAAAAAAAGCTAAAAATCGCCGTTAGCTAAGTGAACAGAAAGGTACACCGTGACGTAAAGGGAAATTATATGTTGAATTATTTGAGGAGAGGTTAATAGCTGGGAAACGTAATAATGTTTGGCTCAGCATCAATCAACGACGAAAAGAAAATTGGCTACAACAAAGCCTTGTTGATTTATCTTATACCGTACCAGAAGCTAATAGTACACACCATACCGCACACATTGGAAATTATCGATAGTGTTATAGACTTGTACAGACAACGACATAAAATTTTAAGTTCCTTATAGTTAAATTGCTTGATATTTTTACTTATATAATGACAGATCATGTCTGTTTGGTTCAGCATCAACAACGAAGTTTTAAAAAATGGCTACAATCGAATCTGCCCAATTACATGTATATGCCTACCAGTCTAGCACTGTCTAGCAACATGTACTTCCGGTAGCCTATTTACCAGTCCAGATTACCCAGCGTTCCAAGAGCTTGGTCCCGGTAATCTGATCTGTTCATCTTTCTGCGATCGATTGAGAAGGAACCTGTTTGACTATTACGTCAGCGGTGCGAGAGTAAAAAGTTGCTTTCTTACTCGATAGTATAATATCGCCGCCCTGGGATGGCGATAAAATACAACACGCAAGCTCTTTTCGATCTTGACTTTTAAATTATCTTGCATTTTTATTCAAACGAAAACGGTTATATTTGCGTTACCGATAATAGTGTAAAATTTACTCGTGTGTGATAATAGAAACTGCCGCGATCATCTTGAATTTGACACAACCGAAATTAACAGATATCAAAGGACTGAGAGTCATAATGTTGCGTTAAGCAAATTTGGCATGTTTGTATTTCCATGTAAACGCAACAGACAACAAATTATAAGTCATTGCTTATTCCTCTCATAAAATCGATTTCAGCCAATATTGAGACATAACATAAGCTTATAAAGTCCCTTAGTTTGAGTAAAGATATCATATATTCAATAAAAGTCGATTTCATCAAAATCTATTTCGCACCATCATTAATTTTAGTATAAAGAGAATTGTGCGTTCACATACGTTAAGAGCCTAAGATTAACGTCAGTAAAAATCTTTTCAGCTGGACAGCGATTCATTACACAACAGACTCTAACCTTTATTTACAGGCCTATACTGATGTAAACCGACACACATGAATCTTATTTTAAATATTATAAAGTCGCCATGAATAATCAAATGTGAGTAATTCCTGCTTTCACTGACATGTAGACAGTACAGGTAAGTCGGTAAGTATAGACCTATTGTGGTGAGTTGCGTCAGAGGAAAAAAGAAAAGACCGAACAAGAATTGGAAAAATATAGATTCTATTAATAGATTGACACGACCGGTAAACGAGTTATTTTGAACATTTAAATATCATTTACCTAACAATCGATACTTCGCAAGATTTGAATTCTTTTAAAGAGACGAATGCCCGTCGTCCGTCCGTCCGTTTTCCATAATTATATTGTTTGCGTTCTAGCATCTTCATTTTTTTTAGAAATAATCTTCATACTTTAGGACAATGTTTATTATCATAGCCTTTCGGCCAAGTGTGATTATGGTTGATATCGGCCAATTAGGTCAGGAGTTATAGTTCACATTAATATAAAAAGCCAGAGTTCATTTTTTTCTTTTTAATTAAATTTTTCCAAGTTCATTCCTATTTAGGTTTTAAAAAAAAGCCAGATTTCACTTTGTTTGCACTCTAGCAATTTCATTTCTTAAGCAATCATTTTGAATTTTAATGACAATGTTTATAGCCATATTCTCTCATTAAGTTCGACTTCAAATTTTGACCACAGGTACTGTTTGGTTTGTGGAAGTGAAATGATCTTATGGTTTATGTATTCAGTACAACATTAACTTGTACAGGCAATGAAGGCAGTTTTTCAGGTAAGCATCTTTAGGGCCATCTTGGCCCTCTTGTGTTTTATTTAAGTTTTAGGGAAAAGGAAAGAAAGACACATGAGGAATTGTAGCTTCCAATAACAATTTTGTCATTAAAACCTGAATAACAATTCCAAATAAAGCCATTTAAAAAGTACTATAATCATGGTGAATATCAGTGATTTTAATAAATCAGAGTTACTTCCCTTGTCCTAAGTTTTTTTTTTTTTTTTTTTTTTTTTTCGTTTACATTTTATGATCAGGGAATATATTAAATATTCTTAATAAACTGAAGTTATTTAAGGATAAGATGCAAATCTCGAGTGTCTCTACTACAAGGCAATGAGGAATGACAAAACATAACAATTAACTTAACTGGTGATGAATAAAGGAATATACACACATCCAAGTATTGTGTGTAAATACAAATATAAATTAATATTGCATATATATGTCTTACCGAGCACCCGCTCGGTCTTATCAATCCAATCCAATCCGCTCGGTCTTATCAATTCAATCCCGCTCGGTCTTGTCATGTCAATCAATTTCTTTTTCTTTTTTGCTTTAGATTTTTTTTTCGGGGGTGGGTGGGTCCAAACACTAGAAATAGATCAGTTGATACTTAGACTGAGAGGTAAAAGGCACAACGCTTTTTCTGTATCGATTCATTAAATTTATTTGTTCAAAGTTTGCTCATGTTGTCGCATCAATGTGGGCGGAGAATGAAACAGCCCAAAACGTTTTTCAAAATATAATATAGATCTAAACCTTTGTTAATCAGGTCATGATCTCAGATAACGTTTACTACATCTTCCCATTGCCGTGGCCGAGCGGTTACAGTCGTGGACTACAAATCTCTCAGCCCCTCACCGCTGTGGGTTCGAATCCCGGTAGGGACTTCGGATTTTTCATGTGAGGAAGCCTTCTAGCTGGCTTGCGGTAGGTCGGTGGTTCTACCCGGGTACCTCTGTGTACTCGGGTTCTTCCTCCACCTGTAATTAGCTGGACGTCGCTATATGATTGAAATACTATCGCAGCGACGTAAACCCCAATACAACAACAACAACAACAACGGAATGAACCAATACTAGTTTGTTTGCTTGTACTCAAACGAAGTAGGTAAAATGGAATGGCGCCCGTGTCTTGTGCGTCTGACTGCCAAGAAGTTCGATTTCCCAATACCCTAAATCTGTCATGAATATTGCGAATTGAAACTTTTCCGAAAATTGAACACCGAGGATTTGTCTGGATCAGACATAGACCCAGCCAAAACTATAATAGTGATACAATTGTGTATTGTTCATTGAAATGTGAATTACAAATTGTTTATAAAATCAAAAGATAAAAATAAGAAATAAAAAAGAAGATTAATAACAATTAACGATAAAGTAAACTGTCGCATGTGGGATTAAAATCCGTATCGTGAAACAACAGAATTAATATTAAGCTGGAACTACTTCTCAACAACGCACGGTTTTAATAGCATGCATGTTTATGTTTAAAGAGTGTTGCAGTGTAGTGCGAAGATAGACGAAGTTATGAAATAAACGAAATGGCGCAGTGGTATGACAGACTCTTTTGATCGAAAGGTTTCGGGTTCGGGACTAACATGTACATTTTTTTTAGTTCTCAAATTAATACAATATAAACTGATATTTGCACTGTCGTCAAGTTGAGGTATGTATCCATTTCATAGATATAAACAACAACACGCATTCTGTAAAGCGAGACCCGTATTGACTGGTGAAATGGGGAGTACACTTACACAACACGTGTTGATATCATTTAAAAACTAATTGACAATAATGGATAAGTTCATTTACATAATTACACGTAGTCAATCTATAACCGTTTCAGATCATGCCCATCGGTTCGGGACGTAACCGGGAGTTCCTGGGTTCGATCCTTGGCCGTGACATAACAAGGTCTTTAGAACTACACCGGTATATCTTCCTTGTTCTAGTATCTCGGCTGGATGATAAACCGAAGCAAGTAAAGAAAAAGAAGTTTCATCATATTAATCATTCTTTGATAAGTTTCAGATTTTAGGATTCTAGCAGTGACAAATTTCAGCCACACTTTTCGAATGCAAATGCATATGACCAGTATCATTAACAGAACAATGTTTTCTCTTGAATAAACCAAGTAAACCATTGACTTTCTATCATCCCAGTGCAATTATTTGATAGCCCCTAAGTCAATTGTTATACATCTGTAAACATTGTGATAAATGCTGCAATCGAATCTGTATAAATTGGGTTTCTAGAATGATATAAGAAACCATAGAAGGGTAGTTTCAGGACAGGCTGGCCCGGTGTCAGGATAATGTGACTGGGTGTGGTATCATGCCACATGTCTACAGCGTGATACTGCAGTGTGGCAGCACTATATCTGTCTTAAGTAGACATCGTCTCCAAATGATTGAAATACTA
The DNA here is from genome assembly GCA_021229015.1 of Solen grandis. Classification (NCBI taxonomy): domain Eukaryota; kingdom Metazoa; phylum Mollusca; class Bivalvia; order Adapedonta; family Solenidae; genus Solen; species Solen grandis. Next base: position 61,260,794 of record CM037783.1, read on the forward strand.
TCGGATTTGACGTTAAACCCAACAAACACAAGGATTATTAAGGTTTGTGAAGAAGCAAGAAAGGAGATCTTGCAACAGTTGGTACTGGGAGATATGATTGAAGAGAAACATGGAGTATACATTTGTATATGTAAATTTGATGCTCTATCAATTGACCTATGCAGTTACAGATTTATAAAGAAAAAATCTCTAAACATTATGGCCGGTACATTTGTGATGCCACTATGGTGAAGAAACTGCTTGATAAGTCTATATTGAGCGTGGATGTACTTTTAACCAACTATGTGGCTGGGATTACAAAGAGTTAATTGGGCAGTGTATACTTTATGGGGATTACATTTAGCTACTAGCTTCTGTCTTACAATGAATGATACAGAAGCATAACATTTGACAAAAAGGACCGTGCAAAATCAAGGCAGGTCTTAAAATAGACATTCTTACAGCATTATTTAAACAAACTATGTTGGGACATGTTTTACATTTTATAGTATGATAAGCAAATGTTGCCTGAGTATAAATATAAGGTCTGACTGACTGCTTCGTCTCAGACTTTAATCAGCTGGTGATTTCGACTAATAAAAGACACTTCTTAATTGTAAGATATGAAACCTAAAAGTCAAACTCAAAAGTCGAACTCCTGTTAAGCCAAGCCCACTTAATGCCATATATTAGGAGTAGAAATAATCATAAATATATACACGGTCATAATCTTGTTTTACTATTTAAATTTTACACCATTTGAATCAACGTCTTTTATTTCATTTGGTTCGATGTTTCTTAAGAATTTAAAATCGGCTAAAGAGATTAGCCTATGTCCATGTCGGACTGTGAGAACTATTTGTACAAGATTGTTCCAGATTCATAAAGATGATTCCTACCAAATTTGATACAACTTCGTTCAGTGGTTCAAACTAAAATATTAAACTGTTAAAATGTATTAGACGGATGGCCTTTTACTGCAAACTGATGATAATAACTGTCATGGAGTTAAGTAGGGTGAGATAAAACCAAGTTTTGCAGTAAAAGATCAGTATAATATGAGTAAACAATTTTAAAATGGAATAATATCAAAACTTGCATCATTATGCGGTTGTTGTTGGGTTTTTTTTCATTTCTCCCCCTCTTCTTTCTTCACAACTTTCTTTCTTTCAATGAAATCAACATAATTCTGACATAATATATATCTTCTTTTATTTAATACTCGCCATTTGTTTAATCTGAAGCTAGTATAATGAACAATTAGTTTATTGTATCAGAATAATAAAACAAGTTAAATCGAGAACATTAAGATGAAACATACAATATAATCATTAAAAAAAAATCTTTAGCTGAAATTTAAAATTTTAAATTTTTGAATATGCAAATTTTAAAACAAAGTTTTGCCATATTGGCATATATAATAGATTAACTATATCCTTTTGTAATATACATTAAAAACGAGTTATTATTTAATTGCTGAGAAAGAACTTAATTGAACTTTAAATCATATATGCTTTTTTCCTTATATATATATATATATTCAAAATTTTAACCCTATATGGAACGTAACAGGTGAGTTTTATAAAAAAAATATAGGCACATTTTATGTTAATTGCGTAAACATCGGAAAAAAAAAAAACACAAAAAAAAACCCAGATAGTATCACATAAATTAAATACTGAAACTGGAAGATGAATAAAGTAAGTGTTAAGCTTGTACATGTACAAATTTAGAAGACGAATTCTAGTATTAGCATCTATTTGAATACCCTATATGCTGACACGAGACAAGTATACAATATGAGCTATACCAGCGAACATTAGGTCGAAAAATATTTAGCGTCATTCAAGATTTAGATGGATTTCTTAATTAAGTTATTTGCATCAGAAAAGAACTTCAAGGCTTGAATACACTCTTCGTTGCATTATCTCGTATTGTTTTAAAATGTAATCAACATATACTGAAGTTACATACATTTAAAATCATTTTAACAATGACAATTGAGTATTGCTGAAATATGTATATTTTATGCATAATATAAAAATGCATGACCCGCTTCCCATATCTGAATTGGAACTGAATCACTTGTAGCTAGTCCTCTTTGATCATTAGTTTGTTTGTATTGACTAGAAGTATTTATTATGACGTAATATGTATATGATGGTAAGTCTTTGGAGACTAAAATGACCACCATTACAAATGCTTGTATACATTTTATAAATCATTTGTCATTTTGGCTCCGTTCATACGTATATTTGATAATTACGTAAAAAATAAAACCTTCTTCAAATAAAATCCTCCTGGTATTTACAGTTTTTGACACTACAACTACCACATATAATTACACGAGGGTGGTCACTCAAATTGGAATGTTACATCCAAGTCGGCAAAGCTGCGCTGTATATAGTTGTCCATCATTTCATTGTCCGCAACTGTCAGGTGATTCTTCCAATCACCGACTGCGCCTGTAAATAAACAGTGTTGATAGATTGACTGATATATAGGTGTCTTTTTGACAATCGTGACAGTCAGATCATTTCAGGGACCCCGGGGAATTTTATATACAATGATTTCCGGCAGGGCAGACACTTGAGTAGAAGTACCGATCATACGCAGGTCAGCTTACGAACGTGAAAAGTCAGAAATACAAGATGGGATTCAAACCCAAAGAAGTGATGGGAAAAATTGATACAGTTTATTCGAGTTAAGCTTCCCACCAGCAGTACATCAACTCCAGGGATGTTTTCTTTATTTCAAAAGATAGACAGCTGCATTGCTGTAGAATCACGTCGTAGACAAGGGACACTGTGCACAATTCAGTCTGAAGGCAAGTTGCTTTCACAATGTGTTTCACTGTACTTTTCACTGGATTTGTATGAAACAAAAATAATTTTCGAGGCAGAGGAAAGTACTCTTCAAAAGTGCTTCGCGCAGTTTTCATGGTAAACAAATATGACCGACAAGGTATCAGATATTCGAGATGGATATTACTTAATTGCTCATTAAAGAAATACAGAATGTTTTGTTTGTCGTTTCTGTTTGGAGTTATAAATACACATGTATAGAGTTCGTGTACCAGTTTAGTAAATAATCTGATACATTTTGCAGATTAATATTGGTTTAAATTGGAAAACAGATTTTGTCTACATTAGATGCCGCATTGAAAACGCTTTTTTTTTCACTACAAAATAGTAAAATCATTACATAGAGCACGAAGAAAATGGATATATGTGAATGTGTTACTTGCCCCTGGTTAACCAGTGTACCCCACAAAGAGCTATACCAGTTTCACATTTAGTATTTGTGACACCATTGAGTTTTTATGCTTTAGTGGATACAAAATACTTATCAAGTTTTACACAATAAATATAGACATGGTGACTGTATATTAAATTTTGTGACAATCTATTCAAACGTAATTAAAGAAACTTATCATAGATCTAACTAAAGATATATCATAAAAGGTATCAGTTTCTTTAAACAGAAATATTAAATACCCGATACATTTATTTAGATATATTTTATATCCGCTACATGCAACAAGATATATAATATACCCGCTACATCACCTAAAAATAAAACTGGGCAAAACAAGACGCAACGGGGCGCGATTCACGTCGTAAAGAGGGTATATAATTTTACCCCGGGAAAGTTGCTCATATAGCTATTCAACTTCAAATTCCTATGCAGGTAAAACATACAGACAAAATACTCACGAAAGGTATAACGGTGACTACTTAAGTCAAATATTGCTAGTGTGAGAATCTATGTTTAGTAATAAACGCACAACGTAACAAAAGATATTAATTCAAACAGTTACTATCTGCCTACAAACTATATATCTATGCAGATGCAGTTTTTAATATGATGTCAGTTAATAATATTTTTTAAACAATAACTTAATATCCACAGCTGAAAATGAGTGATATCTACCTCTTGCTGTTTTTCAGTCAGAAAATATAGACCATACTAAAACACCACCTGCACGTGGATGAATCTGTTATTTAACGACCCTGGTGACCGAGTGATAAGAGCGTCCGCTTCGGGAGCGGGTGGTCGTGGGGTTCGATTCCCGGCCGCGACATACCAAATTCATAAAAAAATGGTACTGGTATAGCTCCCTTGCTTGGCGCTCAGCATATAACGGAAGTTCCAGGACTGGTTGGCCCGGTGTCAGGATAATGTGACTAGGTGTGGTATCATGCCACATGTCTACGGCAGCACTATATCTAACTCAAGTAGACGTAGTCTCCAAATGACTTAAATAATCTCGGCGGGACGTTAAATCAAAGAAACAAACAAGCAAAACTTTTCTGGTTTGATTACGACACTAAAATAAAAAAAATAGACTGGTGTCTTTCATAAGTAAAGTACTATTATTATCTATACGCATGTATTACTGAACGAATAAGGATAAAATACAGTCCATACTCATCATTATATCTGTACATCCTACCTTTTCGATATATGAATGATTTCTTTTCTGTTGAGAATTTCTTAGAAATGTCATCTTTTACTTCTTCGTTAGCTGCTTTCATTGAAGAAAAGTCGCACTTCTTTGCAATCTCTTTCACTAAACATTCGTCCGCTTCTTTCTCGAGAAATTTCGCCATTCGCTTTATTTCTGTTTCGGGATCCTTTTTCATATCCTCGAAAAACACAGTGTGTACAGGATGATCAGGGTTCTCTTCCTGGAATTTTTTAATCGACCTCAAGAAATCGAAATAATTACACGGTGCACCTGAAACGAAAACATTCCACTCCATATGAAAGTCAATAATTAAACGCCATAAATTTGAAAACAGACACACATGCGAGCAAAGTGTTATACTGAAATTTCAAGATATTTTCAGCACTAATCGGCCCAGTTATAACCTATGTCAGAATCAATAAAAAAAGAACACAAGAAAAAAGGCCGACGTAAATATAAAGAAGACTTTGTTGATATTGCATTATCTTGAACGTGAAATTATGATCTTAGGAAATCAAGTGTACAATTACACCGTATCCTAAAACTTGAAATGGTGTCTTTTCACAATTATCATTCAATTAGAGATTTTGTTGTTGTCAGCTTAGTACCATATTAACCCTTTACCTCATCACGACATATTAACCCTTTACCTCATCACGATATATTAACCCTTTACCTCATCACGATATATTAACCCTTTACCTCATCACGACATATTAACCCTTTACCTCATCACGACATGTTAACCCTTTACCTCATCACTACATATTAACCCTTTACCTCATACGACATATTAACCCTTTCCTTTCCTCATACGACATTTAACCCTTTACCTCATCACGACATATTAACCCTTTACCTCATCACGACATATTAACCCTTTACCTCATCACGACATGTTAACCCTTTACCTCATCACGACATATTAACCCTTTACCTCATCACGACATGTTAACCCTTTACCTCATAACGACATATTAACCCTTTACCTCATCACGATATATTAACCCTTTACCTCATAACGACATATTAACCCTTTACCTCATCACGACATGTTAACCCTTTACCTCATCACGACATATTAACCCTTTACCTCATCACGATATATTAACCCTTTACCTCATAACGACATATTAACCCTTTACCTCATAACGACATATTAACCCTTTACCTCATAACGACATATTAACCCTTTACCTCATCACGAAATATTAACCCTTTACCTCATAACGACATATTAACCCTTTACCTCATCACGATATATTAACCCTTTACCTCATAACGACATATTAACCCTTTACCTCATCACGACATGTTAACCCTTTACCTCATAACGACGTGTTAACCCTTTACCTCATATCGATGTGTTAACCCTTTATCTTATAACAACATATTAACCCTTTACCTCATATCAACTTGTTAACCCTTTACCTCATATCAACATATTAACCCTTTACCTCATATCAACATATTAACCCTTTATCTTAGAACAACATATTAACCCTTTACCTCATATTAACATATTAACCCTTTATCTTAGAACAACATATTAACCCTTTACCTCATATCGACATATCAAAACGTTTACCTCATAATGACTTGTTAATTTCCCCCTTTAAATTTAACCCGTCATATCGATTTATTAACCCTTAACCTCATATCAACGTATTAACCATTTACCTCATATCGACTTGTTAACCCTTTACCTCATGCAAATTTCTTTTTAAATCCTTACCTCACAAAAACGTGTTAAGCTTATTACCATAATAGACGTGATTAAATTTTCGCACTATCATTTTGCCAGATTTCCAATTATATATTGTTTTTGATTCATTTATTCTGATTTCATCATCAAAATCATTGATTCTTTGTATAAAATGTTAAAAAATCATTCTGCAAAAACAATTAACAATTGTTTAAAGGAAACTCAAACAAAATGATGAATGCAGGGTAGAGATTCTCAGAGATCGGTAGAACTATGCTTATTAAATGGTTACATACAAATATAAAAGTATTCACATTGTACTTACAGAGGGGTGAAGTAAATATTTTCAAGAACTCGGAAAGTGTCTGGATTTTAACTCCCATTTTCTGACTATGAAAGAACATTGATACGGCGAGGTCTTTCGGATTCCTCACAACATGGATGATCTTTGTTTTCTTCTCCAGACACCCGGCAGGAAAGTTGTTGGGAGTAAAATGGGTGTTTAGGATTCTCGGGGATGCCTCACTGTCTAGTGATTCCTTCGTGCTGAATTCCAACATGGCCGTCTCTTTGACCTTGACCTCATACTCTGCTTTTCCAAAGGACAGCATCTTTAACACCTCCCATACCCAATGGGTTCCTTTTTTAGAGAAAAATGAAATAATTTAATAAAATAATTAGACTGACAAAAGATCTTGGTAGTTTCTGTGATTTAGATGTGTTTAGGAAATGTTGAATTTATGAATGCATAGATAGATTGATTGCTTAGTTTTGATTTGCCATCAATATTTTTCAGTAAGAGCGTGATTTAAGACAAATATAAGGTTGCCATATTGCGAGATCATGTCACCGTGTACTAAACGAACGCATTCTACTAGTCCTATCATACAAAAATTATGCAATTACCTATAAAACTACTTAAGGAATGAAATATTTGGGGGGTTTTTTATTAAAGAAAATAGAATATGAAATGTGCCACCTTTTTGTTTAAACGCTATGTGAGTTTGGTGGAATTCGAGCCGAGTTAAGTGTGTCACTCTTTAATTTAAAATTATTTCTCCTCACGCGGGCAGTTATAGAGCTAGAAGGATGGCTTACTATTACTACAGGCCCGGATCCCGCCCCCTCCCCCCCCCCCCCCCCCCCCCCCCCTGGTCATACATTTTTCTAGGCTATAAAATCCCTTGATTACATCATAGTAGAGGAAATCCCCATCGTGGGCCCCCATACTGAACCACCCGCATAACCACCTGACCAGCCAGACTCCTATTGTCTTATGCCCCCCCCCCCACCCCCCCCCCCCGCTGTTAATGTGTAGGTAATCCGTCGTCCATGATAAGCATGTGTTTAGAGTACTGCGGCCATGTTCACTGATTTAGAGAAATTTGCATGTCGTCTACCGAGCGATCTAACAACTGGGAAAAATAGGCTATTACCAAAAGTTTGTATCAGTTACAACTATAAACTATTATAGACACATGCAGTTTAAGAAATAGCATATAAATAGTTAAGCATAAAATTAGCTGCTAAAAACAACAACTAAGCTGGACATTAAAATGTAATTAGCATCGAAACAATTTCACTAAAGCCCAAAGGAATTAATGGAAAAAAAACACAACTACTTTGACTAAATCTGCTTTACGAAAAAATTTTATTCACTTTTCTCTACATGTATAAAGTTTTAAATCTTTCTTTAAAAGCGGGCTAATTAGCTGCCAGCAGGTTGATGAACTTTCAGGTTGAAAAATTGCCGATTTCGTTTTTGAAAAAGTTTTTTTTTTTCTTGCTGTAGCAAAAAAAATCTTTGTATTCTGCAGAGTAGATGCATACCTATCGCTAGCCATGCAAATTAAACTTAATCAGAATGGGTTGTGTTTCTAAATGTCATCAGCTTTACCCTTTTTATATAACTTTATAAGTATTATTTTTATGAAACTAACTCCTCTAAATATTTTACCTGAAAGGAATAAATACAAACAGTAGGCCGATACATCACCATGTTCATTCTTAATATATACGAATATAATAATCTACATGTATGTGTATTCATGGCCTCTTAATGTAGACACCCTGGTGTATTTTGAATATAAAAAAATGAATAAGAAATGAAAGAATTTGAAAATTTCAATCTGCCATATTTTGGGACAATGTATATGTAGATTATGCATGATCACTTATTCAAATCAAATCCATGTAATCATTCATTGAGCAATGTTACTGATCAGTCGATGAATACGAAATACTAATGGTATGCACAGAAAACACAATTTATGTGCGAAATAAAACGGATATTAAACATTTTATATTAAATATCAACATCTTTTATTACTGAATATTGTTTGTTTTGTCACTGATTTAACATTTAGAAAAAAAATGTACAAAATATCGACACACAAAAGGGGTCCAAACCTTCTGCAACCGTCCGACCCTAAAATGTGCGCCTCATTTTTTATCTGGGAAGTCTGTGTATGAAGGCTTCTTCTAGACCGCAATTAGACAGTCAAGATTACCAAGTTCGAACCTGATACAGCATATACCTGGTATTCCCTTCCATATATTTGACAAAATATGTTTAAAGTGATTTTCCCCCTGATTTAAACAAAACTGTCTTTTACACTGTTGAGTTTTTTTTTGTGTGTTCTTTTTTTTTGGGGGGGGGGGGGGGGTCCAAAATAAAACTTAATAATTTTTTATGCCAGTTTGCGGTTGAAAATGCACGAGAAACCTCTATTTTTTACCCTAACCCCAATACCGGAGTAAATGCCCTTTCAGTAATATCAGCAGTGTCCTAGTCTCCCCCCACCCCCACCCACACTACCATCATACAATAAAACTGTAGTCAAATACTTTTGCACAGTAGTTATTCAATAGCATGGCTTTGCGAAGGTAAAATATAAAATTATATCACTCAAAGCTTAGTCCCACTTGACTTTTTTTCCTCGGGGATGTACTCCCAATGAAAATTGATGAGCCTCGGGAGGCGTCGGGAACAGGTTTCCCTGTGTCCCGCGAAAGCTTCGAAAGCATCGCGAGTCATCGGGAGGCCTCGGGAGATATTCATTGCTTGCATTGAATTTTTTCTCTATATGTTCTCGAAGTTTTATCGGGGAAAACAGGCCGGGGAAACATACGCATAGCTTCCCGAAAGCTCCTGGGAAACATTAACGGAGCTTCCGCGAAATAATTTTTTTCCTCTGAGGAATCCCCCATACAGGCTTCGGTGATGTCTCGAAGGTTCGGCGACCTTCCTGTGACACATTCTAGATATTGTGATAGAATCTCAGAATATTCGCAAAAAAAAAAATAAAAAAAAAAATAAAAAAATCGGCAAGCGCACTCTAAAATTTGTTGCTTTGTTTGGTAAACCTTACACTGAGACGGCCAAAAAGGCCATGGGACATTGCTGGGGGCATCCTCATAAACCCCAAAAATTTTACCCTTGATTTTGTTTCTTAATTCCATCACCAAATTCTCATAATCTTCCCCGAGACACCTAGGATGGTTCGATACAAGATCCATAGTATTCAAGTTTAAAAACAAAAAAAAAACAAAAAAAAAAACAAAAACAAAAAAACACGTAAAAAAAACCTCAGAATGCATCTCCGTCACACTAAAAATATATTTTTCCCCGAGAGGAGCATGCCCCCGGACCCCCCTAACACTCACATCACATTCAGATTTTGCCCCCCCCCCCCCTCCCCCCCCAGCAGAAAAATTCTGGATCCGGGCCTGTACTTACAGCTTTGGTAATGTCTATCGCGCTTTCTTCCAGGTGTTACTTTCATTGTCGGTATTCATATATTCGTCTCTTTTTTATTGACTGTAAGTTCACTCACCTGCTTTTGGAAATGCACATAGCACGACATCGTCAGATCTGATTTCTAGTTCCTTTATCAACTGTATCTGCTTCGCCAAGTCTTTCGTGGGGAACGCTCTCAGGATCATTTCTTCGGGAAAGGTTAAATCTCCCTCTCTATAAAACACCTTAATATCGCCGTCAGGGGTTGTTACTTCTACACGTGGCATTGTGTACAGTTTGAATGAAGGATCTGAAATGATGTGGGCCTCCAGTTTTGACTGATATATCGCGTATTTTATGTTTACACGCTGAATATAGACCGCTCTGTTTCTTTGCAAAGATTAAAAGTGTATTATTCAATAGGCTAACACACGTGAAATAATAAAAAAGAGTGTACACGTCAGTTACACAGCTCTCAGATTAACCTATCAAATGTGATGTAATTGTTTTCAAATGTAATCAGTACAATATTGCTATACAAATAATGTTAAGTAACAACTACTTGACAAAAGCACACGTCTGTACAAAATATTTGTATATTGAGCTTGGTTTAACTTCCAATCGACCTTCAGCTATCTGGCTATTTATTTACATGACACTTACTGTCCCGTTTAATTTGTGGAGATGTTTAACATATATGCAATTAGCGTTTTTAACATCAGGTTAAAACAAGAGTTGAAATTGTTAAATGAAAAACAGAAAATTACTTACCAAAAGAAAGAGAAAAATATCCGCCGGTATCGAGGAAAAGATAGATATATATATATATAGTATGTTGGTTGGGTTAAAAGGTAGGACGACTTTACTTCGGAATGAATCAGTACAAAAAATAGAACATGGTACAATATCTGTTCATTATTGCATGTATCCCACACTGTTGCATTTACTTAAGTAGATAAATCTTGATCTGTAAACTACGTGCACTATTACAAATCTAAGTCACTCGGATCATTTACACATTTAGAGAGAGAGAGAGAGAGAGAGAGAGAGAGAGGGGGGGGGGGTCAATTATATGTCTGATAATGGAAGACTAGATTATTAAGGAAACTTTCGTTCTTATTACTTCTGTAATCATTGAACGACAAGGATGCCTTGATCTACTTAGGTGTGTGTGTGTGTGTGTGGAAGAGAGAGAGAGAGAGAGTAATTTTAAAGTGCCCTTGCTTGTGATTAATACAGGGGGAATTAGTAGGCTTGATGATCCTATGTCTCCAGCCCCATGCGCTGGTATCGAGCAGTAATTAACCCACACAAATGGATCATATTGATATTACTTATAGCACGAATGTTATAATATATATATTAATTACCAATTTACTCAAAAATCTGCACCTTTCAGATAATCAATCTGTATACATTATGTACAGTCTCTCTTTATCCTCGTGTCTTGAATCAATGCTTCCGGATATGCTTAATCAAAGCGCTGAAGGCACTGAAGTTGTGTGTGTCTCATGTGGAAGAGGGTTTGATGAGCTGCAGACATGCAGTGTTACTTAGTTTTTACCAAAAAAAAACATAACTCATATTAAAATAATAAACGATTGTTTATTGTTGGCTATAGAAATAGGGAGAGTAAGAGTGGCGATGTGACATTGTTAACAGTCTGATGAAACAAATGGTGCATTCATGTTTAATTTCTTGTAATGACCATGTTAACGCAGCGTTAAAGCGGGGGTATTAGCATTGCGTTAAAATTTGACCCCCGTTTATTAAAGTTACTCTGAAAAACAAAAGAAATGCGACAATACAGCTCTCTTAGCACAATCAACGCACCGAGCGATGACACAGTTTCTATTTATAGATGAAAATCAGTGGCTCTATATATGTCCTTAGTAACTTCTGTCATAGGGCAACAAATAACCCCTGAGGTATCTCGATGTATCTTAGATAGCTTGATGTGATTATTAGTAAATTATGCGGATTTGTATCGGAATTCAAGCTTTCTATTATTCTATATGGACCATTGTAACACCACTAAATAACCAAAACCTTAACATCTACCAAATTCAGACACGAGCAACCTTTGCATCGAAAGAAACAAGACTCCTCCGCATGGTTAAGTGAATTTTGTTAGAAAAGATTATTGCTGTGCTCTCTTCTTCATTTGCCAGTGCATTTTATCCCCCCCCCCCCCAAAAAAAAAAGTGAGGCATATAGATTTGCCTTTGTCCGTCCGTCCATCCCAAAACTGTAATACAGGTTACTCTGAAGATATTTGTGCTACAGACTTTAAACTTCATGGATATACTACTCAGGACCTGACTTGAGCACCTGGGAGTTGGTCTTTGTTTTGGAAAATGCGACGAGTGGGGGCATCTGTGTCCTCTGAACACATTTCTAGTTCTTGGATTTTTAAATGCACCGTGCTCTAAGTTATTTTACGTATTTACATTTATAGTATTATGTTTTATTGTTGGAAACTAAACAGCAGAAACACCGGGAAAAACCCATCAAACATCCCCATGTCCTAGTGCAGATTTTGGAAATGTACATACATAAAATATTTCTTACTAAAACTTAATACGCAGAAAATTCTGGATGCATATTAGTTAACAGTAGATTGCTACAATGAATATTTATATAAGAGAGATCATAGAGTGGTCGGAAGAAAAATCTTCAAAAACTGTTATGTGTTTGTGTATGTTGTTTGGCCAGACTGACCTGAGAGTGATTAATTTCCGGGATGTTCTTCGTAAGTTTCCGTGAATTATTACGATCCAGCAATTTGTTTTTAATATTAATATGGTTTGCAATGCTTAATACGTTGAATAAATCAGGGTGGCCTAGTGTTAAGTTCGATGCATCCATGATGCAGACATTATTTTCTTTGTTAATTAATGTTGTTTTTTTCACTTATCAGTTTTTCTTTTCATTATTTGCTGTGTGAAAGAATGAACTATTAATTTAGATTATTATTGTCTTCTTCTTTTAACTGTATATGCAGTCAAGTATTGAGTAAATCATCTAAAGTATTCAACATAAATATCGAATCGATCAAATCGTGCTACATATTTGTGATTGCATGTATAACATTATTAAACATGGTGGTCATTAAAAATATTAAAAATTGTTATGGTCTGGGCTAGATTCAAACCTTCAGCTTCTGAGTCAAGCACATTATCAATGAGGCTAGCAAGACTATGAAACGTATATCATTGAGGCTAGCAAGCCTATAAAACGTATATCACTGAGGCTAGCACGGCTATGAAACGTATATCACTGAGGCTAGCACGGCTATGAAACGTTTATCATTGAGGCTAGCAAGGCTATGAAACGTATATCATTGAGGCAAGCACGGCTATGAAACGTATATCAGTGAGGCTAACAAGGCTACCAAACGTATATCACTGAGACTAGAAAGGCTATGAAACGTATACCATTGAGGCTAGCAAGGCTATGAAACGTATATCATTGAGGCTAGCAAGGCTAAGAAACGTATATCACTGAGGCTAGCAAGGCTATAAAACGTATATCACAGAGGCTAGCAAGGCTTTGAAACGTATATCACTGAGGCTAGCAAGGCTATGCAACGTATATCATTGAGGCAAGCAAGGCTATGTAACGTATATTATTTAGGCAAGCAAGGCTATGAAACGTATATCACAGATGCTAGCAAGGCTATGTAACGTATATTACTGAGGCAAGCAAGGCTATGAAACGTATATCACAGAGGCTAGCAAGGCTAAGAAACGTATATCACTGAGGATAGCAAGGCTATGAAACGTATATCATTGAGGCAAGCAAGGCTATGTAACGTATGTTACTGAGGCAAGCAAGGCTATGAAACGTATATCACAGAGGCTAGCAAGGCTAAGAAACGTATATCACTGAGGATAGCAAGGCTATGAAACGTATATCACTGAGGCTAGCACGGCTATGAAACGTATATCACTGAGGCTAGCAAGGCTATGAAACGTATATCATTGAGGCTAGCAAGGCTATGTAACGTATATTACTGAGGATAGCAAGGCCATGAAACGTATATGACTGAGGCTAGCAAGGCTATGTAACGTATATTACTGAGGATAGCAAGGCCATGAAACGTATATGACTGAGGCTAGCCCGGCTATGAAACGTATATCACTAAGGCTAGCAAGGCTATGAAACGTATATCATTGAGGCTAGCAAGGCTAAGAAACGTATATCATTGAGGCTAGAAAGGCTATGAAACGTATATCAGTGAGGCAGCAAGGCTATGTAACGTATATCACTGAGGCAAGCAAGGCTATGTAACGTATATTACTGAGGCAAGCAAGGCTATGTAAACGTATATCATTGAGGCAAGCAAGGCTATGTAAACGTATATTACTGAGGCAAGCAAGGCTATGAAACGTATATCATTGAGGCTAGCAAGGCTATGAAACGTATATTACTGAGGCAAGCAAGGCTATGAAACGTATATCATTGAGGCTAGCACGGCTATGAAACGTATATCACTGAGGCAAGCAAGGCTATGAAACGTATATCACTGAGGATAGCAAGGCTATGAAACGTATATCATTGAGGCAAGCAAGGCTATGTAACGTATATTACTGAGGCAAGCAAGGCTATGAAACGTATATCACAGAGGCTAGCAAGGCTAAGAAACGTATATCACTGAGGATAGCAAGGCTATGAAACGTATATCACTGAGGCTAGCAAGGCTAGAAACGTATATCATTGAGGCTAGAAAGGCTATGAAACGTATATCATGAGGCTAAACGTATATACTGAGGCTAGCCCGGCTATGAAACGTATATCACTGAGGCTAGCAAGGCTATGAAACGTATATCATTGAGGCTAGCAAGGCTAAGAAACGTATATCATGAGGCTAGCAAGGCTATGAAACGTATATCACTGAGGCAAGCAAGGCTATGAAACGTATATGACTGAGGCTAGCAAGGCTATGTAACGTATATTACTGAGGATAGCAAGGCCATGAAACGTATATGACTGAGGCTAGCAAGGCTATGTAACGTATATTACTGAGGATAGCAAGGCCATGAAACGTATATGACTGAGGCTAGCCAGGCTATGAAACGTATATCATTGAGGCTAGCAAGGCTATGAAACGTATATTACTGAGGCAAGCAAGGCTATGAAACGTATATCACTGAGGCAAGCAAGGCTATGAAACGTATATCACTGAGGCTAGCAAGGTTATGAAACGTATATTACTGAGGCAAGCAAGGCTAAGAAACGTATATCACTGCGGATAGCAAGGCTATGAAACGTATATCATTGAGGCAAGCAAGGCTATGAAACGTATATCACTGAGGCAAGCATGGCTATGAAACGTATATCACTGAGGCAAGCCCGGCTATGAAACGTATATCATTGAGGCAAGCAAGGCTATGAAACGTATATCACTGAGGCAAGCCCGGCTATGAAACGTATATCACTGAGGCTAGCAAGGCTATGAAACGTATATCATTGATGCTTGCAAGGCTATGAAACGTATATCAGTGAGGATAGCAAGGCTATGAAACGTATATCAGTGAGGATAGCAAGGCTATGAAACGTATATCATTGAGGCAAGCAAGGCTAAGAAACGTATATCATTCAGGCTAGAAAGGCTATGAAACGTATATCATTGAGGCAAGCAAGGCTATGAAACGTATATCACTGAGGCAAGCATGGCTATGAAACGTATATCACTGAGGCAAGCCCGGCTATGAAACGTATATCATTGAGGCAAGCAAGGCTATGAAACGTATATCACTGAGGCAAGCAAGGCTATGAAACGTATATCACTGAGGATAGCAAGGCCATGAAACGTATATGACTGAGGCTAGCAAGGCTATGTAACGTATATTACTGAGGCTAGCAAGGCTATGAAACGTATATTACTGAGGCAAGCAAGGCTAAGAAACGTATATCACTGAGGATAGCAAGGCTATGAAACGTATATCAATGATGCTAGCAAGGCTATGAAACGTATATCATTGAGGCTAGCACGGCTATGAAACGTATATTACTGAGGCAAGCAAGGCTATGAAACGTATATCATTGATGCTAGCAAGGCTATGAAACGTATATCAGTGAGGATAGCACGGCAATGAAACGTACATGACTGAGGCTAGCACGGCTATGAAACGTATATCACAGAGGCTAGCAAGGCTATGCAACGTATATCATTGAGGCAAGCAAGGCTATGTAACGTATATTATTTAGGCAAGCAAGGCTATGAAACGTATATCACAGATGCTAGCAAGGCTATGTAACGTATATTACTGAGACAAGCAAGGCTATGAAACGTATATCACAGAGGCTAGCAAGGCTAAGAAACGTATATCACTGAGGATAGCAAGGCTATGAAACGTATATCATTGAGGCAAGCAAGGCTATGTAACGTATGTTACTGAGGCAAGCAAGGCTATGAAACGTATATCACAGAGGCTAGCAAGGCTAAGAAACGTATATCACTGAGGCTAGCAAGGCTATGAAACGTATATCATTGAGGCTAGCACGGCTATGAAACGTATATCACTGAGGCTAGCAAGGCTATGAAACGTATATCATTTAGGCTAGCAAGGCTATGTAACGTATATTACTGAGGATAGCAAGGCCATGAAACGTATATGACTGAGGCTAGCAAGGCTATGTAACGTATATTACTGAGGATAGCAAGGCCATGAAACGTATATGACTGAGGCTAGCCCGGCTATGAAACGTATATCACTGAGGCTAGCAAGGCTATGAAACGTATATCATTGAGGCTAGCAAGGCTAAGAAACGTATATCATTGAGGCTAGAAAGGCTATGAAACGTATATCAGTGAGGCAAGCAAGGCTATGTAACGTATATCACTGAGGCAAGCAAGGCTATGTAACGTATATTACTGAGGCAAGCAAGGCTATGAAACGTATATCATTGAGGCAAGCAAGGCTATGTAACGTATATTACTGAGGAAAGCAAGGCTATGAAACGTATATCATTGAGGCTAGCAAGGCTATGAAACGTATATTACTGAGGCAAGCAAGGCTATGAAACGTATATCATTGAGGCTAGCACGGCTATGAAACGTATATTACTGAGGCAAGCAAGGCTAAGAAACGTATATCATTGATGCTAGCAAGGCTATGAAACGTATATCATTGAGGCTAGCAAGGCTATGAAACGTATATCATTGATGCTAGCAAGGCTATGAAACGTATATCATTGATGCTTGCAAGGCTATGAAACGTATATCAGTGAGGATAGCAAGGCTATGAAACGTATATCACTGAGGCAAGCAAGGCTATGAAACGTATATCACAGAGGCTAGCAAGGCTAAGAAACGTATATCACAGAGGCTAGCAAGGCTAAGAAACGTATATCACTGAGGATAGCAAGGCTATGAAACGTTTATCACTGAGGCTGACACGGCTATGAAACGTATATCATTGAGGCTAGCAAGGCTAAGAAACGTATATCATTGAGGCTAGCAAGGCTATGAAACGTATATCACTGAGGCAAGCAAGGCTTTGTAACGTATATTACTGAGGAAAGCAAGGCTATGAAACGTATATCATTGATGCTAGCAAGGCTATGAAACGTATATCATTGAGGCTAGCAAGGCTATGAAACGTATATTACTGAGGCTAGCAATGCTATGAAACGTATATTACTGAGGCAAGCAAGGCTAAGAAACGTATATCACTGAGGATAGCAAGGCTATGAAACGTATATCAATGATGCTTGCAAGGCTATGAAACGTATATCATTGATGCTTGCAAGGCTATGAAACGTATATGACTGAGGCTAGCAAGGCTATGAAACGTATATCATTGAGGCTAGCAAGGCTAAGAAACGTATATCATTGAGGCTAGAAAGGCTATGAAACGTATATCACTGATGCTTGCAAGGCTATGAAACGTATATCATTGATGCTTGCAAGGCTATGAAACGTATATCATTGATGCTTGCAAGGCTATGAAACGTATATCACTGAGGCTAGCAAGGCTATGAAACGTATATCATTGAGGCTAGAAAGGCTATGAAACGTATATCACTGAGGCAAGCCCGGCTATGAAACGTATATCACTGAGGCTAGCAAGGCTATGCAACGTATATTACTGAGGCAAGCAAGGCTAAGAAACGTATATCATTGATGCTAGCAAGGCTATGAAACGTATATCAGTGAGGCTAGCAAGGCTATGTAACGTATATCACTGAGGCAAGCAAGGCTATGCAACGTATATACTGAGTAGCAAGGCTATGAAACGTATATCATGATGGCTAGCAAGGCTATGAAACGTATATCACTGAGGCAAAGCAAGGCTATGAAACGTATATCATTGATGCTAGCAAGGCTATGAAACGTATATCATTGATGCTAGCAAGGCTATGAAACGTATATCATTGAGGCTAGCAAGGCTATGAAACGTATATTACTGAGGCTAGCAAGGCTATGAAACGTATATTACTGAGGCAAGCAAGGCTAAGAAACGTATATCACTGAGGATAGCAAGGCTATGAAACGTATATCAATGATGCTAGCAAGGCTATGAAACGTATATCACTGAGGCTAGCAAGGCTATGAAACGTATATCATTGAGGCTAGCAAGGCTAAGAAACGTATATCATTGAGGCTAGAAAGGCTATGAAACGTATATCACTGATGCAAGCCCGGCTATGAAACGTATATCACTGAGGCTAGCAAGGCTATGAAACGTATATCATTGAGGCTAGCAAGGCTAAGAAACGTATATCAGTGAGGCAAGCAAGGCTATGTAACGTATATCACTGAGGCAAGCAAGGCTATGCAACGTATATTACTGAGGCAAGCAAGGCTAAGAAACGTATATCATTGATGCTAGCAAGGCTATGAAACGTATATCATTGAGGCTTGCAAGGCTATGAAACGTATATCATTGATGCTTGCAAGGCTATGAAACGTATATCATTGATGCTTGCAAGGCTATGAAACGTATATCATTGATGCTTGCAAGGCTATGAAACGTATATCATTGAGGCTAGCAAGGCTATGAAACGTATATTACTGAGGCAAGCAAGGCTATGTAACGTATATTACTGAGGCAAGCAAGGCTATGAAACGTATATCACTGAGGCAAGCAAGGCTATGAAACGTATATCACTGAGGCTAGCAAGGCTATGAAACGTATATTACTGAGGCAAGCAAGGCTATGAAACGTATATCATTGAGGCTAGCACGGCTATGAAACGTATATTACTGAAGCAAACAAGGCTAAGAAACGTATATCACTGAGGCTAGCAAGGCTATGAAACGTATATCATTGAGGCTAGCAAGGCTATGAAACGTATATCACTGAGGCTAGCAAGGCTATGAAACGTATATCACTGAGGATAGCAAGGCTATGAAACGTATATCATTGAGGCTAGCAAGGCTATGAAACGTATATCAGTGAGGCTAGCAAGGCTATGAAACGTATATCATTGAGGCTAGCAAGGCTATGAAACGTATATCACTGCGGGTAGCAAGGCTATGAAACGTATATCATTGATGCTAGCAAGGCTAAGAAACGTATATCATTGAGGCTAGAAAGGCTATGAAACATATATCAGTGAGGCTAGCAAGGCTAAGAAACGTATATCATTGAGGCTAGAAAGGCTATGAAACGTATATCACTGAGGCTAGCACGGCTATGAAACGTATATGACTGAGGCTAGCACGGCTATGAAACGTATATCACTGAGGCTAGTAAGGCTAAGAAACGTATATCATTGAGGCAAGCAAGGCTATGAAACGTATATCACTGAGGCTACCACGGCTATGAAACGTTTATGCTTTTTCATAATTATATACGCTCGTACGTGTTGTGCTTGAAAGTCGACTTGACGAGTATGTGAATACCTGATAATCGCCGTTCCGGTTGGTGACCATTTCGAATTGTTGTGTAATCTTTATGCGAGCGTATGCAGAAAATTACCAAATGTTTACTCACAAATTGTTTAAATGACATTGAGCGTTTCTTAGTTTTATGTATACATTATATACCTCTAATGTGTCGCCGTGACAGTGTTTAGTCAGCTAAGCCTGTAATCACATGTGCAGGAAGACCCCGTACGTACGGAGTGTACGGAGGCACATCTGGGTAGAACCACCGGGCTGGACAACTCCCAACATGTACATTTTTTCTTCCCGGATGGCTAAATTACATCGTGATATCGGTAAATATATCGGTATATATGCCAATCTACGATTAATACGTGACGTAATCAAATTCATTGACGAATATGACAGTCTCTTAGTTCACAATGAGCGACAAATGCATAATAAGTGCTTCCGATCTTGTTTCATATCTTCATCCCAACTCAGGAACTGGACCTAAAAGTCTCTTTAACTTCTTAGTTCTCTCAGTTTTATATAGTGCTAGATAGACAGTTTAACCCATAAATCATAACTAAATTGCTCTCTCAGTGGCCCTGGTGTGACAGTTTACATGTGTTAAAGTGTGGTCAGGCCCACTGGCACTAGAACCGCAGAAATGCCATTTTCACTTGAAATGTGGAATACGATTTTTGTCCCTCTGTACTATATATTGAACATAGCAAGGAACGGAATCTGACATGACTTGATTGTTTGTTGGTTGGGTTTAATGTCCCACCGACAGTATTTCATGACTTGATTACGGTGCTCGTAACTTTGCACAGATGTGTGCTACTTTTATGCACGGTTCAGTCAGTCTGATATTCAAATAACTCATGAAATAACGAATCACTGTGACAAGACAGTTTTTACGAAGTAATTACACCAAATGTCAACATCTTTTACATTTTAATAAGTCTGCTCCAGGCTGTATCATTCTTAAAGTGACTTCATATATTGATATGTATGCTGCATATAACTATAAATGCAGATAGATTGTATTAATAATGTATAAGTGAATATACAGAAAACAAGGTCAGTTAGAGTGACCGCCCAGTAACCGAGAAACCGCGATATATCAATAATGTGTTATAGTTTCTTGTCTACAGTGTAAATTCGTTGTAAGGTACAGACGAGAGTCTCCAAAATGAGTGGAACAAACACCGACAGTATTTCAGTTATTTTGGGAATTATGTATGTATGAGATGAAATCCTTACCGGCGCAATAGCTAAGGGGTAGAGTGTCCGCTTTGCGATCGGGAATGGGATTCGAACAACAGCCGAAGCACTTTTCTCCGGTAACCAGAGGCTCGCTTAATACCATTAAGCTTAATTCATTTTCATGAATTCGTTTATTAAAATTTGATGAAATAACAACTCATGTCAGATCTCACACGTATATATATATATATATATATACAATGTCATATGATGAGAAATGATATCACATACTTTTAATTAAGTATTTGTCAACAAACATTTGAAAGGAAATAAAAATATTGCAATATCTAAACAAACAATAGCATATAAAGTAGCAGCGGACATCCCTTCCATAAAATGGCGCATTGATAACTAAATTTTGTCAGAAGATTAGATAGTTTTTAAGAAAGTATTATTTCCGAAAATTTATTCAGCTGAATTGATTAATACAAGTTACATATTTTTGAGATCACCATAGCCAATTTAAAAGAATGATACAACATTTTTTTGTGATTTATAAAAAAGATATTTCTCATAACTACATGTGAAATACTTGGTATCAATCGTCTTATTAGCATGTAATCAATACTGTCATACAAACCCTTGCATGAAAACAATAGCGATGTGAGTTAATTTTCATGGCAAGACTTATATACTCAACTTAGTTTAAGCTGAACAATATTTTTTTGGCGCAAGTAATGATAGTCAACCAGAAATAAGAACCATCTTCAATTTTCGTTGAGTTTTTTTAAATTTTATTTTATTATTATTTTTTTTTTTTTTTAATTTTTAGGTAAAGTTTCAAGTCTGAAATACATTCAAAATTGACACACATATGTGTTCATTCTATTTGCAATTGAAATGTTATTCTTTTTCATAAATGTATATTCTTCATTCTTCCATGATATGATATAAATTTGTTGTACTTAAACAAATAAAATCCTGTTAAGGCAGGATAGAAGAAACCCAAGGAGTATTAATGGGATTTATAATCTCCAAATTACATTTATTATGTTCGTCCATTATATATCAATAGAGAAGACAGAACAGATTCTTCCTCGTCCTATATAAGTTTGGTTCTGGCTCCCCGCACCATACACAAAGAAAATGTGTTAATACACATATACTACTTACATACTCCTCCATATCAACTGCAACTTGTTACATGTCAAATGCGCCTCAACTTACTCATTAATTATGAGACGGAAGTTGCTTTGGCAACTACACCAATAAAGCCACAAAACGAATCATATAAATCTTTTAAAGGGAAAGACCTTAATAACGCAAATGCTTACTCGAAGGAGCTTCAGTCGAATTATACGGTAAATTTATAGTTGGTTTATAATAAGATATACGAGAGTATCTTACGTAAAGGTTAGTTCATAGTTGCCTTCAACTACACGATATAGTCACGAGGGCTCCGCACATGGTATTTTCCGTCCACTAGCGACAAAACGTCACAGAAGTGTGAGTTATGTGGTGGCATAGTCCACACTTATTGATTTTTTACAAAAGTGTGGACTACGCGTTATAGTCCACGGTGACTATGAACAAATACTGGCATCTGATTGGACGAGAGGAAAATGCCATGTGCTAAATCTACTGATAAACCTAACCTTTATCAGTCAGTTATTTTTAGAACAACACACGGGACTACTTTTGACATACCTCTGACGCACTTCTTGACGTCATCAACGAATCAATACTATTATATCTGATCATAAATAGGCCTATAATAAAAAAAGTGACAGTTAAAAAAAAATGTAAATTCATAATAAAAATCATTTCCATAAATATGACTTTGACATAAATTTTAAAAAAATAATTAAAATAAATATTGAATGCAGACATGCAATCTACTGTCAAAATGTCTGATATCCCGAATTTTATGTCTTTCACTTCAAATAACTTGGGCAAAAATCCCTGGTTAAATCATCTTTCCACTTAATCCTTCTTTTAGAATGTACCTTGAAAAGAAAGGAAATGGATGTTTGAAAAAATAATATATAAATGATTTATGAACAAATTAATAAATATAATTAAAAAGGTCTCAATTCTTGTTAAAATCCGATGGAGACACAAACAAATCCTATTTATTTTTATAAGTTATATGCAACAAAATCCTATTTATTTTTATAAGTTATATGCAACAAAAACGCAACTCTGACATTAATTACATTCATGGCACCATATATGTATTTGTGTAAATCAGAGTTCACAAAGTGTATAAATATGTAAATTTCTGTGTAACTATCTATGTATAAGGTTAGTCCATAACTACCCTTAACTACACGATATAGTCACGAGGTCGGGGCCCGAGTGGGTATATCGTGTAGTTAAAGGCAACTATAAACTAAGCTATTTAGCACATGGAATTTTCCTTCCGTTAGCGACAAAACTTCACAAAAGTGTGAGTATTGTGGTTGCATAGTCCACACATATTGATTTTTACAAAAATATTGAACTATGCGTTATAGTCCGCGGTATACTAGAAACAAAATTATAACAGCACCTGATTGGACGAGAGGAAAATGCCATGTGCTAATTAAGATGATGTCAATGAGAGGGTTCAGTTTGTTGAAAAAAAATGAAAATAAAAACATTGTTTTCGTATAGGTTCAATATATAAATAGAAATAGTAAAGAACTATTTCGTGAAAACACCGATTTTCGTTATTGTATTCATACCATCCCGTAATTTGCATAACCATGTGCACCGATTTTGGAATATTTCTTTTTATTTAAGAGAGATAGAATAATTTGTGACTATACTTACTTGTATATGTTAGATAAATAGAATTATATGCTACTGTGTTCTGATATAAAGTTTATTAGACCAATTCTCCCAAACTCATCCGATAACTTTATATCAAAACACAATAGATCTAGAACATTATTCTCTTTATGTCAGATTTTCTACATAATGAGATATATAAAGTTATGACGTCATGTTTTAACACCGTTCAAAGTATTTGCGATTTTCAAATGAGTTCGTGCTCGAATTCCACCAACAATGATTAGCGCTAAGTAATACTTAAATTCTTAAACTAAATAGATACACGTTCAACTATATATGTTTTTATTACTGTTTTATGAAATATTCAAGTTCATGAATAAGCCGAATTGAGCTTCTTGCTGACCAATGAAATCAAGTGTAATATTTTGAATACGTCTTGCTGACCAATGAAATCAAGTGTAGTATTTTGAATACTCCTTGCTGACCAATGAAATCAATTGTAGTATTTTGAATACTCTTCATTGAAGTTACAAAAGCTGATTTTCAAATCTGAACAACTATATATAACGCACCGTTTAATTGCTCAAATCCGTGCTGTCTCCGCCACTGATCAAATAGAATGCCTAATCGATAATTCATGAGTACACTGATTTGCTAATCAAATTAAGAAAAAAAAGCCAAATTTTCTACAAAGAAAACTCAAGAGCATTCTATACGGTGATTTTCGATGTTTCCTTTTGTATTGTTTTTCTGGATCTGTTCTTTTTTACTCATTCCCCTTTAAACAAATTTCTGATTCGATTCATTTATGCACCATATGTGAAATCACGACGGACAACTTCACCTCACAACATGGACCTTCAACTCGTGATAGCATTGGTTGGTCTTTATAGCGTTTCCCAGGTAGTTCTTTTGAATTCATTTATCTTCTTTTCGTCATGCTTACATACATGTACTAGCATTAATTTATATTCGTATATGTATTCACAAACATCGTATGTAAAGCGGAATGCATAACATATAACTTCTTGTGTGATTTTCTATTAGAATATATATTTGTGGATGCGTCATATAGTGTAATAGAATAATGAATCACATATATTATACTGTTTAATTTGAATTCGTATATTGAGCCGTTATGTTTACATCAATCCTAAAAACAACTGGAAATAGTTCATTTCCAGATTAAATTAAAAAATCTATTCACATTTAAACTGTATTGCAAACGGAAAATAGTGTTTTGCATAAACAAAATAGTTTTGGTCTTTGGTCGCAATTAAATAATGTAACCAGTAAAATTCATTTGCGAAAATAGCTCCATGGTTACAGCAACTACACTTCCATGTCATATCAATGGCAGGTGATGGGTGATCTATTTACGGGCTTTCCATTGTGCTGTCGTCTATATGCATCTGTCATACTATCTAGGTGGTCTTTTATCATATTTCAGTGTGTTTTCTTTTGCGTTTCTTCTCTTGTCACACTATTTAGATTTTATTTTATAAGGTTCCATTTTATATGATTCTGAGTTTCCACATGCTTCTGTCATAATACTGATGCAAAAGTTTATTAATTTACTGTAGTTGCTTCTAGGAACTTGTGTCATTTTAAATGGTCTGTATGTTGACTCACTTTTCTGACATTTAGTCCCCAAAATTCTTTAATGATGTTGTTGCGGCCTTTCTCTTGTCGTAATTTGCTGTTTGTTTTTTTAATCTCTTCAGATTTATGACAAGATGTTGTGTCTTTCTTTTTTATAGGTTTTATTGTACATTGCTATTCTTTGAAACTCTTCAGATTTATGACACGTTGATGTTGTGTCTTTCTTTTTTATGAGTTTCACTGTCAAGTATTATTCCTTGAATCTCTTCAGATTTATAGCATGATTTTGTCTTTCTTTTGAATGGGTTTCTCTGTCAAGTACTTTTCCTCGAAAATCTTCAGATTTATGACACGATGTTGTGTCTTTCTCATTAATAGGTTTACTTTACAGAACTTTTCTTTGAAACCCTTCATGTTTACAAGATGGTGAGTGTTTCCTTTTATTCGGTTTTCCTGTACTGTAATATTCTTTGAAACACTTAAGAATTATGACCAGATGATGAACGTTTCCTTTTATTTTGTCTTCTTGCACAGCACTATTATTTGAAACTCTTCAGACATTATTTTATGTTTCTTTGTAATAAGTTTTCCTGTACATTACTGTCCTTTGAAACTCTTGGGATTTATGACACGATGATGTGAGTTCCCTTTCATTGGGTCTCACTGAAGAGCACTATCCTTTGAAACTCTTCAGATTTAGTTAAGTTTAACTACTATATTTTGATGACCAATATCTATCTCCAGGTGACGTCTAACACTATCGATGGAGTGCGGATCCCACAGCGACCCTATGTAGGGGGAGTCATGAGGAGATGGTTGATGAGTCCAGGTGTTGTACTATTGTGAAACCATTAACTTTAGTGGGCCACTAATTTTCGTCGATTTCGTGGTTGGTTTTATCCATGAATATTAATCCCCACGAAAATTTGTCTCTTATATAGACCCTGACGTTTTCAAGAACATAGATCCACGAATAAACGTACCCACGAAATTCCCTTCGCTACATAATCAACGCAATTTAATGCCAGCGAAAATTAATGATTTTACAGTATCACAACTAAATGTAGCTCATAATACCACATAACACAAACTGTGGAGAAGAATGTGAAAAAATCCTATTTTAATTTGTTTTATACTTTAAATATGAACATTTGATTTTACGTTTTAAAAAATATTGTCAAATATGTGTACTCACCTTATGCATATTTTAAAGGGTTTAAAGTTCCTGTAATGATTCTGCTACTTTTCGGACCTCATGGCCTTTCATGGAGATAACCAAGATTTTCTAATGGTTTATTAGGAAACCTTGGTTATCTTGGTAGGGGTTTAAAGTGGTCCAAGACATAGCGGAACAATTACTGGGACTTTACCTTAATAGTTTTGAAGTTTTGTAGAAACTCTCAGCAAAAATTACTGGCTGTGGTCAATAGTTTTAACCATGTCCATAATTCCGAAAAAAAAATATTCTGGAAATTTTTTTTTCTACATGATTGATGTTTGGTGTGTTGGTGTACCATAATGGGTTACAGATATTTCTTTCAGCTCAACCTTGCCTGTTTTTTGACGGAATTATAGCCCTTAACTTTGACAATACATTTGTATCTTGATATTGGACATGGTATGTAGGTAGATAATGATGAATCGCGACAAACACTGGCTCCACGAAGCGAAAAATGGCCTTTGAGCTTTGATAATTTCTGTAATGGATTTTTTTTTTCATCACAATTAAATATCCACCATTGAGCGTTTTTTCAAATATTAGCTAATTACAAAAAGTGCATAACGATGATGTCGATTTAACAAATGTCTTCTGGTTCTCGACACACACACACACACACACACACACACACACACACACTACCGTATCATAACATTAATATTTAGTTATCTGAGAAAACGCAAACTGCCACGACATTATTACTGCCAAACTGTCCGCAGCGGTTACTTCCCCTTATCTGTACAGTAATTTATGCCGAAGAATGAAGGTGAGATAACTGCGTGGAGATTGAATTATTGCTAAACCTTTTGACATTCCAGAGTTAAAGTTCGCTCCTGACCTCCCCGGGACCCAGTAGTTTCATTACGTGAACCCCAAGGAGGCTTCTCGCAAAAGATATATGGAGATCATGGAAAATAGAACGAAGTAGGTGGAACATATTTTTGAGTACACAGAAAACAATCGTGTAGTTTATGGAGCTTTCCTATGTGCAGATTTATAAAAAGATTATATTTAGAGTAGTTTTAGCTAGATGGTCCTGACCATTTGGGCCCGGGGAAAAGCCGGGCTTAATTGTCACTGCTAAAAGCTGGAAAGTTGCTTTGGGTTAACAGGAGGCGATTTCCTGCGATGTGTAAAAAAGAAAGATGTGAAGGAAACAACTTGAGTGATGTTAATATTTATTATAATAAAATTGTTGTGGGTGATACTGATTGGTGATAAGTGATTTCGAGGCTGCTGCTACTGATGATGATGATGAGGAGGAGGAGGATGGACATTAATGTGGCTAGAATTACTGGCCCCATACTTTCGTATTTTCAATATCCTATCGTTAGGTAGAACGATAAATTATCATATTTTGGGCCCAGGAAAGATATTGGCTTTTTCACATATGCAAAATGGCTACTTAAGCTCTCTAGTTTCTATATAAAATGCTTTACCTTTCTTGTTGTCGTCTTTAATGAAGTGTAACTCCTAATGGTCAACTTCCGTTTTCATCTTAGCGGTGGCACTGAGTATCAAATTCAAATGAGCATTGAAGCTGCGGTGATTGCTGATGTGCCTACCCAATTTACACAGTTTTTGAACAAGAGGTCACTCTTGATTATTAGTCTGAGTTAGAAACGAAAAAGAAGGCAATGATCAACAGATATGTTACAATATGTCATGATAAATTTTGTTCACTTACCACCATTTACAGGTGGCTTCCCCTCGCAGAAAAAAAAACACCATAAAATTACTACATTTTTTCACCAGTAATATCGTTTTCTTTCAATAAGAAAAAATCATGGAAATCTAATTAAATTTGTGTTATTCTTATAGTCAAATATTGGTATGAAACTATCTTGCTAATTTTATGCTTAACTGGCTACATTGGCTTTTAAACATAGGTTTTAATTTTCTGGATAAGCTACTTGGCATATAATGGCAAATAAAGATCTCCTTTTTTCCATAAGTAAAAGCCTTTTTTAAGGTAAATGGGTGAATAAGAGCTATGTCCTACATAGGCTAAATGTGATAAAAGTTGCAGCCTATATACTACATAAGCTAAATGTGATAAAAGTTGCAGCCTATATATTACATAAGCTAAATGTGATAAAAGTTGCAGCCTATATATTACATAGGCTAAACGGGCTACTTCACACACATCTATTATTATGATAATTTCACTGTTAATTTAAAAATATGTTTTAATTTCCAATTTTCATTTATAACATATTTTTTTCAATAAGAAAGCCACAGACAGTAAAGAAAAAAAACAACAAAAAAAACAAAAACAAAAAAACAGGGCTAGGAATCAAAACTGCGTCTTACATTCATTTTGTAACCAAAAGCCTCCATTTTGAATGAAAAAGGTTTATTATTGTTCATTACTGTTTCCGTAGGAATTGCATGATCACGAGATACATATGAACACGCTGCTAATTTTTCCGCTTCATATGGTGTCTGAAACTTGAAAATCCATTCTAAAAAACAAACAACAGAAGTTATAGCGAACTGAAATTCGAAGTGGTTTAAAGGGAATTTGCGTAACATTTGACAGGAACGACCCCGGTTGGGGGAATTTCTGTACCCCGCGTTTTCACCCTTAAAAGTTTTAAATTTACTCGTGTTTTGCTAATTTAAGTCACTAAATACATTTTCGGTCTGAGACAAAGTCCAGTTTGAAGCGAAATTTTTTTTTAATAAAAACAATAAATTTTTACAAATGTAAGACGCAGTTAAATTTTAGGGACGCAGTTGTCTTTTTGTACGCTGCCCTACGGGTTTACGTAAGTTCCATTAAATCGCACCATTTCGTTTGATTAGATTTTTTAATCTGTGAAGTTAACGTTTTTTTTTTTCCCTTTAACTCATTTGCGTTTTCTATTTAAACTCCCAATAACTTTTTTATTGCACATGCAATATGGCAAATGCGCCATAACTTTTCTTGCCATGAATCTTTCTTAAAGAAAAAGAGCTTTACTGTGACGTATGGAATTAAAAATTTAAAAATGTTGCAAAAACTAAAATAAGGGTTGTTGAAAAGGGTTTAGGCAACATCTTTATTCTTCTTGTAAATACTCGTTTTTGAAATGTAACTGTTTTAAATTACTAGGTGTATATCTCTAAAAAAAAATGGAAATTGGAACCGTACTCAGAAACGCATTTGCACGCACCCTCTTTCTCATTTCATAATCTTTTTATTATAAAACCATTAGATATTCCCGTTTCACAAAAAAATAATTTATTGATTCTCTTTTTAAACCGTTCTAAACTATTGTGCCGGGGGTTGGGGCCAATGCTGAAAACCCTGAGGCAATCCATTCAAATTTTTGTAGACAAAATATTGTGCGAAAAACCCAATCTCAAACCTTGATTTCTTGGGGGAATTGGGTCTATGCCATTGTTTATAATAAAAAAATTAAATAATGATTAAAATTTACTGGTTAAGCTGCTAAACAAAGGGGGGGGGCGAACATACTTTTTAAACATAAATTTTAAAAAAAATGATTGTGACAATGGTTTAATATAATGGGAATAATGGGCATATAACATCAAAACTAGCTAAACCCCAAAGGGGATTATCATAAGGTGGGAGATCAGTTAATAGGGATAAAACTTTTACTGTTAAACAGCGGGGTACTAGATATATATCACAGAGATGGTATTCATCATCAATAATTCTACTCGCCTAGATTCATATAGTTTATAAAATTCTTTCCCAAACTTGAAACATCCCAAACATTATTACAGAATAAAATTTTTGGGGAGTTGCATTGCTAATTCGTCATCGTCTCATAAACTTAATTGTTGAAAGGGGTTTGGGACCATAAACATCCCCAGAAATGAAAGAATATGTGATTTTGAATACGGTTTAATGAAAACGGTATCATTTTTTTTTATTTGTTCGAGCACTCGGAAATTAGATAAAATTAAAAAAAGGTATATATACAGGGCCCAACTAACGAAATTTTTTCAATTTATGTAGCAACATAAAAAAATTTATTAACAATTGTCTAAATTTATTTTACTATGCAATTTGAATAGAAATTTAAGTGGGGTAGGGATTATAGATATCCTATAAACATTTGCTCTTCAGAAAATCCATCCCTTTCATCTTGTTTGGTATTTCTATTTGCATAAAACTGTATGGTTTTTTTGCAAAAATATTTGTAGTGTAGTGTATTAATACATTGTGTCTTTTTAAAAAAAATTTTAGGCACACATTTTATGTATCGTATATGTACTTTTGTGATAATCTAATTTATTTCAATGTGAAAAAAAAGGCGGCTTTTTTTTACTAATGAAAAGGTACGACGCAGTTTTGATCTATCCTGAAGAAAGAAGTACTGCTAATCATTTTAAGAATACATGGCCCCCAGATTCACGGCGGGAGCGATGTTGACTGTTCAGTACATGATACAGACCGGAAAAAAAACTGGGGCGGGGGGCGTGTGGGGGCGTTTCACAGGATTCCAGAGACAAGAAATGTTTGGAAAGGGCTTTGTTTCGAAGAAACTGGGACCCTGCATAATGTTATCTATTTGGGTACTATTTCAGATAAACATCCTGTTTACACCCAAAATACAATAATGTTATATTTTTGGACAGCTTTTTTTTTTTTTATTGTAGTCTTATTTATATGTTCAAACGAGTTCCCGTTGTTGATTCTATTTGAAAAATTTTTTAACGGTTTAATTGAAAAAAGTGATAAAAAAAATTTAAAAACGGGGCTATGAATTCCCATCTCGGCCAAAAAAAATCCATCGTCATTTAAATTTGTTTTTTTAAAAGCATGGCTTTTTGCTCATTTTTTTGTTTATTTGTTTGTTTGTTGGGCTTAACGTCCCCCGACAGTATTTCAGTCATTTGGGACGTTGCTACTTGAGAAAGATATGTGCTGCCACTGCCGTAACATTTGGGGATGATTCACACCCAGTCACATTTTCCGACACCGGGGCCAAAACCCTTTCGCACTACTCTTATGGTGACGCCCAAAACCGGGGGGTATACAGTATCATTTTTTTTTTTACGGAAAAAATTTTGGGGTTAATTTTTTTTTTTCCCGGCCTTTTTTTTTTTTTTTTTTTTTTTGGGTTTTTTTGAACCCCCGACCTCCGAGGCGGGGCGCTCCACCCCTCGGCATTGGGGACAGATCATTTTATATGGGTAACCCGATTCAGATTTTCTCGTAAACTGACTAAAGGATCATCATGGTTTTTTGGCGTGACAAAACCCCATGGCAATTTAAAAAACCTGTCAAAAATTTGGCAAAGTCTTCGAAACAACGTCGATGGGAATGAAAGATAAACATTCAGGTGTCACAGAGAAAACTTTTTTCCCCTAGAAGAAATACTTCATATCGTATCCATGGGATTTAAAAAAATAACATCATAAAGAGGGTTTTTTGGACCCTTCCAGCGTTTTGCGCCTGTTTTAAATTGACTCCGGTTTTTCCAATAGCAACATTGTATTTAAAAGGTCTAAAAAATGATGTTTTAAACTGGTGTAAAAAAAAAAAAAAAAAAAAAACAACATGGCGCAGGTTTGGTTTAAAGCGTTTTAGGTGGCGAATGGGTTACGGCAACTTTTTAAGATGAGTACGTTTAAAACATCCAAAAAAGTGTAAAAATTGAAAGAAATAAAATAATTATTAAAAAAAAATAATTAGAAACTTTAGAATCAAGTTATTCTACGTCACATTTCCCTTACCTGTAACAATCAATACCAGTCGTGGTCCACAGACGGGAGTTCTAAGTATTTAACTTTTTAAAAAAAAAGGGGGAAACCTTTTTCCCTTTTCTTTTTTTAAAATTTCATGTTTCATGCAAAATTAATTTACGGATTTTAATTGAAACAAATTGATTACTTTGCTGTGCAATGGTTAAACCCTAAGCAAACCCACTTTTATATCAAAAAAGGGGAGACCCAATCAGGCAGTTCTAGATGAAAGGAGCTATCGGCGTGCGTTTCAGTATAAAACCGTATGAAACCGTACGTTAAATAGTAGCTATGAAAATATCTTAGTGTCATAACCCCCGATAATGACTTACCATGTACCATAAGGGGGACGGGAACAGCATGCTATATGGCCCCAAACAACCCCCTAGCTGACGAAAAGCGACGGTTTTTGCATACGGGTTTGCCATACTGAACCACGCCAAATTTGGTCTGAAATGTTCGAAAAAGGGCCCCCCCCCAAAACGAATTTTTTAAAGGGTTTAAGGGTTAACCATGCTGTTTTTAACTTAAAATGTAATGATATTTCCTCGGGTTTAAAATGGTTGCCATGCCTTTAACGAATGACACGGTTCCAGATGAATCAGAACCCAATGGAATCCTTACAGCACGCAGTCAAATTTTGGGGAGGGGGAGATGACTTTGATCTTATTGCTTTTAACCATCCTGGCAAAAATCATACATGTAGTTACTTAAATCGTTAAAGAATCTGTTTCTAGGGGGGCTTGGTGGCTGCTTCTTTATTTATTTTAGCTACAAAAATTTTTTGCATCAAGCCCTCGATATTTGTTTGTCGTTTTTTGACACTTTTGCAAAATCACGACGTGATTTTTTATTTTATAATTTTTTTAATTTGGGTTTTTGGGTCTTACCTTTAAAGGGGGGAAAAAAAAATCATCTGCGGATATGATTTGGGTTAAAAAATTGTTTTAGATGTTTTTTTTTAAAAGGGCCTTTGATAAAAAGATTGTGAGGTCAAGGGGGATATGAACGAAAAAACGAAAAAAAGGGCCAGCGAATACAAAAATTTTTAATTTTTCAGGACCCGTTTCGAAAGGACAACGTGTGCTGCCCCTTTCCGGAGGACGGATTTCATTTTTTGTATTCCCACAAACTAGAGCAAGCCGATGGGTTAGTTTCCCGTTGTCTTTGTCCAGTTGACGGATCGGGTCTTGTTTCAATATTACTGGGAGGACTTGGGGCGGCCAACAGGTGAGAAGCCCACTGTTTAAAAAACGGGTTACGTCAACTTTCCCGGTGAAAGGTAGCTAGGGATGTACATTAAATAACCCTATGTTAACATGTTATACTGGGCAATTATAGGTATTGTCACAGGTCTGCCACTAAATTACTTTTTTCGTAGCCCACAGGTATAACTTTTGGATATGTGTACCCTTTTTTTTGCCCGTTTCAGAAATTCTTTTCTTGTGCCTTTATCTTTATTTTAAAAACAAACAAAAAAATTGGCCCCCCCCCCCCCCCCCCCCCCCTAGTTTTTATGATTTCATGCAAAATTTTTTTACCTATTGCCTTACAAAAACTCTACACTACATCATTTTTGATGAGAATCTAAACTTTTTTTTTTTAAAAAAAATAAATCTAAATTGTATTTTTCTTGTTCTGTGTTCTGTGAGGAAACCCCCGGAAAAATTTTGAAAATTTTTATCTTTTAATAAATTTTTTTCTTAAAAATATAAAATACCTAAAATCACCCAATTAAAGCGGACTAAATAGCGGTATTTAGTGTAACCCAACCCTTTCTGACGCTTTATTTAAAAAAACATTTTTCTTCGCCGATGTTTTACATCAATAATCTTCAATATCTTTTTTTCATTTCCCCATCAACACCGATTATCTTTTTAAAATATATTTCTTGGTTATAAATCCCTAAAACAAAGATGGGGGAAGCATCACTATATGTATTTCTATCTGAGGGTAATATTATAGTCCACAATTCTTCCTAACTAAAGTATCCGAAAGATGAGTTTCTAAAAATGTTTGTGCTCAGTTGCTATCTGTACTCCCCGTTAAACTACCCTCCGAAATTGGCAATAACACATAAAGGATTGTATCTAATAATTACGCTATTATTAATCGATTTTTCTTTCAAGAAAATATCCTTAGATTGTATTCTCCTTATCCCAGATTATGGAATGATAAAGTGCAAACAATGCTATATTTTATAATGGAATATATAATTCATATCGACGTGATACCCTGTTGCTT
>CM037783.1:61295362-61306180 GCA_021229015.1 Solen grandis
AGAAGAAGATTTTTCGAGTTTTAATCCAATATTAGCCTATGTAAAATCAGGTGACCCCTATGGTGGGGCCAAATTTGACTCAAAGGTCATGATTTGTACAAATTTGGTAGAGACCCACTAGACAATGCTACATACTTAATATCTCAACTCCAGGTCTTGTGGTTTCTGAGAAGAAGATTTTTCAAGTTTTTTTCTATATTAGCCTTTGTAAAATCAGGTGACCCCTTGGCGGGGCCAAATTTGACCCCAGGGCCATGATTTGAACAAACTTGGTTGTGATCTACTAGACAATGCTACATACCAAAAATCAAAAGGCTAGGCCTTGTGGTTTCAGAGAAGAAGATTTTTAAAATTTTCATTTTTAAAATCTATTTTTAGCTCCTGTGACCTAGATTTTTGACCAAACAAAATATTTTTTACAACTTTGGTAAAGGGTCCCATAATGAAAATTGCTGTGATGTTTTATCAAAATCCAGTGAGTAGTTTAGAAGGAGATGTTGTTTAAAGAAATTGTTGACGACGGACGCATGGACACATGGACTAGGACAAAAGGCGATCAGAAAAGCTCACCATGAGCACGTTGTGCTCAGGTGAGCTAAAAAATACATGTATTAAGCAATCATCTGAAAACAATATCTAGCATTTAAAAGTTCTACTTAAGTGAAAAAAGCCCCTTGATTCAACAATCATAATGCCACGAAGCACTGAGACACAATGGTTTCTTCCAAATAAAGCTCATTTTTTCCCAGTATCAAGATCTCTATATTGGAATTTAACGACAGCTTCCGAAATAGCCATGGGACAACAAATGACACATGAACTAGAATGAATCAAGGGCTAACTGCAAAACTATTTTAAGTGCATACAGAATTAGGAGGAGACAGATCAGTTTTGAGGTCACTCCTCCAAATGAAAACCACACATCAGTGTGCCTCAACTTCAGCTTTATTCCTGGTTTAGTAACTACCAAAGTAACTTAGTAAATCCAAGACATTAACCCGCAGATCTAATTATTTCCTGCATGTAATGTTGGGCAAACTGACTCAGTGAAACCTTATGATAGGCAAAAATTAATTTATTATAGTAATATCCACACCTAATCATGTAATTTTACAAAAACCAAAGTTGTAGATGACTCTTCAAATTTCAATTAACACAGTATTTTCATGTTCATTTTCAACATTGTTTAGTATGATACTAAAATGTTGATTTTACAATTACCTTCATAAATTTTACAAAATATTTTGCCCCCCCCCTCTTTTTTTTGATAACTCTTGATTGGACTAACTTCTTAAAATAACTTATCAGATTCAACTACATTTTACTTTTTTAAATAACTCTGATTTGATTCAGCTACAAACAAAATAGCTTCATGTTTACGTAAATCAATTCTTACATATAATGTAGAAATTCTTTAACCCTTTCCCTCATAGAGGACACCATGAAAAGACCTATGCGAACAGCATAAAACCAGATCAGTCTGCGAGTAACTCGCAGGCTGATCAGGTTTTATGCTGTTCGCTGCTCCTCAGTGGTCTGGAAATGAGGATTTTGCTATTCAATTTGGTAAGGTTTAACTGTGGTTTTCTGCAGATCAGGCTTTATGTGGTACCTATTGAGTGCGTCAAAATGAGTCTATATGAGGGAAAGGGTTAAGTCAGTATTAAGAAACAAGGAGACACTGAGACCATTCCCTTGATTTTGTAGACTGGTAACTCACTACACACTTCTCAATAACATAGGTTCAGATTCTGTGCAAACTGTCCTGAAAAGAAGTAAACATCCATTCCTTACCCAACACTCTATCGAGTCTGAGGAATACAGGTTCAAATGCTCTGAAACAATTTTCAAATTAAAGAACTAGTCATGACTCAAGCATTCTCAAGTTATCAAACAGGAACAATTTTCTCATTCAAGGTCACTGTAGCCTTGACCAATTGACCAAGTAACCCAAAATCTTTAAGAAATATATTTTAAAGCATTCTTAAGTGTAGTGATTTAATGACTGTCACCAACAGACCTTTGCAAAACACGACAAAATAGACAACTGAAAGTTTAAAGAAAGGAAATGATGGTACACCTAGTGATGAAATGAACAGATAAGAAGAACTTAGCAAGTTTCCCTCTTACTTGTCCCACATGTCACTGGCTGTCTACAGTGACAATAAAACGGAAGTTTCATTAATGGAGAGAGCGGAGGGCTCTACAGACTATCTAAGTAATGTCACTCACATATCTATACAGCCTACAGCCATGCTCTAGAATTGTCCAGGATAGAAAAATATTGCTCCAATGTACAGTAGTTCTAATATTGTTGACCGATAATATTCACGTTTCTTTTTTTTTTTCTTTTTTTTTTTTCCAATATGTAATTTACTGTCGCCAAAACAGTGTCAGTAGTTATCAAATGTTGAGGAAGAACCCGAGTATAGATGCATTTGAGTAAAATCACGGACAAATCATTAATTTGCTGGAAGATCAGATTGAGAATTAAGTGACTCTAACCACTTCACCACAGAGACCCCTAGGATGCTTTGTCCTCAGTTGTATACAAGACAACATCCACCAGTCTTGTGTACCACCATTGTGCAGGCTATCCATCAATGTAGTTCTGCCATGTGGTATGACTATGTGGTATTCAATATTTATGGATCTTAAATCTACCACTGACAGATATTGATCTACCACTGACAGATATTGATGATTGCATCTATGAAGGATATTTATCAAATATCTTATTTTCATTATGAATCAAAAGATCAATTCTCTGAATAAATTAAATTATTTATTGACAGATGAAACCTAAAGAATGCATTTTATCTGGTCTTCTATATAATTTCTGACAAAAGGTGTTTTCAGGTAGCAGTACAATGTACAGTATATAAAGGAGTCACACGCAAGGGGAGAAAACCCTTGCTTCTTTGTGTATTGGGTGTGGGTGGCCTCCCAGAAAGAGTAATCTATCCAAAATTAAATTATAATCATGGTCCTTCAAATGCTTAAAAAGACTTAAGTGCAGATGCAAGCACCCAACGACTTGGAAGCTCAAAGTCTAAAAAGGCTTGCATTTCAATAAAAATGACAACTATCAGCTGATGGACCATGATCACAATTTAATGATGGATGGAATACCTTTAGGTTTAAATGATGAAACTTACACTTCCATGCACACAGCATATCCATCTCCAGGAATATGAAAGAGAATTGGATAAATGACCGAAGATGTTGAAAAACAGTGGAGAACTCACTCATGTTCTCTAAAGCAGCCATTCATGAAGTAAAATCTAAAATAGAACATACCCTGCCTCATTAAGTTCAGATGAAAGTAATAGCTCCTTAACCTTCATCAACAGAACAGTTGTCTGTTAGTTCAACAACTTTCTATAGCTCATCAATCAAGCTACAAAGAATCCCTCATGATGTACAAACTATAGGTGATTTTGCAGACTGACTGAGAAGACCTTGTTAATAGTCTTGAAGTACCTAAATATAATGAGATGAAAAGAAGCTATTCAAGTTAGCACTATATAAAAGGTGACCTTTTTTAACTCAGTATCAATATAACATTACTATATTTGACACAAGCGACCTCTAAATATTTCAGTACATTAAATCTCAAGTTACTGACAAAATATACTAAGGCACATACATAATCCAAACCTAGGTAAGTTTAACTTGTATGAATAAAATTCTTTATGGTTTTATGTACTTTTAATATCCAGGCATACATTTTTGAAATCCAACACTACAAATTTAACAAGTCTTGAATACAGGGGTGAAACCTGTGTTATATATCAATTTACTGTCATAAATATGCTTTATTCAAAATGTCTTTCGTTCAACATAAAAATAAGACTGTTGATATTGTCTTGAGGTTGACCATCACTGAAACAGTATCTCATTCATATGGCGACACCAAACTTTAATTACATGTGAAGGAGGTCACATTATCCTGACACTAGGCTACCCAGACCTGAAACTACCCATATATGCTGAGCACAACGTAAAGGAACTATACTAGTGTCAATTTTTACAAATTTGGTATGTTGCAGCCGGGGATTGAATCCATGATCTCCTGATTCCTGATGCTGACACTTTTACCACTTGCCTACCAAAACCAGTGTGGTGAAAGAAGACTATGTGCACCCACGTAAAACAACCAACCTACTACAAGCAACCTGGAAAGCTTCCTCACATGAAAAATCCGAGTGACCCTGTTTGGATTAAAACTTCAGCAGTGAAGGACTGAGTGATATTTAGACAAGAAAATAAATTGTCATCAATTTAGTTTGAGATTCCTTTACCATGATGCTTTCTGACCCATTTGTAATACAATGGCTGAGACTTAGATCTACATCTCAATTGATTCCACAAACTCAGCATTAAATGCTTGCAATGGTCTTCAACATACCAAAGTAATTGTATAATAAGGGGAAGCTTTTGAGGACAACCATTATCAAAACACAATAAAGTTAATGTCCATAATCTACCAGTGAATCAAAAGGTCCCCCCTCAAGAAGAGTACTTTCAATGCATAAACGACACTGAGACACTACATTTCATCTCCTTGTCTTGCAACTGCAGAGCTCTCTCTCTTCAGTAGAAAATCATTTATCAGTGCAACAGTCTAGCCTGTCTATCAATCTCCATTTGACAATGATAATCATGAAACCAGACAATCTTGATTTAAGTACAATTGCACCAGTTCAGACGTAATCTGCTATTAAGCCCCAAATTCAACAATGTGAGCTGATTTTGATTGGACCATCACACAAAAATGCTCCCTGCAGACTGTGAAGATGACAGCAATCACTAAATGTGCTTCAAACCCCTACCTTACCACCCTGACAAAATATTGAAGAGTCATAAACAGAATGGGCACCATGTAGTTTTAACAAATGGGGATTTTTTTAATCTGATAGGTGCTGCGCAATTTGTATATTTTCTTTAACATTCATAGTAACAAAACAAGCAGGCGCTTGAAGGTAATTCCCTAAATGACATGAGGAACATCATTAGCAGTGTAAGGCACTGGTATCAAGGACCTGAATGCAAGCCTGTTGTGCTCCCACCACCCCTCCAAAATAAAAAAAGAAAAAGAAAAAAAACTGTGGTTGCCCTACACCTGTACAAGCACATCCCAATCAAAGGGATCTGGCATGAATCTGTATATACCAGCTTTCTTGCCAGACCCCTTTGGGCCCAATATCCAGACAATAACTTAACATTGGGAGATGCTTTCAAGGTGCCTGATGCTAATTCATCAAAATGCATAAATATGAGGTAAATGATTGAAAACACAAAAACAAAAAGCTTAGTTACCCCTCTAATAACAAAGTAGTATCAAAAAGTGTTGTTGCCTACAGCTTGGGTGCAAATCTTTATATTGCCATCTATTCAAGTACTAAGTACAGTGGTCACGCGATTCCTCGAGGATGGAGAGGAGCTGCAAAAAAAAACTTGAAGAATCGCCATATTCGAGGAATCATTTATAAGTCAAAATTCAATACATTTATATTATATTTGTTGATACCTTAACGTCATATTTTCATTAATTATTTTGTTACGTTTAGACTTTAATAGTACTTTTTAAACATAGAATGTATTTAACCATTACAAAAATAACTCAATTATAACTTTCACTGCAAAAATTAAGTCAGAAATAAGTTCTTTATTACCGATAATTTAATTGAAACCCTTTGTTTTAGTTTGTGTATATGGTAGCATTGTGTTTTTTTTTACATTCTTGTTATAAACACTAAAGATTTTGCCGTGGTTCTCCAAATTAATGATTAAGGAGAAAAAGAACAACACACAAACAAACAAACAATATCGGCTCCTTTAATGACAAATGATTATTTATGTAGACCCGTCACAATTTGTTACATGATCAGTAGGTGAGAAAATACATGTCCGTGTGGATATAACCATTCACCTATGTACTCTCGATGGTTTGATGATGTGTGAAAACAAATACAAAACCATCTCAACCAAGGTGTGAATTACAGGGATAGGTGGTCATAGAGCCGAAGTATGGTTGTCAAGGAGATACAGATAGGTTTTGTTATCAACTTTGAGGAATTGCATAGAAATCATATACGATATACTATCTTGGGACCGGGGATGGAGCTCGAAGAATGAAAAATCGCATGTTTGAAGAATCACGCATAAATTTATATAGAATAAGAAGGGCTAAATCAAGGGACCGGGCTTGTAGCTCGAGTCATCGCCAGTATTCAATGAATCGCCACATTGAGGAATCATGTGACCACTGTATAGACAAACAAACAGACAGACTGACTGGTGGATGGACAGACAGAAGGAAAACCTATAGTTCCCTCTGACATAAATACTGGCCTGATCAAAAATTCTATTTGAGAACCAGTCAGATTAAATGTAAAGTCCTCCACCCTATTACCAGTATAAAGTTCAATTTCCTGGTACCAGTCTGATGTCAGGAAATGAGACCCATGAATACTGTCAATCAGAAAAAAAAAATCTAAACCAGTCTGCTTTCATTCCCAGAAATTATCGGAATATCAACCTGACAACACATCAATCAATATTAAAACATCAATTTCAATCTATTAAATCTTCTCAGAGAAATTCCATTTTCTAGACACTTCTCAAAATGCTGATACTGTGATGTTAATGACAGTATTGCCTTGCCACAATAAAAATCAGTCCCAATGGAAGACATTTTCAATATCACATGATTAGCAACCAATGAGACTGCAAATATGTCAAACATATCTAGACATGCATCAATACCTATCTTTGATGAAGAATTATATTTTACGTTATATAATATTACATTTTGTGAAAGTTTCATTTTTGAAGAGTTAATGTTTATATTTCAAGGTTGTCTGAAAACAATTCTCAAATTATCATGTGATTACCATATTGTCCCTTCCATATTCAGTTTGCACAGGTATGAATTTTTGAGTATTTTTTGTACTTTGACCCTGAAATGACCTTGACCTTGAATTTGCTATTGTTGTATATGAATTTGATGTACATTATGGGAGGAGTAATAATCATGCAAATATTTTTAACTACCTCTGTAAATAAATCTGTAACAAATAGATAAAATAATTTCACTGAACTTGCGATTTATGGAGGCCATCTTGGACGCCATCTTGGATTTCTGAGTCCGCACCAGGCGTTGGCAATTTATGCCGGCAGTTTCATATAGTACAGACATTGGCAAACATTTTGGTATATAACATTGCTTGTTCTACTTTTATGGCCACCCCAACTCCCAAAACCCACTGATTGTCACCCTACTATTACAGGATGGTGTTCTAACCACAGGGCCACAATGACTGTCTACAAAGAGTGTACATTCATGAGGGAATGAAATACTAGACCTGCAGCAGATCTTATTTTCTTGATATGAAAT
Source organism: Solen grandis (assembly GCA_021229015.1). Taxonomy (NCBI): domain Eukaryota; kingdom Metazoa; phylum Mollusca; class Bivalvia; order Adapedonta; family Solenidae; genus Solen; species Solen grandis. Next base: position 61,302,765 of record CM037783.1, read on the forward strand.
ATACTTAACTTAAATGAAAAGAGTCTGTCCCCTACCGAAAGAAAAATGATGCTTTTTAGCAATTGCCTAACCGATTTTATTGTTTTCACAGCAAATGTATGACATTTATTTCCAAGCCTGTGACATATTCCAATACACTCAACCTGCTGTAGACGATGGAATCAACTAATAAGAACTACAGGCTGCTCTTTTTCTGCCACTAAAAATGTAGACAGGAGGAAATCCAGACAGAAAAACCAGTTACAGGGTATCATTCCATTACCATGGTAACATGATCCTGACCCGCTTTCTGTGAAGAGCTAAAAGCTTATCCATTAACAATTTCCTCAGGTATAAATAACCTAAACAAAGGCTACCAATTTCATTACTGTCTTAAAAATGCTGAATCAGTTTAAAAGCTTAGATAAGTTACATATAATATTTTCATGGTTTTTAGTGTAAAATTCAATCCGAATTGAGAACTGGGCATAATGCTTGGCAGATGTGCAACTGCAGTCTGCAAATTTTGGCAAGTCCTTGGATACAATTTGTTGTTGTTGTTGTATTGGGGGTTTATCGTCGCTGCGATAGTATTTCAATCATATAGCAACGTCCAGCTAATTACAGGTGGAGGAAGACCCCGAATACACAGAGGTACCCGGGTAGAACCACCGACCTACCGCAAGCCAGCTGGAAGGCTTCCTTACATGAAAAATTCAAAATCCCTACCGGGATTCGAACCCACAGCGGTGAGGGGCTAAGACATCTGTAACCGCTCGGCCACGGCGGCCCCAGATACGAGTTGTTGCCATGCCAACCACTGACATTTCAGCTTCCAAGCTATTTCGGATACTATCTTCATCAATCAGTGATGTAGGTGAAATGTGACATGACTCTAATCTGCTTCCTGTTTGCCTTATCTAAGATGCAAATTAGGCAATGGCAGCATACTCTATATTTGAGAAAAAAAATAAATAATTCATTACATTTTACTTCCCCATTAGGTTCAGACTCAAGAGGGACCACATAATGGAGATAGGACTAATCATTGTTTAGATGACAAGAAGAGAGCAAGAGGGCCATATGGCCATAGATTGTTTACTAGAGTACACAAGCTTATTTAAAACCATTCAAGCCACTTGATTTTACCTGATTTCATCCAGCAGCAACCAGATTCAAGTTTCATATACAAAGAATTCTTGAAATTATTTATAATCTGAAGGCCATGATTTTCTCAATACTTATGTAGTTATGGTATGAAACAATGACCTTATCATTTGTGCAAAACAAGATTCTGAACATAAGTTCCTGAAGAGAAAAAATTCGAATTATTTATATAGAGTGTATAATGAAACTCTCCAATCCCCTAAGGGCCTCATTTTTTAAGGGATCAAATTCATTTTGGCAATTATTGTTAACAGCCATGAGGTAACCATACATGCCAAAAGAAATTAAATTCTAATCAATGGAAGATTTTTGAAATCTTGTATGTAGAGTAAAGGAAACTTAACTAAAGATTTTTTTTTAATAAAATGGTGTTGTTTTATTCCAAGGCAACTAGAGTTCTGCATGGATCAAGTTTATTCTTTCAAATTTCATGAAGACCCAATTCATGTGAATTTTTCATCAATTTCTAACAAGTAGTTTCAGAGGAGATGTCTTTTAAAGCAACGGATTATATAACAACAGATGCTGGATGTAGGGTGATCACAATAGCTCACCTTAACTACACTGTTTTCTGGTGAGCTAACCAGAGGGCCATGGTGGCTCTAGAACACTCACCAGAGTACCCAATCTCATTTAAATTATATCCAAACTGATGCTTGCTAGGTAGGATCTGATGACATCAAATTAAAGGTCAACTCAAATTAACCCTTGATTATTTGATCAAATTAAAATGCTTTGGTTTAACTTTGTTAATATTTGCAAGTAAACAGCAGCAAACAGAAATTATCATTTTGCTGATGCCAAGGTTTTCCAATTTTCCAAATCAAATTGTTTTGAAAAGCGCATTCTGATTAGACAATTTCATTATTATTTTCTTATTGATACTCATGATATCAAGGTCAACTTCAGAAGACCTTTCATGGAATATTGTCAGATCTTTGCAACATAGTTTTGGAGCAATTTAATGAGATTGCAGAGTACCATCAGCCTTTTCAAAACAATTCCTTCTCAATCAATCATATTCAAATATCAGATACAAAGAAGTATCAAGTTTCTCAGTGGTCCACACAGATCCAAAGGAGACCAAAAATTTGGGAGGGACTCCAAAAAAGACATGCCAGGGATGCTGTTGGGACTGGGATTATAATTTGGCTAAAATGCTAGTGTCAAAAGATGTTTCTCTAAACATAATTCATACCCTGGAAGCCTCATTTTTCAAGGGATCAACTTTATTTTAGCAATTATTGTAAGTGAGTATATGAGAAGGCAATTTGTGCCAAATGAAACTAGAACTATCACCGAAGGTGATTAATACCCCTGCAAAACGCTTTGATACAGGAAAAGCCAGACTCCAGGTGGAGCATAGATAAGAACCTGTATACAAAGTAGATTGGTTATAATAGTAAGTAAGTAAAGTCTTTATTTAAAGTGGATAGAGAGAGTTATGGTTGTTTGGCACAGTAGTTTAAAAGTGTAGAGTTACAGTTCTTGGACATGCACTTCTCCTAGTTGCAATCTGTTAACATTTTAAGTTTCAAGTCAATACCTTGAATAATTTTCAAGTTATGTTCCGGGCAAGAAAATTCCAACAGACTGACAGCCTGACCAACCACAAGGTGACTCCTATATACCCTCTTTGCTGAATGTGTGTGAGTATATGTGTGTGTATGTGTGCATGTGTAACCCCCAAACTTTATTTGGTGTGGGTATAATGAAATTCTGACTATAGCCTTCAGAAACTAAGATTTTAAAAGGTTTTTAAAATACAATTCTATTTGTTTCCATGACAATGGATGGGCATTTATTTTAATTCTTGACTGGTTAAACATTAAGAAATGTAAAGCTTCTGTTAAAAAATCACCAACATTTTATATTTAGTACAGAAATGGATAGACTGAGGAGGTATGCTAAAACGACTACATTAGGATGTCAATATTGAATTTATCATGAGTTTGTTAATTGTCTCCATGGAGTCAAACCCTTAACATGCATAATGCATTTGCGTCTTGAGGGACACCAGTTTTGACCAACCTTTATCTGCTTTGAATATAGCATCTAATATGTCATCTATTTGGACAGCTTGTCTGTATATTGACTGACAATATCCTAAAAGCACTTGTTACATTATCAGGACTCATAATTCCCTTTGGTAGCATTTAGTGGATTATGCAAAATGTCAGGCTGCCATTGTGATTCAGACGGATGTTTATCCAATAAAACCAGGTTTCAGCTGCTTACAAGTGGTAAACCCTTTCTTACAGGACACCAGT
>CM037783.1:61317102-61367102 GCA_021229015.1 Solen grandis
GCAGAACGCAAACGTGCAATTTTCCAACTTTCTACCACCTGAAGCTTCAATCCTAAAAGAATTTTGGTCCTATGTTCGAATATTACTTCACCACAGAACTTCGGTTTTTCGGAATTTCGGTAAGCGGGCAGGATTGTACACCTTAGTTTAAAGTTGTACCATCTGTGAAAATTACAAGAAAATCCGACCATAATGGCGGCAGTAGAGCGCGAACCCCATTGTTCAATATTTTTAGCTCTGACGTCAAATGACGTCTAGGGTGCTGAAGATGCTTTTGTTCAAAACGCATACTTTACAGTCATAACTCTAAAATCTTCTTTATTCTGAACAACTGGCATCATGTCGAAATCATTGCCCTAAAATGAAAATTAAAAAGTATGCTTATGACGTCACATGACTCATATGACGTTACGACCAAAATATATTGAGAAATTCTGCAGAACTGCAAACTGTGTAAGTTTCAACTTTCTATCTCATCCTGAACCTTTTAAATCCAAAAATGAAATTTTCGGTCCAGTTCAAAATCTTATTTCAGCACAGAACTTCGGTCTTTCGGAATTTGGGTTTTAGCTGAAAGGATATGCACACCTTTGATTCAAGATGTACCATCTGTGAAATTTGAAAAAATCCAAACCATAAATGACGGCTGTAGAGCGCGAACACCATTTTTCACTTTTTTTTTAGCTGTGACGTCATGTGACGTCATAGGGTGCAAAAAATCATTGAAATCAAAATTTCCTCACGTGACTAATAAGCCATAAAAATTCATCGTCCTAGGACTATTGCAACATATAAAAATAAGCGTTTATTTAAAGGAGAAGAAAAAATAATAATAATAACTAGATGTCATTCGTTTAAACGAATGATAGGACTTTCTGCAACATCTGCTGTATATAGTATATATAAGAAGATGACATAATAGATAATCTGTCCAAATTGCAGCTTTCTATCTCCTCTATTTCTATATAAAATAGCACAAATAGAACACATTCTGTGAATTTTAATAAAAGTCCGCCCATATCTTGCACATGTAGTTTACATACAAAATTTATACTATGTCATATGACATGGAAGAAAAATGAAACAGTGTTCAAATGTAAGTTTCTAACTTTCATCACACATAGAATTTCATCACTCCAGCTCAGTTGTAACCTTGTTTAATTTTAGCCTCAGTAGGAAGAAGTTTGAATATTTGTATAGTGCTATATCCTTTCGACACCTGTAACGTAGTTAAACGTATTTAGCGATTTTGGCGTGTTTGGGCTTCCGTAGTTTTGCCATAAATTCCGGGAATTTCGAACTATGGTGATATTTAAAAGGGTAACATCCCAGTCTACAAACTGATGCAATATGAATATCGTTAGCATAACAATGCAGTTTTTAGATGGTCTAAAATGTTGGGCTGCGTGTGAATTTTTCAAGGCTTGCAAACTGCTCGCTAGCTACATAGTGTTGCAAATACGGATTTTTGTTTTGTGCCGTTGTACATGTAATAACCTCAATGCTTATTTTGGAAACAGCCCAACATTCGACAAAAAAAAAAAAAAAAAAAAAATAAAGATATAGCCCATCAATTGCGTTTTGATTTTTTTTTTTTTTTTTTTTTAAGTCGTTGCGCAAGTATTTAAGCTTGGTGACCCCTGCGCGTGACCTTTCCATATTTTTATGATGCATGATTATGAAATATTTTATTTTCCATGTAACTTTCTTATATAAGTCCAATTTCAATAAACTGGTACCGTTAGAAAGCTCTTAAAACATGCTACATTTTATACGCATAATGTATAAATTTATCTTCAGTCGTTTCTGAGATATTGACTGTTAAACCTCAAGAAAACAGCATTTTATCAGCAAAATTAGCTTCATTTCATTTAGTTTTTTTGCTTATAACTTTGAATTGCGTAAACCAATTTAATAAACTAAATATCTTTGGAAACGTCAATTATTCAGCTAAATTTTTATTCATACATATATTTACAAAAATCGATATTTATTGAGATATGGCTACAAAAAATGCAATAGGGGTGAAATCAAAATTTCCTCACGTGCCTAATAACCCATAAACTTTCATCGTCCTAGGACTATTGCAGCATATTAAAATAAGCGTTTAGTTGGGAAGAAGAAAAGAAAAATTTAATAATAAACAAATGACGTCACGTGACGTTTATTTTCACATAATTGTTTAGACACCCAGAGCCCCTACTAACTGACAAAATTTCAACTTTCTATCTCAAATAGGACAGTTTTTATAAAGCATTTAAATATTGACGTCATTGGTTCGAATCTTGGATCCGCCATATATGCTTGGACTTTTCGAATTTTGAAAAACGGACACCGGCATACACAATAAGAACGTAATATACACACTCTGTGAAAATTTGATGAAAATCGGCCATTAAAATGGCTCTGGACCGTGTACAAACTTTTGTAGTCAATTTCAAATGTGACGTCATATGATGTCATAGGCTTCTGAAATTCATTGAAATCGAAAATCAGCGTCTGAATCATTTGTCATTAAATTTTCATTCCCCTTTTCGATAAATTTCAACATATAGAAATACTCTTGTTAATATTAAAAATACATTATCATATAATGACGTCACGTGACGTCATATGACGTTTCTTTTCACAAAATGTTAAAGACTCTTTAAAACCTATATACTGACCAAATATCACTTTTCTATCTTAAAAAGGACCGATTTTTTTAAGCATTTAAAAATTTTCGACCTTGGTTCGAATCTTGAATTCGCTATACAAAACCCTGGACTTTTCGAATTTTGAAAAACGGACACCGAGATGCACAACAGAACTTAATAAAACACATTCTCTGAAAATTTGATGGGAAAAACGGCCCATTAATAATGGCTCTGGACCGTGTACAAACTTTCGTAGTCAATTCAAATGTGACGTCATATGACGTCATAGGCTTCTGAAAATCATTGAAATCGAAATATCAGCATCTGAAGCATGTGGCATTAAATTTTCATTTTCCCTTCGATAATTTCAACATATAGAATAATCTTGTTAGAATTAGAAATTCATTATCATATAATGACGTCACGTGACGTCATATGACATTTTTTTTCACAAAATGTTTAAGACTCCCAGAGACCTATATAAAGACCCAATATCATTTTTCTATCTCAAATAGGACCGATTTTATAAGAATTTGAAAATTTTCGACCTTGGTTCGAATCTTGAATTCGCTATAGAACCTTGGACTTTTCGAAATTTTTAAAAACGGACACCGGGATCACAACTAGAACTTAATATTCACATTCTGTGAAAATTTGATGAAAAAACGGTTCATAAACAATGGCTCTGGACCGCGTACAAACTTTTGTTGCATATTTCAAAGTGTGACGTCATATGACGTCATAGGCACATGAAAATCATAGAAATCAAAATTTTTGCGATTGAAGCATGTGTCATTAAATTTTCATTGCCCTTCGACAATTTCAACATAAAAGAAATACCCCTTGTTAATATTAGAAATACAATATCATATAATGACGTCACGTGACTCATATGACATTTATTTTTTACAAAATGTTTAAAACTTCTAGAGACCTATAACTGACTAAATATCAACTTTCTATCTTAAATAGGACATATTTTTATAAGCATTTAAAAAATTTACGACCTTTGGGTTCGAATCTTGGATTTTGCTATAGAACCATGGACTTTTCGAATTTTAAAAACAGACACCGGATTGCACAACTAAACTTAATATACACAATCTGTGAAAATTTATGAAAATCGGTTCACAAACAATGGCTGTAGACCGCGTACAAACTTTTAGCATATTTCAAATGTGACGTCATATGACGTCATATGCATATGAAAATCATAGAAACAAAATTTCATCGCATCAAGTATATGCCATTAAAATTTCATGGCCTGGGACCATTGCAACATGCTTAAATTAACGCTCAGTTTTGGAAGAAAAAAAGAATAAGAAGAATAAAAAAAACATAACAAACCCAATAGACTTTCTGCTTTAGGCAGAAAGTCCTAATAAACATAACAAACCCAATAGGACTTTCTGCTTTAGGCAGAAAGTCCTAACTAGATGTCTATTCGTGAAAAAGAATGATAGGACTTTCTGCAACCTGTGTTAATGCAAAAGCAGGAGATAGAAGTTTCATGTAATGACTCACCTCTGGTATATTTCATGTTTATGCTGAACAATTGAAATTATATCCGAAATTAGTGCAAATGAGAAGAACTAAGTATTAGTCTGTGACGTCACATGACGTCATATGACGTCATAACTCTAAAACATATGTAGAAATTCTGCAGAACTGCAAACTGTTTAAGTTTCAACCTTCTATCTCATCCCGAAGCTCTCTAATCCTAAAATAAAATTTTCGGTCCAAAGTTCGAATCTTATTTCAGCCACACAACTTCGGTCTTTCGGAATTTCGGGTTTGCTGACAGATAGCACACTTAACTTTCAAAGTGTACCATCTGTGAAAATTTGAAGAAAATCCGACCATAAAGGCGGCTGTAGAGCGTGAAAAACCATTTTTTCACTATTTTAGCTCTGACGTCACATGACGTCATAGTGTGCTAAAGATGCTTTTTGTTTCAAAAGGGCATACTTTACTGTCCCTAACTCCCGAAATTTTCTTATTCTGAACAACTGGCATCATTCAAAACATTGCCCTAAAATGAAAATTAAGAAGTATGCTTTTGATCACAAGACGTCATAGACGTAAATCTCAAAAAATGTAAAATTCTCAGAAAGCAAACTGTGTAAGTTTCAACCCTTTTATCTATCCCGAAACCTTTTTTAAACCTAAAATGAAATTTTTTGGGCCTATTTCGAATCTTTTTTTTAGCCACAGAACTTCAGTCTTTTGGAAGTTTGGTTACGACGGTATCACTCTGAGTTTTCAAAAGGGCCATCTTGAAAAATTTTAAGAAAAACTGACAATAAATGACGGCTGAGGTGCGAACACCATTTTTCATTATTTTTGCGGACGTCATGTGACGTCATAGGGGGGTGAAGATCTTTTGTTCAAAAGCACATACCTTCTTTCATAACTCGAAATTTTCATTATTCTGAACAACTGGGACAGTCGAAAACATTGCCCTAAAAAGAATATTAAGAATATCTTATGACGTCACATGACTCATAGACGTCCGACTCAAAATATTTTTAGAAATTTTGCAGGGAAATGCAAAAAGTGAATTTTAACTTTTTATCTCTCCCGCAGCTCTTTAATTTTAAAATAAATTTTCGGGCCTTTTTCGAATCTTATTTCAGCCACAGAACTTTGGCTTTTCGGAATTTTTTGGGTTTGGACAAAATATGCACACTTGATTCAAAAGTACCATCTGGAAATTTGAAGAAAATCCCACCTAAATGAGGCTGTAGAGCGCGAACCCATTTTTCACTATTTTTTAGCTGTGAGTCATGTGACGTCATGTGTGCGAAATGCTTTTTTCAAAACGCATACTTTGCTTCATAATCTGAAATTTCATTTTCTGAACAAATGGCACATGTTGAAATTTGCCCTAAAATGAAAATTTAAAAAATATGCTTTTGACGTCAATGACGTCACACTCAAAATATTTTTAGAAAAACTGCAAACGCAAACTGTGTAAGTTTCAACTTTCTATCTCATCCAAGTTTTTATCCAAAAAGAAATTTCGGCCTATTTCGAATCTTATTCAGCCCCGAACTTCGGTCTTTCGGGAATTTTGGTTTCTGAAAGGAATGCACACCTTTGATTCAATAGTCCTCCTTTTGAAAATTTTTAAAAAATCCGACCCCTAAATGACGGCTGTAAGCGCGAACACCCTTTTTCCTATTTTTAGCTGTGACGTCATGTGACGTATGGGGCTGAAAATCATTTAAAACAAAATTTCCCCAAATTTACTAAAAAGCCAAAAAAAATTTTATCGTCCCGGGCATTGCAACTAAAAAAATAACGTTTTGTTGGGGAAAAAAAAAGATAATAATAATAAAAAACATAACAAACCCATAGGACTTCTGCTTTAAAGGGAGAAAGTCTAATAATAAACATAACAAACCCAATAGGACTTTCTGCTTTAGGCAAAAGTCCTAACTGATTTCATTCGTTGATACGAATGATAGGAATTTTTGCTAAAATTTAAAAATAAAGATTTAACCGGAGAAAGAATATAATTAAATTTTCTAACCTTTTCTTTTTTTTTTTCGTAGCTTCTTTTAGCTTTGACGTCACTGACTCTAGGGGCTGGGAAAATTTTTTTTTCTAAACGCATACCTCTGTCGAACTCTGAAATTTTCATTATTCTGAAAACTGGCATCGTAAATCTTTCCTTAAAAGAAAATTAAAAATAGCTTAGATCATATGCGTCAAAGACTCAAAATATATTTAAATTCTGCAGAACGCAAATGTGTAAGTTTCAACTTTTTTTTCTCACCCGAGCTCTTAAAACCCAAAAGAAATTTTCGGTCCTATGTTCGAATCTTATTTTAGCCACAACTTCGGTCGTTTGAAATTTCTGTTACTGACAGGGGATGCAACCCTTTGTTTTCAAGATATACCCTCTGTGAAAATTTTAATAAAACCCGGGCCAAAAGGCAGCTTTTGACGTGAACACCATTTTTTATTTTAAAATTTGAGTACATAACGTCAAAGGGTGCTGTAATCTTTTATTCAAAAGGGTACTTTATGTATAACTCTAAATTTTCATTAAACTAAAAACAGGGATCATGTCGAATCATTACCCTAAAATGAAAATTAAGAAGTAGCCAGCGTCCATGACGTATAGATGTCCCGACTCAAAATATTGTAGAAATTCTGCGAACTGCAAACGTGTAAGTTTCAACTTTCTATTCATCCCGAAACTCTTTAAAACCCAAAAAAGAAATTTCGGTCCAGTTCGAATCTTATTTCAGCCCCAAAACTTTTGGTCTTTTGGAATTTCGATAGCTGACAGGATATGCACACCTATTTTAAAATGTACCTTTTGAAAATTTAAAAATAAAAACCGACCCTAAAAGACGGCTGTAGAGCGGAACACCATTTTTTTACTTTTTTTAGCTGTGACGTCATGAGACGTCAAAAGGTGTGAAGAGCTTTTGTTCAAAAAGGGATACATTACTGAAACTCTGAAATTTTTATTATTTGAACAATCATCATGTGAAATCATTGCCCAAAAAGAAAAATTAAAAAATTTATACGCAAATACTCTAGACGCACACTAAATATCTTAGAAATTTTGCAAATGCAAAAAGTGTAAATTTCAACTTTCTATCCAAACCCGAAGCTCTTTAATCCCAAAAAGAAAATTTTTGGTCCTATGTTCGAGTCTTATTTCAGCCACAGAACTTTGGTTTTCGGAATTTTTGGGAACTGACAGGAATGCACACCTTTGATTCAAGATGTACCATCTGTGAAAATTTGTGAAAAACCGATTAAAAAGACGGGTGTAGAGCGCGAACCCTTTTTCCCCCTATTTTTTTCTGTGCGCGTGACGTCAAGGGTGCTGTAGATGCTTTTTTCAAAAGCGCATACTACGTCATAATTCTGAAATTTTCATTTTCTGAACAACTGGCATCATGTCGAAATCATTGCCCAAATAAAATTAAAAGTATCCTTGACGTCACATGCGTATATGATCACCACTCAAAATATAGTTAGAATTTGCGAAATGCAAACTGTGCAAATTTTAAATTTCTATTTTAGCTGAAACTCTTTTTCCAAAATGAAATTTTTGGTCTTATGTTGAATTTATTTCAGCCACGAATTCGGTCTTTCGGAATTTCGTTTAGCTGACGGAAAAGCACCCCTTTGATTCAAGGTCCATCTGTGAAAATTTGAAGAAAATCCGACCATAAATACGGGAGAGCGTGAAACACCATTTTTTCCATATTTATTGACGTCAATGCGTCATAGTGTGTAAAGATGCTTTTGTTCAAAAAGGGGAATTTACTCTATCTAAATTTAAAAAATTAGAAATTCTGCAGAAAATGCAAATGTTAAGTTTCACTTTCATCTCATCCTGAGTTCTTAATCCTAAAATGAAATTTGGGCCCATGTTCGAATCTTATTTCCCACAGAACTTCGGGCTTTCGGAAATTTTGATTAGCTGACAATATCCCACCAAAATTTCAAATGTACCCCTGTGAAAATTTTAAGAAAACCCACCATAAATAGCGGGTGTAGAGCGGAACACCATTTTTTACTTAAATTTTGCTCTGACGTCCCCCATGACGTATAGTGGTAAAGATGCTTTTTTTCAAAAGGGGATATTTTTTTGTCAAAATCTGAAATTTCGTTTTCGAAAAAGGCATCAGTCAAAACATTGCCCCAAATTTAAAAAAATTTAAAAAGTATGCTTATGACGCACAAGACCATATGAAGTCAAGACTCAAGATATAGTAGAAATTCTGAGAACTGCAAAATGTGTAAGTTTTAACTTTCACTCATCCGAAGCTCTTTAATCCTAAAATGAAATTTGTCCTATGTTCGAAATTATTTCAGCCATAGAACTTCGGGCTTTTTTGGAATTTCGTAATTACAGGGTATGCAACCCGATTTCAAATGAAACCTTGTGAAAATTTGAAGAAAAAACCGACCATAAATAGGCGTAGAGCGAAACACCCTTTTTCACTATTTTTTGCTGTGACGCATGTGACTCATAGGGTGAAATGCTTTTTTTCAAAAGCGCATACTTTGCTTTTATAAATCTGAAAAATTTTCATTATTAAAATGCATCAGTCGAAATCTTGCCAAATATGAAAATTTAAAAATATCTTATGACGTCACTACTTCATATGAGTCACGACTCAAAATTTTTGTAGAAATTCTTCAGAAAGCAAACTGGTAAGTTTAAAATTTTCCTCTCTCCTGAAGCTCTTTTTATCATAAAAAGAAAATTTTTGGTCCAGTTGAATCTTATTTCAGCCCCAGAACTTTGTCTTTCGGAATTTTGGTAGCTGACAGGATATCACACCTTTTTTCAAGATGTACCATCTGTAAAATTTGAAAAAATCCGACCATAAATACGGGTGTAGAGCGCGAACACCTTTTTTTACTATTTTTAGTGGCGCAATGACGTCTAGGTCTGAAGTGCTTTTGTTCAAAAGCGCATATTTGCTTCATAACTCTGAAATTTTTATTTTCTGAACAACTGGCATATGTCGAAATCATTGCCCCAAAAGAAAAATTTTTAAAAAGTATCTTATGAGTCACATGACTCATTTTACGTCACGGCCTCAAAATTTTGTAGAAAATTTTGCAGAAGCAAACTGTGTAAGTTTTTAATTTCTATCCATCCGAAGCTCTTTTATCCTAAAATGAAATTTTCGGGCCTATGTTCGAATCTTTTTTCAGCCACAGAACTTCGGTCTTTCGGAATTTCGGTTAGCTGACAGGATATGCACACCTTTGATTCACTATGTACCATCTGTGAAAATGTGAAGAAAATCCGACCATAAATGACGGCTGTAGAGCGCGAACACCATTTTTCACTATTTTTAGCTGTGACGTCATGTGACGTCATAGGGTGCTGAAAATCATTGAAATTAAAATTTCCTCACGTGACTAATAAGCCATAAAAATTTCATCGTCCTAGGACTATTGCAACATATAAAAATAAGCGTTTAGTTAGGAAGAAGAAAAGAATAATAATAACTAGATGTCATTCGTGAAAACGAATGATAGGACTTTCTGCAAGCTATGTTAATGCAAAAAGCAGGAGATAGAAGTTTCATGTAATGACTCACCTCTGGTAGTATTTCATGTTCATGTTGAACAACTGACATTATATTCCGAAATTAGTGCAAATGATAAGAACTAAGTATTAGTCTGTGACGTAACATGATGTCATATGACGTCAGGACATGACTGCAAACTTGATTTCTAGTTTAAAGGTCCTATGTTCGAATCTACCTTCAGTCACAATAACTCGGTCTTTCGGAATTAAGGTTAGCTGACAAAATATTCACACCTTAGTTTCAAGATGTACCATCTGTAAAAATTTGAAGAAAATCGGACCATAAATGGCGGCTGTAGAGCGTGAACACCAATTTTCACTATTTTTAGCTCAGACGTCACATGACGCCATAGGGTGCTGAAGATGCTTTTGTTCAAAAGCGCATACTTTACTGTCATAACTCTGAAATTTTCATTATTTGAACAAATGGCATCATGCGAAAATCAATGCCCTAAATGAAAATTTAGATGTATGCTTATGACGTCACATGACGTCACGACTCAAAATCTGTTAAGAAATCTGCAGAACTGCAAACTGTGTAAGTTTCAACTTTTATTTCATCCTGAATCTCTTTAATCCTAAAATGAAAATTTCGGTCCTATGTTCGAATCTTAATTCAGCCACATAACTTCGATCATTCGGAATTTCGGTTACCTTACAGGATATGCACATCTTAGTTTTAAGATGTACCATCTGTGAAAATTTGAAGAAAATCCGACCATAAATGGCTACTGTAGAGCGTGAAAACCATTTTTCACTATTTTTTGCTGTGACGTCACATGACGTCATAGGGTGCTGAAAATTATAATGTTCAAAAGCGTATACTTTACTCTCATAACTCTGAAATTTTCATTATTCTGAACAACTGGCATCATGTCGAAATCATTGCCCTAATATAAAAATTAAGAAGTATGGTTTTTACGTTACATGACGTCATGTGACGTCACGACTCAAGATATATTAAGAATTCTGCAGAACTGCAAACGTTGTAAGTTTCAACATTCTATCTCATTCTGAAGCTCTTTAATGCTAAAATGAAATTTTCGGTCCTATGTTCGAATATTATTAAAGCCACAGAACTTCGGTCTTTCGGAACTACGGTTAGCTGAAAGGATATGCACACCTTAATTTCAAGAGGTACCATCTGTGAAAATTTGAAGAAAATTCGACCATAAATGGCGGCTGTAGAGCGTGAAAACCATTTTTCACTATTTTTAGCCCTGACGTCACATGACGTCATAGGGTGTGATGATGCTTTTGTTCAAAAGAGCATACATTACTGTCATAACTCTGAAATTTTAATTATTCTGAACAACTGGCATCATGTCGAAATCATTAGCCTTAAATGAAAATTAAGATGTATGCTTATGACGTCACATGACGTCATATGACGTCACGACTCAAAATCTGTTAAGAAATTCTGCAGAACTGCAAACTGTGTAAGTTTCAACTTTCTATCTCATCTGAAGCTCTTTAATCCTAAAATGAAATTTTCGGTCCTATGTTCGAATCTTATTTCAGCCACAGAACTTCGGTCTTTCGGAACTTCGGTTAGCTGACAAAGGGTATGCACACCTTACTTTCATGATGTACCATCTTTGAAAATTTGAAGAAAATCCGACCATAAATGACGGCTGTAGAGCGCGAACACCATTTTTCACATTTTTACTGTGACTCTGTGACTCATAGGGTCGAAAATCATTGAAATAAAAATTTCCTCACGGACTAATAACCATAAAAATTTTCCCACTCCTAACTATTGCAACAATAAAAATAACGTTTATTAAAGGAAAAAAAAAAAATAACTAATTTTCTCGTTGATAACAAATGATGGGTTTTTCTGCTACATTTGTTAAACATTTAAAAACTAAAAAAGAAAAAAGGATAAAAATTTCCACCTTTAACTTCTTTGTATCCCATAACTTAAATAAATTTTAAAAAATAAACCCTTTTTTTTGGGAGATATGGAAAAAGTAACGAAAATCATTTTTTTATATCTTTTTTAACTTGGACTTTTTTTATAATCTAGTTACAAATCAAATTCATTTAAAATCTTACAATTCAAATTTTCACCCTGTAAAATTGCCAAACCGCGTAAAAGCTGGTGACAGCGTAAAATGGAGTCATATACGTCAAAAAGGCCTAAGAAAACAATAAAATGAAATATTAAGTATTTTGAATTATAAGAAATTTTTTTTCTTTTCCCTTACAACTTGCAACATATAGAAAAACGCGTAGAAATTTAACATTCTTTTGCCCTTTAGACTCAAATACTTTAATCCTCACAAAATAAATAAGTCTAAAAGACTAATATTCAGTCCAAATATCAACTTTCAAAATCATCTGAAGCGTTTTTATATGTTTTTAAAATTTGACGTCAAGGGTTTTCGAAACTTGGATTCGCCATAGAACCATTGTTTTTTTTCAAATTGTAAAAAGGGACCGGGGATCACATCGGAAAACGCACTTAATATAATTACAGTGCATTCTAAACACAGGGTTATTACATACCATTAGTTTTCCCATGGCCGGGAAGTAAAAACCATTTTTTAAATTTAACGCTTATTATCAGAAATATTTTTACCTTAGACGTCATAGACGCATGTGACGTTCATCTTCATAGAATGAAAAAAGCACTCTTGGAGACTTATATACTACCCAAAATTAATATTATATTTCAACTCATCTGGAAACGTTTCATCGTATTTAAATTTTTACGTCAAGGGTTCGAATTTTGGATCCGCCATAAAACCCATAAAACTTTGCATTTCGAATTTGGAAAACGAACCCGGGAATGTACAACTAACTTAACATCACTTCTTGAAATATTAAGAAAATCGGCCCAGAAATAAGGTGAAACCGCGTCAAGCATTTTTAGACGACGTCAATTTTGCGAAAAAACACGTATGCAAATAAAAATTTTTTTAAAAGGGAAACATTTCTATCTAAAGAAGCTTTTAATTTTAAAGGGTGCTGGGACAAACAACATATAAAAATTAACACATAAAAATTAAAATACCTTTCACCTCATGACTCTTATGACGTCAATGACTTATCTTCAGAGAATTAAAGGAACCCTTGGATTTATTCTGTCCAAAACATCTTTTTTTAGCTCTTTTAAGCGTTTTTTAAAACGCTTTTTAAAATTTGACGTCAAGGTTCGAATTTTGGTTTCCCCATAAACTTTTGCTTTTTCAATTTGAAAAGGGGACCCCGGGAGGCACAACTAAGCCAACAAAACCTTTCTGGAAATTTTGATGAAAATCATCCAAAAATAATGGCGTAACGCGTACAAACATTTTTAGACGACTCAATTTGACGTAAAAAACACGTCAATCAAATAAAAAATTATTGAAATGCAAACAGTTCACTGAAGCATAACTATTAATTTTTAAGGGGCCGGACTTTCACAACATATGAAAATTAACACGTAAAAATTAAAATTTCCTCTCACCTCTGACGTCATTAAAAGTCTCTTCAAAAAAGTAAAGAAACCCTTTAATTTTATACTGCCAAAATCACTTTTAGCTCATTTTTTTAAGCGTTTTAAAAACCATTTTAAAAATTTGACCCTCAATGGGTTTGAATCTTGATTCGCCATAAAACCTTTCTTTTTCGGGTTTGGAAAAACGGACACCGGGGGCACAACTAAGCCTAACAACCATTTTGTTTTAAAATTTATGAAAAACGGGCCATAAAAAATGGGTTTGACCGCGGTACAAACTTTTTTCACCTACGTCAAAACTGACGTTATTACGTCAATAAATATAAATTTTTTGCATCCAAGGTCATGGGTTTTAAATATGCATAAAATTTTTATTGTTCGAGTCTGCAACATACGAAATTAACAAAATATAAGAGGGGAAAAAAAGAATAATAAGAAAAGAAAATAAAAAAATAACAAACCCAATAGGACTTTCTGCCCAAAGGGGAGAAATCCCAACTAACTTTTTTTGTTTTTAACAAAAGATAGGGGTTTCTGCACGCAAACCCCGACAAACAGGTGTTATTCGAATTTTGCAAACTTTAAATCCTGCACAATGAAGTTGTAATATAAATAACTGCTGTAAAATTCCCCTAACCGTCCATAAAAAACGCGATAGCGCGGGTGAACTTTGGGACTTTTTTTAAGTTTTTATGTCATTGACGCATAGAATATTTTTAACATTGAATCTAAATGTTCATGATTTCCACATAGGACATTTAATTTTCATGTCTATAACCTTTTCAACATAGTAAAAAAGCATTCAGGGAAACGGAAAATTTTTCTACAAATTTTAGAGCATATGACGTCATGGAAATTCACTTTACATAATGCAAAGGAAACACAAGACGTATAACCGCCAAATATCAAATTTCTTCTCATCTAGAAAGATTTTTTACTATTTTTAAAATTTTTACGTCCTTGGTTCGAATCTTTGGGTTCCCAAAACCCCAGTTCTTCGAATCTTGGCAAACCTATATAACCTCACAATGAGTCGAATTATAACTTCTGTGAAAATTCCATGCCAACTACAATAAATGACGGGTGACAGAGCGCAAATTTGGTAGTTTTTAATTTCTAGGTCATGTACGACATTAAAATTTTAAACATGAAAACTTAATGTTCCGATTTTGTACAAAGGACTTTTAATTTTCATTGTCAAGAAAACTTTTGCAACATGAGTTAAATTGACATCAAGAAATCCGAAATTCTTTTCAATTGATGAAAATGACGTCATTGACGTTGATTTACAAAATCAAAAAACCCAAAAAGAACGTTAATCTCGCCAAATCACCTTTCTATCTCATCAAAACGATTTTTACGTAAATAAAAATTTGACGTCCTTGGTTCAAATTTTGGTTTCACCATAAACCTTTTTTCTTTCGAATTTTGGGAAAACCCAAAAAAACCCGCAAAAAGAAAACGTAATATAAATTTCTTTTAATATTCCAAAAAACCCGCCCCATAAAGAGGGGTGTAGAGCGCTACAAATTTGGGGACAAAATTTTAGTTCTGACGCCCTGTGACCCCTATAAAAAATTTTAAAAAAGGGTCAAAAGTTCTGACCCCACCTAAAAAGGGGCTTTTAATTTCCATTTTTTTTTGAATCCTTGAACAAAAAATTACATCAAAAATGGGGAAAATTTTTAACAACTTAGACGTAAAAATGACGCATATAGGGTTAAACTTTAAAAAATGAAAAGGGAAACACAGAGACTAAAATCTCGAAAAAAACAATTTTTTAATCTCTCTAGAAACGATTTTTACTTTAAAAAAAAATTTTTACGTCCTTTTTTTGAATTTTTGGTTTGCCAAAAAACCCTTGTTTTTTCGAATTTTGGGAAAACCTATATAACCTGCAAAGGGTTCGAAATATATAACTTCTGTGAAAATTCCCCCCAACCCTCCAAAAAGAGGGGTGTACAGCGCGTACAAATTTGGGGGACTATTTTTTTTTGGGGGCCATGTGACTAAAAAGAAAATTTTAAACTTTGAACTAAAAATCAGTTTCCCTACAAAAATTTTTTAAAATTTTTATTGCCCTTAAACCCTTTTGCAACATGAAAAAATTAATCAAAAAAACAAAAATTTTTAATACAACTTGATGACTATAAGACGTCAAATACGTTCATTTTTACAAAAGGGAAAAAGGAAAAAAAAGGGGAGGAATAATCCGCCAAAAATAAAATTTTTATCCCTAAAATCGTTTTTTTAAAGGTTTTTAAATTTTACGCCCTTTGGGGGTTTAAAATCTTGGATTCCCATAAACCCTTAGTTCTTTTCGAATTTTGGGCAAACCAAAAAATCCTGCAAAAGGGGTTTTTAAAAATAATTTCTTGAAAATTTTGAAACCCGGGCCCCCCCCCTTTAAAATAGCTGTCACGGGTACAAATTTTTGGGGACTATTTTTAGTTCTACTCTGGACGCCATTTGAAGATAAAAAAAATATATTCCAAAACCCATTGCTTCGGGGCCCCTTTAAAAATTTTCTTTGCCCCAGATTCCAATTTTAAAAAAAATAAAACAAAAAGGGGGAAAAAAAAAAAATTAATAACAAACATTCGTAAAAAAGAAATAGGATTTTTCTGAACGTGTTAAAGAAAAAAGCGGGGGATAAATTTCATGAAGACTCCCTCTGGAAATATTTCATGTTCATGCTGAAAAATTTTGACATTATTTTCCCCAAATTTGGGGCAAATACCCAACTAATTTTTTCCCCGTGACCAAAATACTTATATTATCAAAAACCCCAAAACATTGTAGAAAGGGGCAGAACTGAAAACCTTTTTAAATTTTAACTTTTTATCTCCCCTAAAACTCTCAAACCCCTAAAAAAAAATTTTTTCGTCCTTTTTCGAACCCTTTTTTAAAAGCCACAGAACTTGGGTTTTTTGGAATTTCGATTAGCGACAAAAATGCACACCAAAATTCAAATGTACCACGGGTAAAATTTGAAGAAACCCCCGACCAAAAAAGGGGGCAAAAAGGGGGGCTGAAAAATTTTTTTTCACTAATTTAGCTTTTACGCACATGACGTCGGGGGTGTGCAAAGATCTTTGTTTCAAAAGGGAAATTTTTACTGTCATAACTCTGAATTTTCGTTTTTTCTGAACAACTGGCATCATGAAAAAAATTAAAATTTCCCAAATATAAAAAAAAAAAGTATCTTATGACTCACAAGACTTCATAAGACGTCAAGCCCCCAAGATATTTTTTAGAAATTCTGCAGAACTGCAAACTTTTTTTTTAATTTTTAATTTTTTATCTCATCCAAAATCTTTAATAAAAAAAAAAATTTAAAGGGGCCATTTTTGAATCTTTTTTTTAGCCACAAAAATTGGGGTTTTTTGGGAAAATTTGGGGGATTTTTGGGCGGATATGCACACCTGATTTTAAAAAAGTCCCCCTGTAAAAAAATTTGAAGAAAAATCCACCAAAAAGACGGCTGTAGAGCTTTAAAAACCATTTTTCAACTATTTTTAGCTGTGACGTCATTGACGTCATAGGGTGCGAAGATGCTTTTCTTCAAAACGCATATTTTTCTTTCATAACTCTAAAATTTTTCCCCTTTCTGAAAAAAGGGGATCATTGAAACCCCCGCCCTAAAATAAAAATTTTAAAAATATGCTTAGGACGTCAAATGACTTCAATGACGTCACGCCCAAAATATTTGTAGAAATTCGCAGAACTCCCCAAAAAGTGTAATTTTAAATTTTTTATCTCCCTAAAAATCTTTTATCCTAAAATGAAATTTTCGGTCCTATGTTCGAATCTTATTTCAGCCACAGAACTTCGGGCTTTGGGGAATTTTTGGGTTTAAAACTAAAAAGGAAAAACACACCTTTGATTAAAAATTTTAAAACCCCGGGAAAAAAATTTTTTGGGAAAAAAAAACCCCACCTAAATGACGGCTGAAAAAGCGCGAAAAAACCAAAATTTTTTACTATTTTTAGCTTTTACGCCCCGTCCCTTTTATAGGGTGCTGAAAATCATTGAAACCCCAAAAATTTTCCCCACGTGATTTTAAAAACCCCCTAAAAAATTTCTCGCCCAAAGGGCTTTTTCAACATATAAAAAAAGCTTTTTTGTTAGGAAGAAGAAAAAAAAAAAAAAAATTTTAACAAAATTTTAAACCCCTAAAACAAAAAGATGGGAAAATTTCTGCAAGCTGTTTTAAAAAAAAAAGCAGGAATAGAATTTTTTTTGTAATGACCACCTCTGGTAGTTTTTTCCATGTTCAGCTGAACAATTGACTTTAAAAATTCCAAAATTTTTGTGCAAATGATAAGAACTAATTTTTAGTCTGTGATGCCCCCATGACGCATATGATATCATAACTTTTTAAAAATATGTTAGAAACTGCAAAACGGGAAACTTTTTTAATTTTTAATTTCTATCTCATCCGAAGCTCTCTAATCCAAAATGAAATTTTCGTCCTATGTTCGAATCTTTTTTTCAGCCACAAATTTTGGGGGTTTTTGGTTTTTCGTTTTAAACAAAAAGGGTTTGCCCCTTTAAATTTTTAAGTTTTACCATCTGTAAAAAATTTTAAGAAAATCGGCCCAAAAAAAGGGGGGAAAAAGAGCGTGAACCCCCAAATTTTTACTATATTTAGCTCTACGTCACATGACTCTTAGGGGCTAAAGTTTTGGGTTTTGTTAAAAGGGGGGCCCCTTTTTTCTGCCCAAAAATCAAAAAATTTTTTTATTCTGAACAACGGGGATCATGTCAAAATCTTTGCTCTAAAATGAAAATTAAGAAGTATGCTTATGACTCACATGGCGACATTTGACGTTACGACTCTAAAAATGTTAAGAAATTTTGAAGAACTGCAAACTTTGTAAGTTTCAACTTTCTTTTTCATCCTGAAGCTCTTTAATCCTAAAATGAAATTTTCGGTCCTATGTTTCGAATCTTATTTCAGTCACAGAACTTCGGTATTTCGGAATTTCGGTTAGTTGACATGATATGCACACCCTTAGTTTCAAGATGTACAATCTGTGAAAATTTGAAGAAAATCCGACCAAAAAATGGCGGCTGTAGAGCGGAACACCATTTTTTTCATTATTTTTAGCTCTGACGTCAACATGACGTCAAAGGGTGCTGAAAATTCTTTTGGCCCAAAAGCGTATACTTTACTTTCATAACTCTGAAATTTTTCATTATTCTGAACAACTGGCATCATGCGAAATCATTGCCCAAAAATGAAAATTAAGAAGTTGCTTATGACGTCACATGACGTCATATGACGTTCCGACTCAAAAATTTGAAGAAATTTTGCAGAACTGCAAACTGTGTAAGTTTCAACTTTCTATCTCATCCTGAAGCTCTTTAATCCTAAAATGAAATTTTCGGTCCTATGTTCGAATCTTATTTCAGCCACAGAACTTCGGTCTTTCGGAATTTCGGTTAGCTGACAGGATAATGCACACCTTTGATTCAAGATGTACCATCTGTGAAAATTTGAAGAAAATCCGACCATAAATGACGGCTGTAGAGCGCGAAACAACACATTTTTCACTATTTTTAGCTGTGACGTCATGTGACGTCATAGGGTGCTGAAGATGCTTTTGTTCAAAAGAGCATACTTTTACTTTCATAACTCTGAAATTTTCATTATTCTGAACAACTGGCATCATGTCAAAATCATTGCCCTAATATGAAAATTAAGAAGTATGCTTATGACGTCACATGACGTCATATGACGTTCTGACTGAAAGTATTTGTAGAAATTCTGCAGAACTGCAAAACTGTGCAAGTTTCAACTTTCTATCTCATCCTGAAGCTCTTTAATCCTAAAATGAAATTTTCGGTCCTATGTTCGAATCTTATTTCAGCCACAGAACTTCGGTCTTTCGGAATTTCGGTTAGCTGACAGGATATGCACACCTTTGATTCAAGATGTACCATCTGTAAAAATTTGAAGAAAATCCGACCATAAATGACGGCTGTAGAGCGCGAACACCATTTTTCACTATTTTTAGCTGTGACGTCATGTGACGTCATAGGGTGCTGAAAATCATTGAAATCAAAATTTCCTCACGTGAATAATAAGCCATAAAAAATTTTCATCGTCCTAGGTCAATTGCAACATATTAAAATAAGCGTTTAGTTAGGAAGAAGAAAAGAATAATAATAATAATAATAACTAGATTTCATTCGTTGATACGAATGATAGGAATTTCTGCTACATTTGTCAAATACTTAAAAGCAAAAAAAAGGTAAGAGGATATGAAATTGCAACCTTTAACTTGCTTTTGTAATGGCCATAACTTAAATGAACTTTGAAAAATAAACCGTTTAACTTGGAGGAAATGCAAAAGTAACTGAAAATCATTTTTTTACATCGATTTATTTAACTTGGACTATTTTTATAATCTATGTTACAAATCAAATTTATTTAAAACGCTTACAATTCGAATTTCATCCTGTAATAATGGCTGTAGACCGCGTACAAGAGTGTGTAGACAACGTCAAGTTTGATGTCACATGACATCATAGCATAAGAAAATCAATGAAATGAACTATTAAGTATCTTAAATATATCAAGTAATTTTTTCATGCTCCTTGCAACTTTGCAACATACAGAAATTAACGCGGAGATATATTAACATTCTTTTTGACCTTGTGACGCCAAATGACGTTAATCCTCACAGAATATGAATAAGTCTTAAAGACTTATTCAGTCCAAATATCAACTTTCTACATCATCAGGAAGTGGTTTTATATGTACAAAGTATTTAAAATTTGACGTCAATGGTTCGAAACTTGGATTCGCCATAGAACCATTGCCTTTTTGAATTTGTAAAACGGGTCCCGGGATACACAACTAGAGCCTTACATATACATTCTTTGAAATTTGCTGAAAATTGGTCCAAAAATAATGGCTTACACCGCGTAAAACCTTTTTGTCCTGACGTCAAATCTGATGTGATATAACGTCAAATTAATATGAATTACATTGCATTTTAAAGCATTTCTAAAATATATACCATAAGATTTCATGGTCCTGGGAAGTTTTGAGTCAAATTTTACGCGTATATATCAGAAATAATTTTTGACCTTATGACGTCATATGACGTCAAATGACGTTCATCTTCAAAGAATGTAAAGCACTCTTGGAGACTTATTTACTTTCCAAATATTAGATTTCTAACTCATCTGGAAACGATTTTATACGTATTTAAAATTTGACGTCAATGGTTCGAATATTGGATCCGCCATAAAACCTTTGCATTTTTGAATTTGGAAGAACGGACACCGGGATGCTCAACTATAACCTAATATAAACTTTCTGTGAAATTTTATAAAATCGGTTCATAAACAATGGCTGTAGACCTCGTAAAAACTTTTGTAGCATATTGCAAGTGTAACGTCATATGACGTCATAGGCATATGAAAATTGTAGAATTCAAAATATCAGCATTTGAAGCATAAGTCATACAATTTTCATTTCAATGGACCATTTGAACATATATCAATTTTCTTGTAAATATTAGAAATAAATTTTCATGTAATGACGTCATGTGACGGCATATGACGAAAATCTTTCAGTCACCCAAAGACCTACATAATGACAAAAAATCAACTTTCTATCTTATATAGGACCGATTTTATAAGCTTTTAGAATTTGACGTCCTTGGTTTGAATCTTGGATTCGCCATAGAAACTTGATCTTTTCGAATTTTGAAAAACGGAAACCAGAACGCACAAAAAAACTTATTATACACTTTCTGTGAAATTTTAATTAAAATCGGTTCATAAACAATGGCTGGAGTCCGCGTACAAACTTTTGTAGTATATGTCAAGTGTGACGTCATATGACGTCATAGGCATTTGAATTCCATAGAAATGAAAATTTCAGCATCTGAAATATATGCCGTCAAAATTTCATCGTCCGAAGACCACAGCAATAAAACAGCGATTTACTTGTACATATTAGAAATACATTTTAGTCTGATGACGTCATGTGACGTCCATATTCTTAACATATAAAAAAGTTATGGAGACATATATTCTGAGTGAATATCAACTTTCTATCTTATATAAGACAGATTTTATAAGAATTGGAAATTTGACGTCCTTGGTTCGAATCCTGGATTGGCCATTTAACCCTGGTCTTTTCGAATTTGAAAAACGGACACAGGGATGCACAACTAGAACATAATATACACATTCTGTGAAAATTTGATGAAAATCGGTTCATAAACAATGGCTGTAGACCGCGTACAAACTTTTGTTGCATATTTCAATTGTGACGTTATATGACGTCATAGGCATATGAAAATCATAGAAATCAAAATTTTCATCGTTCGAAGCATCTGTCATTAAATTTTCATTGCCCTTCGACAATTTCAACATAAAGAAATATTCTTGTTAATATTAGAAATACATTATCATATAATGACGTCACGTGACGTCATATGACATTTATTTTCACAAAATGTTTAAAACTTCTAGAGACCTATATACTGACTAAATATCAACTTTCTATCTTAAATAGGACCGATTTTATAAGCATTTAAAAATTTACGACCTTGGTTCGAATCTTGGATTCGCTATAGAACCATGGACTTTTTGAATTTTGAAAAAGGACACCGGGATGCACAAACGTCATAGGCTTCTGAAAATCATTGAAATCGAAATTTCAGCATCTGAACCATGCGGCATTGAATTTTCATTGCCCTTCGAAAATTTCAACATATTGAAATAATCTTGTTAGAATTAGAAATTCATTATCATATAATGACGTCACGTGACGTCATATGACAATTATTTTCACAAAATGTTTAAAACTTCTAGAGACCTATATACTGACTAAATATCAACTTTCTATCTTAAATAGGACCGATTTTATAAGAATTTAAAAATTTACGACCTTGGTTCGAATCTTGGATTCGCGATAGAACCATGGACTTTTCGAATTTTGAAAAACGGACACCGGGATGCACAACTAGAACTTAATATACACATTCTGTGAAAATTTGATAAAAATCGGTCCATTAATAATGACACTGGGCCGTGTACAAACTTTCGTAGTCAATTGCAAATAAACTATTAACATCTTTTAAAAAATCCATAATAAAGGGAATTAAACGTATAGGCTTCTGAAAATCATTGAAATCGAAATTTCAGTATCTGAACCATGCGGCATTAAATTTTCATTGCCCTTCGAAAATTTCAACATATTGAAATAATCTTGTTAGAATTAGAAATTCATTATCATATAATGACGTCACGTGACGTCATATGACATTTATTTTCAAAAAATGTTTAAAACTCCAAGAGATCTATATACTGACCCAATATCTTCTTTCTATCTCAAATAGGACCGATTTTATAAGAATTTGAAAATTTACGACTTTGGTTCGAATCTTGGAATCGCTATAGAACCTTGGACTTTTCGAATTTTGAAAAATGGACACCGGGATGCACAACTAGAACTTAATATACACAATCTGTGAAAATTTGATGAAAATCGGTACATAAACAATGGCTGTAGACCGCGTACAAACTTTTGTTGCATATTTCAAGTGTGACGTCATATGACGTCATAGCCATATGAAAATCATAGAAATCGAAATTTCAGCGTTTGAAGCATCTGTTATTAAATTTTCATTGCCCTTCGACAATTTCAACATATAGAAATATTTTTGTTAATATTAGAAATACATTATCATATAATGACGTCACGTGACGTCATATGACATTTATTTTCACAAAATGTTTAAACCTTCTAGAGACCTATATACAGACTAAATATCAACTTTCTATCTTAAATAGGACAGATTTTACAAGCATTTAAAAATTTACGACCTTGGTTCGAATCTTGGATTCGCTATAGAACCATGGACTTTTTGAATTTTGAAACATGGACACCGGGATGCACAACTAGAACTTAATATACACAATCTGTGAAAATTTGATGAAAATCGGTTCACAAACAATGGCTGTAGACCGCGTACAAACTTTTGTAGCATATTTCAAATGTGACGTCATATGACGTCATACGTATATGAAAATCATTGAAATCAAAATTTCCTCACGTGCCTAATAAGTCATAAAAATTTCATCGTCCTAGGAGTATTGCAACATAGAAAAATAAGCGTTTAGTTAGGAAGAAAAAAAGAATAATAATAATAAGAAGAAGAAGAACTAGATGTCATTCGTTTAAACGAATGATAGGACTTTCTGCAACCAAATTGCAATTTCTATCTCCTCTTTTCTATATAAAATAGCACAAATAGAACACATTCTGTGAATTTTAATAAAAGTCCGCCCATATCTTGCACATGTAGTTTACATACAACATTTATACTATGTCATATGACATGAAAGAAAAATGAAACAGTGTTCAAATGTAAGTTTCTAACTTTCACCACACATAGAATTTCATCACTCCAGCTCAGTTGTAACCTTGTTTAATTTTAGCCTCATTAGGAAGAAGTATTGAATATTTGTATAGTGCTATATCCTTTCGACACCTGTAACGTAGTTAATCGTATTTAGCGATTTTGGCGTGTTTGGGCTTCCGTAGTTTTGCCATAAATTCCTGGAATTTCGAACTATGGTGATATTTTGAAAGGTAACATCCCAGCCTACAAACTGATGCAATATGAATATCGTTAGCATAACAATGCAGTTTTTAGATGGTCTAAAATGTGGGGCTGCGTGTGAATTTTTCAAGGCTTGCAAACTGCTCGCTAGCTACATAGTGTTGCAAATACGGATTTTTGTCTTGTGCCGTTGTACATGTATTAACTTCAATGCTTATTTTGGAAACAGTCAACATTCGACAAAAAACAACAACAACAACAAAAAAAAAAAAAATCAAGATATAGCCCATCAATTGCAATTGGATTTTTTTTTTTTTTTTTTTTTTTTTTTTTTTTTAAGTCGTTGCGCAACTATTTTAGCTTGGTGACCCCTGCGCGTGACCTTTTCCATATTTTTATGATGCATGATTATGAAATATCTTATTCTCCATGTAACTTTCTTATATGAAGTCCAATTTCAATAAACTTGGTACCGTTAGAAAGCTCTTAAAACATGCTACATTTTACATGCATAATGTATAAACTTATCTTCAGTCGTTTCTGAGATATTGACTGTTAAACCTCAAGAAAACAGCATATTATCAGCAAAATTAGCTTCATTTCATTTAGTTTTTTTGCTTATAACTTTGTATTGCGTAAACCAATTTTAATAAACTAAATATCTTTGGAAACGTCAATTATTCAGCTATAATTCGTATTCATACATATATTTACAAAAATCGATATTTATTGAGATATGGCTACATATATGCAGTAGGGGTGAAATCAAAATTTCCTCACGTGCCTAATAACCCATAAACATTTCATCGTCCTAGGACTATTGCAACATATTAAAATAAGCGTTTAGTTAGGAAGAAGAAAAGAATAATAATAATAAACAAATGACGTCACGTGACGTCATATGACGTTTATTTTCACATAATTGTTAAGACACCCAGAGACCTACTAACTGACAAAATTTCAACTTTCTATCTCAAATAGGACAGTTTTTTATAAGCATTTAAATATTGACGTCATTGGTTCGAATCTTGGATCCGCCATATATGCTTGGACTTTTCGAATTTTGAAAAACGGACACCGGTATACACAATAAGAACGTAATATACACATTCTGTGAAAATTTGATGAAAATCGGTTCATAAACAATGGCTCTGGACTGCGTACAAACTTTTGTTGCATATTTTCAAGTGTGACGTCATATGACGTCATAGGCTTCTGAAAATCTTTGAAATCGAAATTACAGCATCTGAAGCATGCGGCATTAATTTTTCATTGCCCTTCATAAATTTCAAGATATAGAAATAATCTTGTTAGAATTAGAAATTCATTATCATATAATGACGTCACGTGACGTCATATGACATTTATTTTCACAAAATGTTTAAGACTCCCAGAGACCTATATACTGACCCAATATCATCTTTCTATCTCAAATAGGACCGATTTTATAAGAATTTGAAAATTTACGACCTTGGTTCGAATCTTGGAATCGCTATAGAACCTTGGACTTTTCGAATTTTGAAAAACGGACACCGGGATGCACAACTAGAACTTAATATACACATTCTGTGAAAATTTGATGAAAATCGGTTCATAAACAATGGCTGTAGACCGCGTACAAACTTTTGTTGCATATTTCCAGTGTGACGTCATATGACGTCATAGGCATATGAAAATCATAGAAATCAAAATTTCAGCGTTTGAAGCATGTGTCTTTAAATTTTCATTGCCTTTCGACAATTTCAACATATAGAAATATTCTTGTTAATATTAGAAATACATTATCATATAATGACGTCACGTGACGTCATATGAGAAATATTTTCACAAAATTTTTAAAACTTCTAGAGACCTATATACTGACTAAATATCAACTTTCTTTCTTAAATAGGACAGATTTTATAAGCATTTAAAAATTTCCGACCTTGGTTCGAATCTTGGATTCGCTATAGAACCATGGACTTTTCGAATTTTGAAAAACGGACACCGAGGTGCACAACTAGAACTTAAAAACAATCTGTAAAATTTAAAAAATGGCTGTAGACCGCGTACAAACTTTTGTAGCATATTTCAAATGTGACGTCATATGACGTCATAGGCATATGAAAATCATAGAAATCAAAATTTCCTGACGTGGCTAATAAGTCATAAAAATTTCATCGTCCTAGGAGTATTGCAACATAGAAAAATAAGCGTTTAGTTAGGAAGAAAAAAAGAATAATAATAATAAGAAGAAGAAGAAGAATAAACAGTACAAACCCAATAGGACTTTCTGCTTTAGGCAGAAAGTCCTAAAAGAAAAAGTACAAACCCAATAGGACTTTCTGCTTTAGGCAGAAAGTCCTAATAAACAGTACAAACCCAATAGGACTTTCTGCCGAAAGGGCAGAAAGTCCTAATAATAAACAGTACAAACCCAATAGGACTTTCTGCTTTAGGCAGAAAGTCCTAATAAACATAACAAACCCAATAGGACTTTCTGCTTTAGGCAGAAAGTCCTAATAATAATAAACATAACAAACCCAATAGGACTTTCTGCGAAAAGCAGAAAGCCCTAATAAAAGACAGAACAAACCCAATAGGTCTTTCTGCGAAAAGCAGAAACATAAAGACAGAAAAAAATTTTTTTTAACATTAAAAAATTTTAAATTCCCCCTTTTACTTTTTTTTTGGTATGGACTTCTCATACATGAACTTTTTGAAATAAGCCATATGGCAAAAATAAATAAATCTTTATTTTGATATCATTTTCTTATAACTTGACCAATTTTAGTATTCTAGGTACCAAAATAAATGGCCTGAAAATCCCGACAATTCCATTGTAGCATATTTGGGTCTAGTTTTATAGGTATTCAAAATATAAGCAATTAAACTTAAACCTCTTAATTCTGCATATCAAAATTCTTTTTTTTTATTTTCGTGTACAGTCGCAGGAATAAAATATTAAATCACTGTGCATAACCATATCGGCAGGCTCTCTGCGGAAATCGCTATATCGGCAGGCTCTCTGCGTTAGCACCGGTCATTCTCTGCCATAAACACTAGCAAACGCTGGATGGAAGGGAAAGAAACAGACCAATGGTCACTTTTCAAAGGTGAGTTGCTCAATATTAAGTATTGCACGGAATATTAGAGTATCTTAGCTATGTATATGCGTGTAAATTTTTCAATTATCAGCGACTGCGACCTGAAACTCGGCCGAACAGTTTAGTGATGTACCAACATAAACACAACTTCGGCACTTTCTACAGGCTTCAGCAGGTTATTGCTTTGATTATGTCTACAATATGACCATCGAATGTATTCTTTTAAGTATATTCTTCAAGAAGATATCGGTAAATTGGCCGATTTTAATGTAAATTTCTTGAAACCCCCCTACTTTCGGTTTTGTCGTTGCACAGGAGATCTCTCTGCACATCACTTTTTGAAGCACCGGCAGACTCTCTGCATTTACCACAAGCAGGCTATTTGCAAGCTATGGTTTATCTTATTGTTTACGGAAAATGAATCATTTCATGGGTCCTTAGCCCTAATTTGTGTTTTTAATTTCGTACTTTGCATGTTATTTGTATTGTTTCGTAGTCAGATACAAATCTGTTAAAAGTATATATGTGTTACTTACCTTTTTTTTGACTATTTTGTTGATATAAAATATATAAAAAATTTCTATTTTTATTAAAAAATTTTTAATCGCCACTTACTTCCTTAAAAAAAAAAAAAAAAAAAAAGAGAGAGAGAGAGAGAATCAAACATGAAAAAGATATTGTATTAATTAATGAGTCTATTATTTTTAACTTTGTGCTAACTTTATCAGTTTACACATTAACATGCTTGACAAAGCGAAAGTAAATACATAAATGAATGCATGCGTCCATGGATTTAAAGTAACAAATGATTACTAACTCTATCACTTCTTTGTCAAAAACAGGGCCACTAGGGACGTAACTTACATACAATATAATGTTTATAAAATAATAGGCATTTGATATAATCATTTTATTATTCTTAAACATCGTACTGAAGAAAGTAAATTTATTTTATAAGCGTATTTCGAATTATTGTGATTGTTGCGTAGAACAGATACGTCACTGTTAATTCATTAAAAACGGATTTACTTGTGTAATTTCAAAGTCTAGGAGTATTTATGCAGCAGTTAGATTTATGTTTATATGTTTGACGGATTTCGGATTTTACAAGGCCTATGTCACATTTTTTTTCAAGAAAATGAATATTAATTTATCTGTTTTAAATATTGACTTTAATATCACTTTCAATTGCCGTAGCAACGCGATAGGCTTAGTTTAAGTTTTTTTTGAATTGTTTTTTTTTCAGTATGAATGAACAACATAAATGTGAGAAGAAACACGTCATATCTCACGGCAATTTGCAGCCAAAGATTTTTAATCCTAATCGAATGTGTAATAAGTTGTTGAATATTTCGCAACAAACTGACAGCCTATCCTACTTTTTACATAGGAGAGAATAAACGGTGTGTATTAGAACAATTGAATGCAGTATTTGTTTGTTTGTTTTGTTTTTGTTTTGTTTTTTTGTTCAAATTATTCGGAGAATATAGGCGGCATCCCCCATCCCCTATTTTCTATTTTCTCTTCACCCCCCCCCCCCCCCCCCCCACTTTCTATGACAGTTTACCTACCACTGTGTGCATGGACTCACTGCTACATTTTTTAACTGTTATATTCTTAATAAAACTGTTCAAACATGTTGTATCATTGGTCTTTTTATATTTTATGCAATAAAACATCATTAAATAAGAGGTTTACATAATACATAGCAGAAAAATCCCCCCTTTTAAGATCACTCCCACCCCCTTTGGGTCCGGACTCCTTTCCCCCCAACAGTGAAAAAAACACTGGAAGGGCAAGAAGCATGAAACTGTTATTTCACAACAATAAAACACAAAGTACGCAGGCAGCATGCTTTAAAAAAAATCGCTGGAAAATGCAGAGAGCCTGTGAGGTTGTGTTTATGTAGGTACATCACTAAACTGTTCGGCCAAGTTTCAGGTCGCAGTCGTTGATAATTGAAACGTTTACACGCATATACATAGCTAAGATACTCTAATATTCCGTTGTTGTTGTTGTTGTATTGGGGTTTACCGTCGTTGTGATAGTATTTCAATCATATAGCGACGTCCAGCTAATTACAGGTGGAGGAAGACCCCGAGTACACAGAGGTACCCAGGTAGAACCACCGACCTACCGCAAGCCAGCTGGAAGGCTTCCTCACATGCAAAATCCGAAGTCCCTATCGGGATTCGAACCCACAGCGGTGAGGGACTGAGATATTTGTAGTCCACGACTGTAACCGCTCGGCCACGGCGGCCCCCTCTAATATTCCGTGCAATACTTAATACTGAGCAACTCACCTTTGAAAAGTGACCATTGGTCTGTTTCTTTTCCTTCCGTCCAGCGTTTGCAAGTTTTTATGGCAGAGAATGACCGGTGCGAACGCAGAGAGCCTGCCGATATAGCGATTTCCGCAGAGAGCCTGCCGATATGGGTATGCACCGTGTAAATGCTACCATGCAATAGAATCGTCGACGTGTGTAGCCTCGTGAGTTAAATTCCAATAACGCTTGTATATACGATCGAGACGACTGTATTACACAAAGTTACTTCATTTTGCGCTTTTAGTTAACGGACAAATTAGTCTTGAACGGATGACATGTGTTGATCATTTTGTTTCAAACGTCTACACTTATACGCGCTCATGGTATCTCAAGCTGGCATTTAAATTACATTGTACTATAACATATATTTTCACATAGGTTATCATTTATCATAAATTTGGAATATAGCTTATAAATTACATTATAACAAAACGCTCAAAGGATTATGGGTAACGCAATGCTGCAAAAAGGGTTTTTAAACTGATATGTATAAGTAACGTAAATAAAATGATTTGACAAAACATTAAATCATTGTCAACACTTGTTTAGTTTGTTTGTTTGTTTGTTTGTTGGGTTTAACGCCCCACCGACAGTATTTCAGTCATTTGGAGACGATGTCTACTTAATGCAGTTATAGTGCTGCCACACTGCAGTATCACGCCGTAGACATGTGGCATGATACCACACCCAGTCACATTATCCTGATACCGAGCCAACCAGTCCTGCAACTACCCTTATATGCTGAGCGTCAAGCAAGGGAGCTATAACAGTACCATTTTTTACGACTTTGGTATCGAACCCACGACTTCCCGCTCCCGAGGCGAACGCTCTAACCACTCGGCCACCGGGAACGGTACACTTGTTTAGCTAGTAATATCAATATGATATAAGTAAAAAGTTTTTTTTTTTAATTTCTATGACTAATACATATCTGTAAACTTATATTTTCCGAAAATGCTTCAATTAAGGTGAAAGCGAAAGTAGGATATTTTCTGAAAACTCTTACACTTGGGTTTATATTCGTATTTTTGATGTAACTTCCTTATACTTTAATCAATTTTAAAACTCTAGGTACCAAAATAATCGTCTTAAAATTCTCTACATCTCACTTGCTTAAGGTGTGGACTTATTACTAATGAGCTTTGAGATATTAGCCGTAGAACTTTGACAACACGGCAGAATCGCTGAAATTCTACATGTTTAAATTCTTATTTTTTATGTAACTTCCTTATACTTTGTTCAATTTCAAAACTTAAGGTACCAAAATAATTGTCTGAAAATTTTCTACATTTCACACGCTTTATGTACAGGAATATTTTTAATATTTTTTGAGATACAAGCTCTTAAACCTCCTGAAAAATGAAAAAATCACCAAAGCTATATGCACGAATTTCGTTTTTTCCCCATTACTCCATGAATCTTAGGTAAATCATTAAACTTTAAGCATCAAAAGAACGGCCAAACATTGCTTTACAAATAATATTCATCATCATATTTTCAAAAATCAAAGGTTTTCGAGATATCAACAGTTAAACACACCGGGGGTTACCAAATTTTCATTTTTCCTCCATAACTCAACCGATTCAACCCCGGTCATCAAAAACTAAATATCATCTGAAAGGTCTTTCTAAGCACTATAAATTATACGCATAGTGTCTCGATAGAATATTTACCGTTTTTGAGATATTTAAGGCCGAAGAAAAACCCGATAATTGATATATGACCTTGACCTTTGGGATTTTCCGAAAACGGAAGTAACATGGCTCCATAGAATCTAATACTGCATCTTCAGACAAAATTTCAAGCAAATCATACAAAAAATAAAACCTACAGGGCTTAAAAACTGTTAAGTTTTAATACGAAAGTTTTAATAGCATTATGACGTCATGTGACGTCATATGGCGTTCATCTTTTCAGAATGTAAAGAAGACATAGAGACTAATATTCAGTGGAAGCGATTTTATACGCATTTGAAATTTGACGTCATTAGTTCGAATCTTGGATTCGCCATAAAACCTTTGCCTTTTCGAATTTGGAAAAACGGACACCGGGATGCACAACTAGAGCCTAACATACACATTCTGTGAAATTTTGATGAAAATCGGTCCAGAAATAATGGCTGTAGACCGCGTACAAACTTTTTCACATGACGTCAAATCTGACGTTATATGACGTCGTATAAATTCATTGCATCCGAAAGCTCATGGTTTGAAATATATGCCATAAAATTTTCATTGTTCTGAGTCAATGGCAACACCTCGAAATTAACACAAATATTAGAGGAAGAAAAAAAGAATAATAAGAACTAGATTTCATTCGTTGATACGAATGATAGGACTTTCTGCTACATTTGTCAAACACCAACAGCAAAAAAAAAGTAAAAGGATATGAAATTCCTGCCTTTAACTTACTTTTGTATGACCATAACTTCAATAAAATTCGAAAAATAAACCGCTTAACTTGGAGGATATGGCAAAAGTAACTGAAAATCATTTTTTCATATCGATTTCATTTAACTTTCTATAATCTATGTAACAAATCAAATTTACTGAAAATGCTTACAATTCGATTTTCACATGATTCGGTCTAGCTTTAGAGGTTTTCAAGATATAAGTAAAGATTAAACTTAACATTTTTTCGGAAATGGAAGTGACATTGTTCCCTAGGATCACATGATGCACCTTCATTAAAATTTCATGCAAATCAAACAAAAAATAAGGCCTACAGGTCTTAAAAACCGTTTAATTTTAACAAAATTAACTTTGACCTTATACAGTCACATGACGTTATACGACATCCATCTTCTCAGAATGTTAGGAAGACTTGTACGCTTATATTCACTCCAAATATTAGCTTTCTATCTTATCTGGAAGAGATTTTATACGTATTTGAAATGAAATTTGCCATCAATGCTTCTTTTATTGGATTAGCCATAAAATCCTTGCTTTTGTCAAATTTGGAAAAATGGAGACCGGTTGGCACATCTTTAGCATAATATACACATTCTGTGAAATTTTTATGAAAATCTGTCCTGAAATAATAGCTGTAGACCGCATACAAACTTGTTTAGTCAACGACAAGTTTGATGTCATATGACGTCATAGGGACAAGGAAATCGATGAAATGAAATATTAAGTATCTTAAATATATCTTGTAAGTTGTTCATGCCCCTTGGAACTTTGCAACATATAGAAATTAACGGGTAGATAACAAACATTCTTTTTGACCTTATGACGTCAAGTGACGTCAAATGACGTTAATCCTCACAGAAAAGAAATAAGTCTTAAAGACTAATATTCAGTCCAAATATCAACTTTCTAAATCATCTGGAAGCGATTTTATACGTATTTGAAATTTGACGTCGATGGTTCGAAACTTGGATTCGCCATAGAAACATTGCCTTTTGAATTTGGAAAACCGGACCCGGAATACACAACAAGAGCGTTACATATACATTCTGTGAAATTTTGATGAAATCGGTCCAAAAATAATGGCTGTACATCACGTAAAACCTTTTTGTCCTGATATCAAATCTTACGCGATATAACGTTACATTATTATAGAATACATTGCATTCTAAAGCTCATGGATTGATGTATAAACTATTAAATTTCCATGGTCTTGGGAAGTTATCAACATATTTGAATTAACGCGTATATATCAGAAATTCCCTTTGACCGTATGACGTCATCTAACGTCAAATGTCGTTCATCTTCATAGAATGTAAAGCTCACTTGGAGTCTTATATAATATCCCAATATCAGCTCTCTAACTCATCTTGAAGCGATTTTATACGTATATGAAATTTGACGTCAATGGTTCGAATCTTGGATCCGCCATAAAACATTTGCCTTTTCGAATTTGGAAAAACGGACACCGGGATGCAAAACTAGAGTGTAACATACACATATTCTGTGAAATTTTGATGAAAATCGGCCCAGAAATAACGGCTGTAGACCCGACAAATATTTTAAGACGACGTCAAGTTTGACGTCACAACACGTCATAGTCAAATGAAAATAATTGAAATGCTAGTAAATTTTCAAGGTGCTCAGACGTT
Organism: Solen grandis; assembly: GCA_021229015.1. Classification (NCBI taxonomy): domain Eukaryota; kingdom Metazoa; phylum Mollusca; class Bivalvia; order Adapedonta; family Solenidae; genus Solen; species Solen grandis. The sequence continues at coordinate 61,350,333 of CM037783.1, forward strand.
TTCAACATATAAAAATTAACACGTAAATATTAGAAATTCCTTTTCACCTCATGACGTCATATGACGTCATATGACGTTCATCTTTAGAAAATGTAAATAAATCCTAGAGACTTATATTCTGTCCAAATATCATCTTTCTAGCTCATCTTTAAGCGATTTTATACACATTTGAAATTTGACGTCAATTGTTCGAATCTTGGATCCGCCATAAAAGCTTTGCATTTTCGAATTTTGAAAAACAGATACCGGAATGCACAACTAGAGCCTAAAATACACATTCTGTGAAATTGTGATTAAAAACGGTGCAGAAATAATGGCTGTAGACCGCGTACAAATATTTAAAGACGACGTCAAGTTTGACGTCAAAACACGTCATAGGCAAATGAAAATCATTGAAATGCAAAATGTTCTATCTGAAGCATATGCTATTACATTTTCAAGGTGCTGGACTTTAATAAAAATTAACACATAAAAATTAGAAATTCCTTTTCACCTCATGACGTCATATGCGTCATTTGACGTTTATCTTCTGAAATTAAAAAATCCTAGAGATTATATTTTATCCAAAAATCATCTTTATAGCTCATCTGTAAGCGATTTTATATGCATTTGAAATTTCACGTCAATGGTTCGAATCTTGGAAACGCCATAGAACCATTGCCTTTTCGAATTTTGAAAAACAGACACCGGGATGCACAACTAGAGCCTAACATACACATTCTGTTAAATTATGATGAAAATCGGTCCAGAAATAATAGCTGTAGACCGCGTACAAACTTTTTCACCTGACGTCAAATCTGACGTTATATGACGTCATATGAATATGAAATTCATTGCATCCGGAAGCTCATGGTTTGAAATATATGCCATAAAATTTTCATTGTTCTGAGTCAATGGCAACACATCGAAATTAACACAAATATAAGAGGAAGAAAAAAAGAATAATAAGAACTAGATTTCATTCGTTGATACGAATGATAGGACTTTCTGCTAAAATTGAAAAATATTAAGATTAATTCCGTTAGAAAGAATATATATGAAATTCTCTACCTTTTACTTATTTTTTTTTTCGTATGGACTTCTTTTAGCTTTGACGTCACATGACGTCATAGGGTGCTGAAAATTCTTTTGTTCAAAAGCGCATACTTTACTTTCGTAACTCTGAAATTTTCATTATTCTGAACAACTGGCATCATGTCAAAATTATTGCCTTAAAATGAAAATTAAGAAGTATGCTTATGACGTCACATGACGTTATATGACGTCAAGACTCAAATATGTAGAAATTCTGCAGAACTGCAAACTGTGTAAGTTTCAACTTTCTATCTCATCCTGAAGCTCTTTAATCGTAAAATGAAATTTTCAGTCCTATGTTGGAACCTTATTTCAGCCACAGAACTTCGGTCTTATGAAATTTCTGTTACCTGACAGGATATACACACCTTAGTTTCAAGATATACCATCTGTGAAATTTTGAATAAAAACCGACCATAAATGGCGGCTGTAGAGCGTGAACACCATTTTTCACTATTTTTAAATGTGACGTCACATGACGTCATAGGGTGCTGTAGATGCATTTGTTCAAAAGCGCATATGTTGCTGTTATAACTCTGAAATTTTCATTATTCTGAACAACTGGCATCATGTCGATATTATTGCACTAAAATGAAAATTAATAGTTATGCTTATGACGTAACATGACGTCATATGACGTCACGACTCAAATCTATGTAGAAATTCTGCAGAACTGCAAACTGTGTAAGATTCAGCTTTCTATCTCATCCTGAAGCTCTTCAATCCTAAAATGAAATTTTTGGTCCTATGTTCGAATCTTATTTCAGCCACAGAACTTCGGTCTTTCGGAATTTCGGTTAGCTGACAGGATATACACTCTTTAGTTTCAAGATGTACCATCTGTGAAAATTTGAAGAAAATCCGACCATAAATGACGGCTGTAGAGCGCAAACACCAATTTTTCACTATTTTTAGCTGTGACGTCATGTGACGTCATAGGGTGCTGAAGATGCTTTTGTTCAAAAGCGCATAGTTTACTGTCATAAGTCTGAAATTTTCATTATTCCGAACAACTGGCATCATGTCGAAATCATTGCCCTAAAATGAAAATTAAGAAGTATGCTTATGACGTCGCATGACGTCATATGACGTCACGACTCAAAATGTATGTAGGAATTCTGCAGAACTGCAAACTGTGTAAGTTTCAACTTTCTACCATATCCTGAAGCTCTTCAATCTTAAAATGAAATTTTCGGTCCTATGTTCGAATCTTATTTCAGCCACAGAACTTCGGTCTTTTGGAATTTCGGTTAGCTGACAGGATATGCATACCTTAGTTTCAAGATGTACCATCTGTGAAAATTTGAAGAAAATCCGACCATAAATGACAGCTGTAGAGCGCGAACACCATTTTTCACTATTTTTAGCTGTGATGACATGTGACGTCATAGGGTGCTGATGATGCATTTCTTTAAAAGCACTTAATTTTCTGTCATAACTCTGAAATTTTCATTATTCTGTACAACTGGCATCATGTCGAAATCATTGCCCTCAAATGAAAATTAAGAAGTACGCTTATGACGTCACATGACGACTTATGACGTCTCGACTCGAAATATTTGTAGAAATTCTTCCACCTTGCAAACTGTGTAAGTTTCAACTTTCTATCTCATCCTGAAGCTCTTTAATCCTAAAATGAAATTTTCGGTCCTATGTTCGAATCTTATTTCAGCCACAGAATTTAGTATTCCGTATATATAAGAAAAAATATGTTTTGTATGTATGGAGTACTATTATTTTCAGAATTTTATTTTAAATTACTGAACTTCAAATCCCTGTGATATTTATTTCAATTTAAAAACACACACTCACAGACAAGTGAATTTATATCTAAGTCTTTAAATAATTTATTTTACAACAAGAAAATTACCAAGAAACAGCTGATTTCTCCATACTGCCTGGGTTTTTTTTTCTTTCAACGCCCGAATAGTCAGCCCTTTAATAATTTAAATTTAACGGTTTGACAGATTGCGGGAAAATAATCGCAATATCGCTGACCAATTTCGCAGCGTAAAAATCCGAATCATCCCGAAATGTACTGCGCTGCTGGTCCAGGTTGTTGTCCTTTTCTCGGATTCGCATATATTTCAAACAAATAAACATTCAAAGGAGGATTATTTTCACGACAATTTTGTATATTTCGATAGAGAAATATATATTTGAGTGATTCCGTATGTTAACTTCATAGATTTATTTGAATGATTTGAAAAAACGGAGTTGAAGCGAGTCGACCCCTGAAAAGATGTCCACCCTTATTGATAGTGTATGTACAGTGTGTGTGTGTGTGTGGTGTGTGTGTATGGGAGCAAGTCCCTGTGGCCTAGGTCACACATTCAGGATTTTTACTGCCGTTCTTGATAGGACCATTCCCGATTAAAATGTGTCAAAAGTCTGATCAAGATCCTGTGATTCGTGGCTGGAAATTCAAACTTTTATTAAAATTTGTAAAAAACATTTATTTAATCACGACAACAATCAGATATTGTTCAGGAGGCGTCCCGATCCAGCCGTTTCCAGCAGAATTCGTCCCGATTATCCGTTCTCAATCCGATTCTGATCCGATACAGCAGAATTTGTCACGACATAGTCACGATTGTAATCCGACTAGACAAAATCGGCTGAGTTTCCCGAATGTTACGGGACGCACCTAACTGTCAGGAGTGCTTGGCCGACCTCTCCGGACCATTCCCGATCCGTAGGACTCTGTTACGAACATATACGACTGCGTTCAGACAATGATAGGACATTGAGGATAGTAATCCGACTTTTTCGCTTTTCGTGTCGTAGCGCTGTCTGATCTCAAACGGGAGCCATAATCGACACTGTGTGAACGCCGCATTACAGACAAATTAGCTTGCAGCGTCTTGAACGGATGACATGTGTTGATCATTTTGTTTAAAACGTCTACACTTATACACGCTCATGGTATCTCAAGCTGGCAATTAAATTACATTGTACTATAAAAAATATTTTCACATAGGTTATCATTTATCATAAATTTGGAATATAGCTTGTACAACATTTATCGATAGATGCAACAATAAAGTCGGGAAATTGCAATGTTTCAACAACGGTCTAAATGACATGTGTCAAAACGCTCAAAGGATTATGGGTAACACAATGCTGCAACTGATATTTCATAAGTAACGTAAATAAAATGATTTGACAAAACATTAAATCATTGTCAACACTTGTTTAATTTGTTTGTTTGTTTGTTCGGTTTAACGTCCCACCGACAGTATTTCAGTCATTTGGAGACGATGTCTACTTAATGCAGTTATAGTGCTGCCACACTGCAGTATCACGTCGTAGACATGTGGCATGATATCACACCCAGTCACATTATCCTGATACCGGGCCAACCAGTCCTGCAACTACCCTTATATGCTAAGTGTCAAGCAAGGGAGCTATAACAGTACCATTTTTTACGACTTTGGTATCGAACCCACGACCTCCCGCTCTCGAGGCGGACGCTCTAAACACTCGGCCACCGGGAACGGTACACCTGTTTAGCTAGTAATATCAATATGATATAAGTAAAAAGTTTTTTTTCTTCAATTTATATGACTAATACATATCTGTAAACTTACATTTTCCGAAAATGCTTCAATTAAGGTGAAAGCGAAAGTAGGATATTTTATGAAAATTCTTACAAATGGCTTTATATTCGTATTTTTTATGTAACTTCCTTATTTCTTGATCAATTTCAAAACTCTAGGTGCCAAAATAATCGTCTTAAAATTCTCTACATCTCACTTGCTTAATGTAAAACTTATTTCTAATGATTCTAAAGATATAAGTCGTAAAATTCTGACATGACGGCAAAATCGCAAATGTTTAAATTTTTATTTTTGATGTTACTTCCTTATACTTTGATCAATTTCAAAACTTAAGGTACCAAAATAATCGTCTTAAAATTCTCTACATCTCATTCGCTGAATGTGTTGACTTATTTCATATGGGTTTTAAGATATAAGCCTTAAATTAACGACAAAATCGCTGAAATTCTACTTTGGATCAATTTCAAAACATTAGGTACCAAAATAATCGTCTTAAAATTCTCTACATTTCACACGCTTATCTATAGGAATATTTTTAATACTTTTTGAGATACAAGCTCTTAAACCTCTTGAAAAATGAAAAAATCACCAAAGCTATATGCACGAATTTCGTTTTTTCCCCATTACTCCATGAATCTTAGGTCAATCATTAAACTTTAAGCATCAAAAGAACGTCCAAACATTGCTCTACAAATAATATTCATCATCATATTTTCAAAAATCAAAGAATTTCGAGATATAAACTGTTAAACATACTGAGGGTTACCGAATTTTGTTTTTTCCGCCATAACTCAACTGATTCAACCCCGATCATCAAAAACTAAATATAATCTGAAAGGTCTTTCTAAGTACTACAAATTATACGCATAGTGTCTCGATAGAATATTTATCGTTTTTGAGATATTTAAGGCCGAAGAAAAAACCGATAATTGATATATGACCTTGACCTTTGGGATTTTCCGGAAATGGAAGTGACATGGCTCTATAGATTCTAATACTGCATCTTCAGACAAAATTTCAAGTAAATCATGCAAAAAATAAAGCCTACAGGGCTTAAAAACCGTTAAGTTTTAATACGAAAGTTTTAAGAGCATTATGACGTCATGTGACGTCATATCGCGTTCATCTTTTCAGAATGTATAGAAGATCTGGAAACTAATATTCAGCCTAAATCTCAGCTTTCTAGCTTTTCTGGAAGCAATTTTATACGCATTTGAAATTTGACGTCATAGGTTCGAATCTTGGATTCGCCATAAAACATTTGCCTTTTCGAATTTGGAAAAACGGACACCGAGATGCACAACTAGAGCCTAACATACACATTCTGTGAAATTTTGATGAAAATCGATCCAGAAATAATGGCTGTAGACCGCGTACAAACTTTTTCACCTGACGTCAAATCTGACGTTATATGACGTCATATGAATATACAATTCATTGCATCCGAAAGCTCATGGCTTGAAATATATGCCATAAAATTTTCATTGTTCTGAGTCAATGGCAACACCTCGAAATTAACACAAATATAAGAGGAAGAAAAAAAGAATAAGAAGAAGAAGAAGAAGCAGAAGAATAACTAGATTTCATTCGTTGATACGAATGATAGGACTTTCTGCTAAAATTGAAAAATATTAAGAATAATTCCGTGAGAAAGAATATATATTAAATTCTCTAACCTTTACTTTTTTTTTTTTTCGTATGGACTTCTTTTAGCTTTGACGTCACATGACGTCATAGGTTGCTGAAAATTCTTTTGTTCTGAAGCGCATACTACTTCGTAATCTGAAATTTTAAAATAAAATTTAAGAAGTATGCTTATGACGTTACATGACGTCCTTTGACGTCACGACTCAAAATATATGTAGAAATTTTGCAGAACTGCAAACTTTGTAAGTTTCAACATTCTATCTCATTCTGAAGCTCTTTAATCGTAAAATGAAATTTTCGGTCCTATGTTCGAATCTTATTAAAGCCACAGAACTTCGGTCTTTCGGAGCTACGGTTAGCTGAAAGGATATGCACACCTTAGTTTCAAGAGGTATTATCTGTGAAAATTTGAAGAAAATTCGACCATAAATGGGGGCTGTAGAGCGTGAAAACCATTTTTCACTATTTTTAGCTCTGACGTCACATGACGTCATAGCGTGCTGAAAATTATTATATTCAAAAGCGTATACTTTACTGTTACAACTCTGAAATTTTCATTATTCTGAACAACTGGCATCATGTCGAAATCATTAGCCTTAAATGAAAATTTAGATGTATGCTTATGACGTCACATGACGTCATATGACGTCACGACTCAAAACATATGTAGAAATTTTGCAGAACTGCAAACTGTGTAAGTTTTAACTTTCTATCTCATCCTGAAGCTCTTTTATCCTAAAATGAAATTTTCGGTCCCATGTTCGAATCTTATTTCAGCCACAGAACTTCGGTCTTTCGGAATTTCGGTTAGTTGACAGGATATGCACACCTTTAATTCAAGATGTACCATCTGTGAAAATTTGATGAAAATCCGACCATAAATGAAGGCTGTAGATGGCGAACACTATTTATTACTATTTTTAGCTGTGACGTCAGGTGACGTCATAGGGTGCTGAAGATGTTTTTGTTCAAAAGCGCATACATTACTGTCATAACTCTGAAATTTTCATTATTCTGAACAACTGGCAACATGTAGAAATCATTGCCCTAAAATGAAAATTAAGAAGTATGCCTATGACGTCATATGACGTCATCTCACGTCAGGACTCAAAACATATGTAGAAATTCTGTAGAACTGCAAACTTTGTAAGTTTCAACTTTCTATCTCATCCTGAAGCTCTTTTATCCTAAAATGAAATTTTCGGTCCTATGTTCGAATCTTATTTCAGCCAAAGAACTTTGGTCTTTCGGAATTTCGGTTAGTTGACAGGATATGCACACCTTTAATTCAAGATGTACCATCTGTGAAAATTTGAAGAAAATCCGACCATAAATGACGGCTGTAGAGCGCGAACACCATTTTTCACTATTTTTAGCCCTGACGTCACATGACGTCATAGGGTGCTGATGATGCTTTTGTTCAAAAGCGCATACCTTACTTTCATAATTCTGAAATTTTAATTATTCTGAACAACTGGCATCATGTCGAAATCATTGCCCTAAAATGAAAATTAAGAAGTATGCTTATGACGTCACATTACGTCATATGACGTCACGACTCAAAATTTTTGTAGAAATTCTGCAGAACTGCAAACTGTGTAAGTTTCAACTTTCTATCTCATCCTGAAGCTCTTTTATCCTAAAATGAAATTTTCGGTCCTATGTTCGAATCTTATTTCAGCCGCAGAACTTCGGTCTTTCGGAATTTCGGTTAGCTGACAGGATATGCACACCTTTGATTCAAGATATACCATCTGTGAAAATTTGAAGAAAATCCGACCATAAATGACGGCTGTAGAGCGCGAACACCATTTTTCACTATTTTTAGCTGTGACGTCATGTGACGTCATAGGGTGCTGATAATCATTGAAATCAAAATTTCCTCACGTGACTAATAAGCCATAAAAATTTCATCGTCCTAGGTCTATTGCAACATATAAAAATAAGCGTTTAGTTAGGAAGAAGAAAAGAATAATAATAACTAGAATCGCTATCGCGATATCATCGGTTTTCGCAAAAGCAATTTACCTCAGTTAACGAGTCGCATGATTCGAAAAACATATTTCTTCGTTCAATGGCTTGTTGAATACTGTTAACAGCGATCTTTTAAACATTTTTGTCGCAATGTTTAAACAGACTTTTTACCCAAAAGAATATTTTTGAGTATTACCTGTCAGCTATGTAGTCGTGATATCAATGGTTTTCACGAAAGCAATTCCATTCTGTTCACGAGTTGCATGATTCGAAGAACATTTCTTCGTTCAATGGCTTGTTGATACTGTTAGCAGTGATCTTTCAAACATTTCTGTCGCAATGTTTAAGCAGACTTTTTGCCCAAAAGAATATTTTTTTTATGTAGTCGGATATCATCAGTTTTCACGAAAGCAATTCCTTCAGTTCACGAGTCGCATGTTTCAAAAAACATATTTCTTCATTCAATGGCTTGTTGAATACTGTTAACAGTGATCTTTCAAACATTTTTGTCGCAATGTTTAAGCAGACTTTTTACCAAGAAGAACACTTTTAAGTATTACCTGTCTGTTATGTAGTCGCAAACTTGAAAACCTTTTTTACGGACTTCGGGTACTGCAACGTTATATGTGTGTGTTGCTTTATGATGGCGACATACGACAATTGTACTCGATAAACAAGAATTGCAAACGACAAACAACAGTTTAAAATAACACGCGACAATGTATTATGCAACTCAACACTATTACAGACTAATTTTACATTGAATTACTATCATTTTCATGAAATATCGCTTTGATTTTTAATGTTGTTTCAAATTGATGTCACCAAGAAACAGAATGCAAAAAAATTGCATAAAATCAGACTTCAATTATTTTAGTTATAAAGAGTGATTTCAAGCCAAGCACCCCCTAGCGGCAAAACGAGAAACAAACTTGAGTAAATATTTCTATTAGGTACCTAGCAATGCAGCAAATGGTTCAATCAAATATACAAGTCGCACTAGTCAAACATTCTATTCCTTATATATCAAAATTTGAAGTATAAAACCTGATTTACAATTGTTCTAAAGAGGATCAAAATTTGGGCTGCCGTAAAATGACAAAATCAAGTTCATTCTTCAAAAACTAAACATCACTGGAAAGGGCTCTTCAAGAACTAAAACTTTTGTTCATACACTTTCAATAAAATATTTTTTGTTTTTGAGCTATTTTGAGCCGAATAAAAACACAGTAATCGTAATATGACCTTGACCTTTAAAATTTCATTTTAACTTCTTAATTATGGGGTCATTTCAAACATAACAATACATAACTTGTGAAAATATCATGAAGAATGAACTAAAAATAAAGTCAGGAGCGACAAAAACCATGTTTTTGAAATTTTGATTATTCCTAAAATTTAGTGAAGTTTGACCGTTTCCAGAGGACAAACCATGCATTTATTAAGTTCGCCACCCCATATATTTTGTGCGTATATGTCTTGTAAATAATTTGCAGCAAACAGAATTCTTCTATCTGATCTCTAACAAAAATGGATAGGTTTTTCGTAGACCTACCCTCATCTGCACAGTTTTTTGCGAGGTTCGAACTTTCAACCTTCCTTTAGTAGCTCAAAAAGTTTTAGCCACTCATACCTGGAAACTATCATATTTTATTAGAGTATCAACAAGGAACACAATGCAACAAACCGCATTTGGATCAGACTTCAACTTTTTGAGTTATAAGTAGAAGAGTGTTTTTAAGCTAAGCGCCCCCTAGCGGCAAAATGAGAAACAAAATTGATTAAAATTTTACCATTAGGTACCTAGCAATGCAGCAAATAGTTCAATCAAGTACGCAAGTCGCACTAGTCGAACATTCTATTTCTTATATATCACAATTTGAAGCATAAAAACTGATTTACAATTATTTCAAAAAAGGATCAAACTTTGGACTGCCGTAAAATGACCAAATCAAGTCCGATCTTCAAAAACTAAACATCACTGGAAAGAGCTCTTGAATAACTAAAACTTTTGTTCATATACTCTCAAAGAAATATTTTTAGTTTTGGAGCTATTTGGGGCCGAATAAAAACACAATAATCGTAATATGACCTTGACCTTTTCATTTATTTTTTAACTTTTTAATTGTGGTCCCCTTTCAGACATAACAATACATAACTTGTGAAAATATCATGAAGAATTAACAAAAAATAAAGTCAGAAGCGATAAAAAACATGTTTTTGAACCTTTAACTTTTTCTAAAATTTAGTGAAGTTTGACCGTTTCCAGAGGACCTACCATACATTTCTTAAATTCGCCATCCCATATATTTTGTGCGTATATGTCTTGCAAATCATTTGCAGCAAACAGAATTCATCTATCTGATCTCTAACAAAAATGGATAGGTTTTTCGTAGACCTACCCTCATTTGCACAGTTTTTTGCGAGGTTCGAACTTTCAACCTTTTATAGTTCAAATACTTTCAGCGACACGTACCCTCGAAACCTATCATATTTTATTTGGCTATCAACAAGGAAAAGAATGCAAAAAACCGCATTTGAATCGGACCTTAAATAAGTGAGTTATTAACCATTAATAAATTTCATACAAAACGCCCCCTAGCGGGAAAAGTAAGAAATAAATGAAAATTTTCTCAACGTTAGGATCATCTTCAAATACGTGTTAAAAACTGATTAAAATTTCATAAATGTGGCTTTTCTGATCACGGAGATTTGCCGTTAACAAAAAAGGGTTAGAAAAATAATAAAAAAAATAAAACAGAAGAAGAACAATAGGTTTTCGCACTGCGAGGTGCGAAAACCTAACTAGATGTCATTCGTGAAAACGAATGATAGGACTTTCTGCAAGCTGTGTTAATGCAAAAAGCAGGAGATAGAAATTTCATGTAATGACTCACCTCTGGTAGTATTTCATGTTCATGCTGAACAATTGACATTATATTCCGAAATCAGTGCAAATGATAAGAACTAAGTATTAGTCTGTGACGTAACATGATGTCATATGACGTAAGGACATGACTGCAAACTTGATTTCTAGTTTAAAGGTCCTATGTTCGAATCTTACTTCAGCCACAATACTTCGGTTTTTAGGAATTAAGGTTAGCTGACAAAATATTCACACCTTAGTTGCAAAATGTACCATCTGTAAAAATTTGAAGAAAATCTTATCATAAATGGCGGCTGTAGAGCGCGAATACCATTTTTCACTATTTTCAGCTCTGACGTCAGGTGACGTCATAGGGTGCTGAAAATACTGTTGCTCAAAAGCGCATACTTTACTGCAATAACTCTGAAATTTTCATTATTCTGAACAACTGGCATCATGTCGAAATCATTGCCCCAAATTAAAATTAAGTGGTATGCTTATGACGTCCTATGACGTCACGATTCAAAATATTTGTAGAAATGCTGCAGAACTGCAAACTGTGTAAGTTTCAACTTTCTATCTCATCCTGAAGTTCTTTAATCCTAAAATGAAATTTTCGGTCCTATGTTCGAGTCTTTTTTTCAGCAACAGAACTTCGGTTTTTCGGAATTTCGGTTAACTGACAGGATATGAACACCTTAGTTTCAAGATGTACAATCTGTAAAAATTTGAAGAAAATCTGACCATAAATGGCGGCTGTAGAGCGTTAAAACCATTTTTCACTATTTTTAGCTCAGACGTCACATGACGTCATAGGGTGCTGAAGATGCTTTTGTTCAAAAGTACATACTTTGTTGTCATAACTCTGAAATTTTCATTATTCTGAACAACTGGCATCATGTCGAAATCATTGCCCTAAAATGAAAATTAAGAAGTATGCTTATGACGTCACATGACGACATTTGACGTCACGACTCTAAATATGTTAAGAAATTATGAAGAACTGCAAACTGTGTAAGTTTCAACTTTCTATTTCATCCTGAAGCTCTTTAATCCTAAAATGAAATTTTCGGTCCTATGTTCGAATCTTATTTCAGCCACAGAACTTCGGTATTTCGGAATTTCGGTTAGCTGACATGATATGCACACCTTAGTTTCAAGATGTACAATCTGTGAAAATTTGAAGAAAATCCGACCATAAATGGCGGCTGTAGAGCGCAAACACCATTTTTCACTATTTTTAGCTGTGACGTCATGTGACGTCATAGGGTGCTGAAGATGCTTTTGTTCAAAAGCGCATACGTTAGTTTCATAACTCTGAAATTTTCATTATTCTGAACAACTGGCATCATGTCGAAATCATTGCCCTAATATGAAAATTAAGAAGTATGCTTATGACGTCACATGACGTCATATGACGTTCCGACCCCAAAAATTTGTAGAAATTTTGCAGAACTGCCAACTGTGTAAGTTTCAACTTTCTATCTCATCCTGAAGCTCTTTAATCCTAAAATGAAATTTTCGGACCTATGTTCGAATCTTATTTCAGCCACAGAACTTCGGTCTTTCGGAATTTCGGTTAGCTGACAGGATATGCACACCTTTGATTCAAGATGTACCATCTGTGAAAATTTGAAGAAAATCCGACCATAAATGAGGGCTGTAGAGCGCGAACACCATTTTTCACTATTTTTAGCTGTGACGTCGTGTGACGTCATAGGGTGCTGAAAATCATTGAAATCAAAATTTCCTCACGTGACTAATAAGCCATAAAAATTTCATCGTCCTAGGTCCATTGCAACATATTAAAATAAGCGTTTAGTTAGGAAGAAGAAAAGAATAATAATAATAATAAACAGTACAAACCCAATAGGACTTTCTGCTTTAGGCAGAAAGTCCTAATAATAACTAGACTTCTTTTGTTTTGAACAAAAGATAGGGCTTTCTGCACTGCAAACCATGACAAACCTGGTGTTTTTCGAATTTTGGCAAACCTATATAATCCTGCACAATGAAGTCGTAATATATAACTTCTGTGAAAATTCCACGCTAATCCGTCCTTACATGACGGCTATACAGCGCGGATGAACTTTGGTAGCTATTTTTAGTTCTGACGTCATGTGACGTCATATGAAAATTTTAAACTTTGAATCTAAATGTTAATGATTACCTACATAGGACATTTAATTTTAATTGTCTATGAACCTTTGCAAAATGAGTAAATTGACATCAAGTAATCGGAAATTCTATACAACTTGATGACGTCATATGACGTTCATCTTTACAAAATGCAAAGGAAACACAGAGAGGAATAATCTCGCCAAATATCAACTTTCTATCTAATCTAGAATCGATTTTATATGTATTTGAAATTTGACGTCCTTAGTTCGAATCTTGGATTCGCCATAGAACCTTAGTTCTTTTGAATCTTGACAAGCCTATATAATCCTGCACAATGAGATCTTAATATATAACTTCTGTGAAAATTCCATGCAAATCTATCAATAAATGACGGCTGTACAGAGCGGACAAACTTTAGTAGTTATTTACAGTTTTGACGTCATGTGACGTCATATGAAAATTTTAATCATTGAATCTAAATGTTAATGATTACCTACATAGGACATTTAATTTTCATTGTCTATGAACCTTTGCAAAATGAGTAAATTGACATCAAGTAATCGGAAATTCTATACAACTTGATGACATGACGTCTATGACGTTCATCTTTACAAAATGCAAAGGAAACACAGAGACGTATAAGCTCGCCAAATATCAACTTTCTATCTCATCTAGAAACGATTTTATACGTATTTGAAATTTGACGTCCTTGGTTCGAATCTTGGATTCGCCATAGAACCTTTGTTCTTTCGAATCTTGGCAAACTTATATAATTCTGCACAATGTGGTCTTAATATATAACTTCTGTGAAAATTCCATGCCAATCCGTCCATAAATAACGGCTGTACAGCGCGTACAAACTTTGGTAGCTATTTTTAGTTCTGACGTCATGTGACGTCATATGAAAATTTTAATCATTGAATCTAAATGTTAATGATTACCTACATAGGACATTTAATTTTCATTGTCTATGAACCTTTGCAAAATGAGTAAATTGACATCAAGTAATCGGAAATTCTATACAACTTGATGACGTCATATGACGTCATATGACGTTCATCTTTACAAAATGCAAAGGAAACACAGAGACGTATAAGCTCGCCAAATATCAACTTTCTATCTCATCTAGAAACGATTTTATACGTATTTGAAATTTGACGTCCTTGGTTCGAATCTTGGATTCGCCATAGAACCTTTGTTCTTTCGAATCTTGGCAAACTTATATAATTCTGCACAATGTGGTCTTAATATATAACTTCTGTGAAAATTCCATGCCAATCCGTCCATAAATAACGGCTGTACAGCGCGTACAAACTTTGGTAGCTATTTTTAGTTCTGACGTCATGTGACGTCATATGAAAATTTTAATCATTGAATCTAAATGTTAATTATTACCTACATAGGACATTTAATTTTCATTGTCTATGAACCTTTGCAAAATGAGTAAATTGACATCAAGTAATCGGAAATTCTATACAACTTGATGACGTCATTTGACGTCATATGACGTTCATCTTTACAAAATGCAAAGGAAACACAGAAAGGAATAATCTCGCCAAATATCAACTTTCTATCTAATTTAGAATCGATTTTATATGGATTTGAAATTTGACGTCCTTGGTTCGAATCTTGGATTCGCCATAGAACCTTAGTTCTTTTGAATCTTGGCAAATCTATATAATCCTGCACAATGAGGTCTTAATATATAACTTCTGTGAAAATTCCATGACAATCCGTCCATAAATGACGGCTGTACAGCGCGTACAAACTTTGGTAGCTATTTTAAGTTCTGACGTCATGTGACGTCATGTGAAGATAAAAATAACATATTCCAAAATACCATTGCTTCATGTGTCTGTTGATAGAATTTCTTTGTCCTAGACCTTCAGCAACTTAATGAAATAACAACATGAAAAGGTTGGAAAAAAAGAATAATAATAATAACTAGACTTCTTTTGTTTTGAACAAAAGATAGGGCTTTCTGCACTGCAAACCATAACAAACCTGGTGGTTTTCGAATTTTGGCAAACCTATATAATCCTGCACAATGAAGTCGTAATATATAACTTCTGTGAAAATTCCATGCCAATCCGTCCATAAATGACGGCTGTGCAGCGCGGATGAACTTTGGTAGCTTTTTTAAGTTTTGATGTCATGTGACGTCATATGAAAATTTTACTCATTAAGTCTTAATGTTCATGATTACCTACATAGGACATTAAATTTTCATTGTCTATGAACCTTTGCAACATGAATAAATTGACATTCAGGAATCGGAAATTCTCTACAATTTGATGACGTCATATGACGTTCATCTTTACAAAATGCAAAGGAAACACAGAGACGTATAAGCTCGCTAAATATCAAATTTCTATCTCATCTAGAAACGATTTTATACGTATTTAAAGTTTGACGTCCTTGGTTCGAATCTTGGATTCGTCAAAGAACCTTAGTTCTTTCGAATCTTGGCAAACCTATAGAATCCTGCACAATGAGGTCGTAATATATAACTTCTGTGAAGATTCCATGCCAATCAATAAATGACGGCTGTACAGAGCTGACAAACTTTGGTAGTTATTTATAGTTCTGACGTCATGTGACGTCATATGAAAATTTTAAACATTGAATCTAAATGTTCCTGATTAGGGACAAAGGACATTTAATTTGCATTGTCTATGAAGCTTTGCAACATGAGGAAAATGGACATCAAGAAATCGGAAATTCTATACAACTTGATGACGTCATATGACGACATATGACGTTCATCTTTACAAAATGCAAAGGAAACACAGAGATATATAATCTCGCCAAATATCAACTTTCTATCTTATCTAGAAACGATTTTATACGTATTTGAAATTTGACGTCCTTGATTCGAATCTTGGATTCGCCATAGAACCTTTGTTCTTTCGAATCTTGGCAAACCTATATAATCCTGCACAATGAGATCGTAATATATAACTTCTGTGAAAATTCCATGCCAATCCGTCCATAAATGACGGCTGTACAGCGCGTACAAACTTTGGTAGCTATTTTTAGTTCTGACGTCATGTGACGTCATGTGAAGATAAAAATAATATATTCCAAAATGCCATTGCTTCAGGTGTCTGTTGATAGAATTTCTTTGTCCTAGACCTTCAGCAACTTAATGAAATAACAACATGAAAAGGTTGGAAAAAAAGAAGAATAATAATAAAAGACAGAACAAACCCAATAGGTCTTTCTGCGAAAAGCAGAAAGCCCTAATAAAAGACAGAACAAACCCAAAAGGTCTTTCTGCGGAAAGCAGAAAGCCCTAATAAAAAAACAGTACAAACCCAATATGACTTTCTGCCTGTAGGCAGAAAGTCCTAATAATAAAAAAAACAGTACAAACCCAATAGGACTTTCTGCCGAAAGGGCAGAAAGTCCTAATAATAAAAAAACAGTACAAACCCAATATGACTTTCTGCCTGTAGGCAGAAAGTCCTAATAATAATAAGAAGAACTAGACTTCTTTTGTTCTGGACAAAAGAAAGGGCTTTCTGC
>CM037783.1:61367202-61417202 GCA_021229015.1 Solen grandis
AGAGTTATGTACTCTTCCCTATATGTGGAAGGATGGGGCTATAAACGAGCATTCAACGTTTCAAAGCAACACCTTTAAGAGTTCAGTGGTGGTATAAAAAATTTGATCAAGATTTTAGTTGAAATGGGGCATAAATTTGTCAAAATCCATGACAGAGTCTTCACCTCTTGACTAAAGGCAGTGGTGATAGTGATACACAAGTATACCAAGTTTCAAAGAAAAACATCAATGGGTTCACCGAAGACAAGTAATAATTGCAACAGTCTCCCAAACGCAGTTTCTCCTTAGAAAATCATACAGTACCATTCAATCCACCTGATCATGAGGAACAAGAATATATATGGTTTATGGGTTGGGATCTCAATAGTTATTGAAATAAAGGTCAGAAGTAAAATTGAGGGAGTGGGTCCTGACCCCTGGGTGACCTCAGGGGACACCAAAGTAGCACTATTCAATCTTCTCATTTTTAGGAACAAATAAGTATATGAATCAGGGTAGGAAATTTGAAAAATTTAACCAAAATACATTTTTATGCAAAAATCATCTTTGAGGGGGTGGGGTCTGACCCCCACGGACCCCCCATTTACATGTACAAAAATCAGGAAGGCACCACTACCCATTGAGGATTATAAGAGTGTGAAGTTTTGTATACATAGGTCGAGCGGCCTCCGAGATATGGCCCATACAAAGTTGTCGGCGGAAGAAAGAAGAAGTAGAAGGAGAAACAGAGTAATAACAATAAGTCTCCAAACTTCCGTTTGGGAGACTTAAAAATGTCGAAAAAGGGGCATAATTTGGTCAAAATCCATGACCGAGTTATCCCCTCTTGCCTACAGGTTGAGATTGTGGTCATATATATGTATTCCAAGTTTCAAAACAATACCTTAAGGGGTTCAGTGAAAAAGTAAGGTGGTACGGAAAACCCTGAGACGGGGCCAATTTTGACCCAAGGGTCAGGGGTTACACGTTTTACCAGAATCCCCCTATTTACCGGAATCTACCGGAGTCCACCTAGATTTTACCGGAATCCACCTTATTTTTATTGTATTAATTACTTTAATAAAAGGTCAGTTTCTTATTTATATTTGATATTCTGTACCTCTGATTATAACATATCCTTGAACCGACGTCCATTTAGCAGTTTAAGGAGTATTATTTCCTTAATGTTGTTGAGGAGTATACAATATCCATGCATTAACATTTATCTTTCTATCCATACACATTCTTTTTTCACTATAAATCTTTAATTCAACAAGAGCTGTCAGAAGACAGCACGCTCGCTCTATTCAAAATGCTTGTTGGTAAATCAAATGAAATCTATTTCAATTCTTGTCTTCACATACCCTGTACATAATAATAGTCAAAAATGATATACCTTGATAGTCTGATACCCCTTAATATTTTTATGATGTCTAAAATCAACCCCATGCCTAGTTACTGAGACATAAGCACAATAACACTGTGCATGCAAAACTTTGACCAAAAATCCAAGTTAGAAAAGGGCCATAATTTGCATCAGTCCAAAAATTATCCTCCTTAGTTTTCTGATGCCCTTGAAGACACTCCTTAACTTTCTAGTCAAATCAACAAGCACTTTCTGAGGTATAAGCTAGATAGTAGCTTGAATGCAAATATTTAACCAAAATTCTAAGTTTAAAGGTGGTCATAATTTTTAAAATATTCCATCAAGTGTTATCTTCCTTTATAGTATGATACCCCTAAACATATTAAAGATGTTTCAAATCAAACCCATGCCTGGACTCTGAGATATAAGCATGGAAGTACCTTGCATGCAAAACTTTAACCAAAATTTCTAAGGTTAAAAGAGGCCATAATTTGTAACATATTCTATCAAGAGTTACCTACCATGAGAGTATGATACCCCTACACATATTAAAGATGTTTCAAATCAATCCCATGCCTGGAAACTGAGATATTAGCAAGAAAATACCTTGCATGCAAAACTTTTACCAAAATTTCTAAGTAAAAAAGGGGCAATAATTTGTAACATATTCCATCAAGAGTTTTCTACCATGAAAGTATGATACCCCTAAAGATATTAAAGATGTTTCAAATCAATCACATGCTTGGATACTGAGATATTAGCATGAGAGTATCTTGCATGCAAAACTTGAACCAAAATTTCTAAGTTAAAAAGGGGCCATAATTTGAAATATATTCCATCAAGAGTTATCTACCTTGGTTGTCTGATGCCCCTAAACATATTCATAAACTTTCAAGTCAATACCATGAATGGTTATTGAGATACAAACTAGATAGTAGCTTGCACGCAAAACTTTAACCAAATTTTCTATTGCATGCAAAACTTTAACCAAAATTTCTAAGTTAAAAAGGGACCATAATTCATATTAAATTCAGTCAAGAGTTATCTACCTTGGTTGTCTGATGCCCCTGAACATATTTATAAAGTTTCAAGTCAATACCATAAACGGTTATTGAGATATAAGGTTGATAGTAACTTGCACGCAAAACTTTAACCAAAAGCTGCAACGCCAACGCCGACGCCAGGGCGACTACAATAGCTCTCATATTCTTCGAATAGTCGAGCTAAAAACAACGGAAAAAGAAAAATATCTAAACTTATCACAGCATACGTATGAACAAGTAAATACTCTTCAATTCACAATTTTGTTTAAAATCTAATTACAATTTAAGAAATAGTCAGACCAATATTGTCTGCTATAGATCCTCGTACTCAAAATCACGCTGTCAATTTTCGTGAGACGTGATTCTATGCTGCATATTCCACTTAACAATAAATCGGCCATGTTGTGTAATGTTACGATTAGTTTACTTAACTATTATAAAGCTCTGTGTACCAACCAATGAAAACTAAAAGATGAAAAGGGTATGACAATTTTTATTAGTATTATTACGAAGATCAGATAAAATAGTCATTCAAAACCACGAGGATGACTTCATGCCAGAATCCGCTTAGTCAGTACCGCTAAGTCAATTACATCAAAAGTCCGTTAGGAAAAGAACAAAAATGCTAAATGCAATTTGCTTTAATGTGATCACATTTTCTCAGGTACTTTCAATAACATATGTCAAAATATGCTTTATTTGACATGAAAATTAGGTGGATTCAGGTAAAATCTAAGTGGATTCCGGTAGATTCCGGTAAATAGGGGGATTCCGTTAAAATGAGTAACCGCAGGGTCATTATCAGAACTTGGTAGAGGTCCACTAGACAATGCTACACACCAAATACCTAAATTCCAGGCCTTGTGGTTTCTGACAAGAAGATTTTTTTAGATTTTCCTATATAAGCCTATGTAAAACAAAGTAACCCCTGTGGTGGGGCCAATTTGACCCCAGGTCCATGATTTGAACAAACCTGGTAGAGGTCTACTAAACAATGCTACTCACCAAATATCTAAGAAAAAATTTAATGATTGCATTTTTAAAATATATATTAGCTCCTGTGTACTTTTTCAACCAATCAAAATTTGAACAATTTTGATGGAGGGCATCATAAGGATCAATCCTGTGAAATTTGACAGACACACATATAAACAACGGACAAAAGGCTATCATAACAGCTAACAAGAGGGCCATGATGGCCCTGAATAGCTCACCTGATTAATATTGCCTACATTGCCTTTTATTAAACAGTCCAACTGAATACAAAATCCATGCAGAAGTACAGCAAAATAATCGTAACTGCACACAAAAACTGTACTTGTGGTCAAAATTTTGATGGTCATAGCCATAAAATCAGATGACCCCTAGAATGGGACCAATTTATACCCAAGAGCCATGATTTGACAACTTGGTTCAGGTCCACAAGGCTATGTTAAATACCAAATATCTTAACCCATGATCTGTGGTTTCTGACAAGATCTTTTAAAGACTCTCCTATATAAGTCTACGTAAAATCAAGTGACCCCTGGGGCAGGGCCAATTTTGACCCCAGGGCCATGATTTGAGAAAACTTTGTACATGTCTATAAGGCCATGTTACAATACACCAAATATCTAAACTCCAGGCCTTGTGGTTTCTGACAGGAAGATTTTTCTAGATTTTCCTGTATATGCCTGTGTAAAATAAGGGAATCCCGGCCATTATGTGAACAAAGTTGGTTAATGTCTACTGGGCCATATTAAATACCAAATATCTAAACTCCAGGCCTTTTAGTTTCTGACAAGGAAGTTTTTCTAGTTTTCCTATTTAAGTCTGTAAAATCAAGTGGCCCCTTGGGCGGGGCCAATTCTGACCCACAGGCCATGATTTGAACAAACTTGATACATGTCTATAAGGTCATGTTACACACCAAATATCTAGACTCCAGGCCTTGTGGTTTCTAACAAGTATTTTTTTCTAAATTTTCCCATATATGCCTATGCAAAATAAAGTAACCCCTGGGGTGGGGCCAATTTTGACCCCAGGGCAATGATTTGAACAAACTTAGTAGAAGTCCACTAAACAATGCTACACACCCAATATCTTAACTCCAGGCCTTGTGGTTTCTGACAAGAAGGTTTTCCTAGATTTTCCTATATAAGCCTTATATGTAAAACTAGATTTCATTCGTTGATATGAATGATAGGACTTTCTGCTAGCTCTGTCAAACATAAGATCTTAATACCGTTAGAATGGATATCTAATGTCCAACCTTTGACTTCTTTTCATATAGACTTACCTTGCATGAACTTTGCGAAATAGCCATTTAACCTGGGGGATGTAACAAAATTAACTAAACATTAATTCTTATTTTGACATCACATTCTTACAGGTTGACGTATTTCAGTAATCTAGTCTCCAAAACAAATGTCATGAAAATCCTTTCAATTTAATTGCAATATATTTGGTTCTGGCTTAATAGGTTTCCAAGATATAAGTCATTTAATCAATGAAATATGACAGAATTCCCTAAATACTGCATGTTCTGAATTTTGTCCATGAAACTTCCTTAAACTTTGACCAGTTTAAAAATACTAAGTACCAAAATAAAGGTCTTGAAATTCTCCACATTTCATTTGCCTATGTATCAACCTATCTCAAATGGCTATCAAGATAATATCCATTTAACTTTAATATAACAACAAAATCACTAAAATTTTACATGTTTACATTCTTCTGAAAGGTCTTTTAAAGCACTGAAATTATAAGCATACGTATTGTCTCCATAGAATATTTTTTTTTTTTTTTAGATATTTAAGGCCGAAGAAAAAAATCGATAATTGAAATATAACCTTGACCTTTTCAAATTTCCAGAAACAGATGTAACATTGCTCTAAAGGATCATATGCTGTACTTTCAGTAAAAATTTCATAACAAGAGGCCCATGATGGCCCTATATCGCTCACCTGAGAACCACTGTTCTAAAGGAGCAATCTTGGTTGCCACAGAACATCTGCGCCAACATTTTAAAATCTGGCAGTAGTTTTGGAGCAGATTTTTGTCCCAATCTTCATTAAACTTGGTCAGAATGTTTGTTTCCATAAAATCTTGGACAGGTTCGAATTTTGGTCATGTGGGGTCAAAAAGTAGGTCATGATGTCAAATCTTAGAAAAACCTTGTTAACACTCTAGAGGCCACATTTTTGGCCATATCTTCTTAAAACTTGGTTGGAATTCTGTTTCCATAAAATCTTGGACAAGCTCGAAAGTTGGTCATGTTGGGTCAAAAAGTAGATCAATATGAAAAATCCAACATATGTTACCCATTTATAATCAGGTAAGCCTTCTTGTTTCAATGTTTTACAGCTTGTATCTCGAAAGCTATTGAAGATAAGCATATATATATATAGTAGAACCTTGCCAAACAGAACATCATTAAACTGAATTCCTCGCCATTTCGAAAAATTTTTTGGTCCCGATTTCTTCCCTTCTTATTTAAACTAAAAATAAAATGTTTAATCCAAATTTAGCTATTTCGATTTTTTAGCTATTTCGAAGTAAAAATCCCGGTCCCGAGGTTGCAATTCATGTACATTTTTCAATTTTTATTTCGAAGTCAGTTTTCATAAATTTTTGTGAACTAATTATTGTCTTTATTATCAATCGTATCCGGGTCAGTAACCAAGTTTATTTTGCGGAGGCACCTGGAGTGATGGCTCAGGCAAGTTTTTCCCACCTTTTTTTTTGAGATTTGGGTTGGGCAACGTGTGTCCCACCGGAAGTGTTGATTATTGCTAATAGATGTCTGACAGGTTGCATAATATGCACCTGCCAGCAGATAAACCTTGGTGTCATATCTTTAGTACATTCCATATCATTGCGTTCGTCAACGGCATGTGACGCTAACTGAAGCAGCAGATCGCCGGTAAATATGTATCATTGCTTGACATGGTAGAATGATTATGTTCATTAGAAGCATCTAAGTAGATCATGATATGCAAATAGTATATATGTACACCTAATAGGTGGTTTTCACGGCATAACGATTTCCACAATATACACCGGTAAATGAAAATGCAAACATGCACGCTCATAAACTGAAATTTCCATTAGATTTTTAATCTGATTATCGTTATTTCGAAGTTTTCCGCTTGGTCCCAAGGACTTTAATTTAACGAGGTTCTACTGTGTGTGTGTATATGTATATATATATATATATGTATATATATATATATATATATATAGAGAGAGAGAGAGAGAGAGAGAGAACAAGTTAAATATAGAGAATTTTCAGACGATTATTTTGGTACCAATACTTTTGAAATTGGTTGAAGCCCTTTGTCCGGCGTGCGTTGTGCGACGTGCGTTGTCAACAACTTGGCTTGTTAATCACTATATAAAGGCAAATTAGCCCTGCCCCTGGGGGCCATGTTCTTTTTATGGATCAGAATAATTTCAGCAATCATGGTAGAGGGTTACCCAAGGAACATATGTACCAAAACAATTTGAAATCACGTTAGTAGTTTTGAAGGAATGTTTTTAAAGTATTCTCTCTTTTTTTTTTCTTTCCACTGCCATGGCAACAAGAGTTCTACATGGATCAAGTTTATTTTAGCAACTTTTGTGAAGGTTCACCAAGGGATCATTCCCGCCAAGTTTAATCAAATTCTATCCAGCGGTTTCAGAGAAGATGTCGTTTACAATTTCTACTATAAACATATAAGGCAAATTAACCCAACCCTGGCGGCCATGATTTTATTAGGAAACGGAATCATTTTAGCAGTCTTGGTAGATAGTTACCCAAGAAACATCTGTACCATAACATTTTGATATCTGGCCAGAATTTTTGAAGGAGATAATTTTTAAAGTTTACGGGTATAATGCTTTGAGAACATGCAGATGCAGGATTCTGCAAAACGTGCTCATGGTGAGTGACATCACATGACGTCTTATGACGTCAGGACTCAAAATATCTAAAGAAAATCTGCAGAACTGCAAACTGTGTAAGTTTCAGTTTTTTGTCTCATCTGAAAGCTCTATAACCCTATAATGAAAATTTAAGTCCTATGTTTGAATCTTGCTTCAACCACAGAACCTCGGTCTTTCGGAATTTTGGTCAGCTGAATGGATATGCACAGCTAAGTCTTGAGATGTAGCATCTTTGAAAATTTGAGGAAATTCAGACCATAAATGGCGGCTATAGAGCGCGTACAATATTTTTCACTATTTTTAGCTCTGACGTCACGTGACGTAATAGGATACTGAAAATGTTAATACATTAAAGCACATACATTACTCTCTTATCTATGAAATTTTTATCATTCTGAACAACCGACATCATATCGAAATTATTGCCCAAATAATAGGAACTAAGTTGTATGTTGTGAGGTCACATGACGTCAGATGACAAGAGTTCTAAATGGATCAAGTTTATTTTAACATCATCTGTGAAAATCTGGCCAGTACTTTTGAAGTAGATGATTTTTAAAGTTTTCATATTTTTTTTCTTTTTGTTGCCATGGCAACCAGAGTTCTACATGGATCAAGTTTATTTTAGGAACTTTTGTGAAGGTTGACCCAAGGATCATTCCTGCCAAGTTTAATCAAATTCTGTCCTGTGGTTTCAGAGGAAATGTTGATTAAAGTTTTCCCTATATACATATAAGGCAAATAAGCCCCGCCCCTGGTGGCCATGTTTTTTTTTACGGATCGGAAAAATTTTAGCAACTTTGGTAGAGGTTGACCCAAGGAACATCTGTACCAATTTATTTTAAAATCTGGCCAGTAGTTTTGAAGAAGATGATTTTTAAAGTTCTCATATTTTTTTCTTCTTTTTGTTGCCATGGCAACCAGAGTTCTACATGGATCAAGTTTATTTTAGCAACTTTTGTGAAGGTTGACCCAAGGATCATCCCTGCCAAGTTTAAATAAATTCTGTCCAGTGGTTTCAGAGGAGATGTTGTTTAAAGGTTTCTCTATTTACATATATGGCAAATAAGCCCCGCCCCTGGCGGCCATGTTTTTTAACGGATCGGAATAATTTAAGCAACTTTGGTAGAGGTTGACCCAAGGAACATCTGTACCAATTTATTTTAAAATCTGGCCAGTAGTTTTGAAGAAGATGATTTTTAAAGTTTTCAAATTATTTTTCTTTTTGTAGCCATGGCAACCAGAGTTCTTCATGGATCAACTTTATTTTTGCAACTTTTGTAGAGCCTCACCCAAGGAACATTCCTGCCAAGTTTCATTAAATTCTGTCCAGCGGTTTCAGAGAAGATGTCGTTTAAAGCAAATTGCTGACGACGCACGACGACGGACGAAGGGTGATCACAAAAGCTCACCTTGAGCACTTTGTGCTCAGGTGAGCTAAAAACAGTACAAACCCAATAGGATTTTCTGCCTACACCTAATAAAATGACCCCTGGGGCTGGGTCAATTTTAACCCGATGGTCATGATTTGTACAATCTTAGTAGAGGTTAATTAGACAATGTCACACACAAAATATCTAAGCTCTAGGCCTAGTGGTTTCGGGTGAAGAAGATATTTAAAGATTTCATTTTAAAAAATCTATTTTTAGCTCCTGTGACCCAGATATGCAATGGACTGGAACCATTTGAACAACTTTGGTAGAGCTTATCAAATTTGGTCCAGTGGTTGCAGAGGAGATGTCGTTTAAAGAAAACTGTTGACGCCCAACGCATGCAAGGACTACAGACAAAAGGCGATCACAATAGCTCACCATGAGCATGTTTTTCTCAGGTAAGCTAAAAACAAAATCAGTAAAAAACAGTGCAACTACCTTGCTGAGAATAACAATGGCGATATTTGTCCCCTGTAATGCGGTCAGCAGCTCCATTGAAACCATGGGAGAGAGTAGGTATCCCATGGCAACCCCATAGGTGAGGAGGAAGAGGAAAGCACCGATGAGGTTTCCGCCAAAAAAGATCACGAGGAACATCACGATACTGGTCTGAATTGTGAGGAAAACACCTTCACCATACGAGCTAAAACAGACCATTATGTCAAGCTAGTCAACACAGGTTTCAGGTAGAGAAATGTGAGGAAACTTATAGAACTGGCACTCCAAAATTACGCAAGAGTTATGGTACTTGGTTACTGCACTCCCCCTCAATGAGATCTATCTACAACTGAAGTATCATCTTGATATCTTTTATACTTTTTGAGGTATGGTCCAGACAAAAAAAACAACAACAGACAGATGGCCTGACAGACAGACAAGCTGAATCCAGTATACCCCCCTTACAACTTTGTTGTGCTTGTGTGTGTGTGTGTGTGTGTGTGTATGGGGGGTAGTAAAAGCAACATGATGGCCTTGAATCGCTCACCTGAGAAATACTGCCTGCATTGCCCTTTATAACATAGTCATACTAAATCCATGTACAGCAAAATAACCATAATTCCACAAAAAAAAACAAGTAACTGGTCATGAGTCCCCTGACGGTAAGATGCATAATTTTTCCATTACCATAGCAACCGGAATTTTGGTTTGAGAAAAAAAAAACACAGTAATGTGCAGAATCTCCATACTGCCATCTATTCATATAACAAGTTTCATAATAATAACTTAAACAATTTTTAAAGTTATTGCCGGAAACAAATTTCCGGACATCCAGACAGACAGACGAACGGAGGGCAAACCTATACTATTGTCCCCTCCTGTGTAAACATCAGTAGGAATGAATGAACACCTGTTCAAAAAAATCTAAAATTTGGCTTGCAGTTTTAGAGAACGGGACTCTATAGTTTTCACAATATACATATAAGGCAAAATGCCCCTAGCTGCCATGTTTATTGATAGATTGGAATAATTTTAG
The DNA here is from genome assembly GCA_021229015.1 of Solen grandis. Taxonomy (NCBI): domain Eukaryota; kingdom Metazoa; phylum Mollusca; class Bivalvia; order Adapedonta; family Solenidae; genus Solen; species Solen grandis. The sequence continues at coordinate 61,377,406 of CM037783.1, forward strand.
CAATCTTGGTAGTGTGTTACACTAGGAACATCTGTACTAAAATATTTTGAAACCTGGCCAGTAGTTTTGAAAGAGATGATTTTTAAAGTTTTCATTTTTTTTCTTTCAGTTACCATGGCAACCAGATTTCTACATGGATCAAGTTTAGCAACTTTTGTGAAGGTTCACCCAATGATCAATCCCTGTCAAGTTTAATCAAATTCTGTTCAATGGTTACAAAGGAGATGTCGTTTAAAGTGTTCACTATATACATATAAGGCAAATTAACCCCACACCTGGATACCATGTTGTTTTTTTTTACAGATCGGAATAATTTTAGCAATCATGGTAGAGGGTTACCACAGGAACATCTGTACTAAAATATTTTGAAATCTGGCCATTTGTTATAGTTTTGAGGGATTTTTAAAGTTTTCATTTTTTTTCTTTCTGTTACCATAGCAACCAGAATTTTGGTCCTAGAAAAAATATCAAAGAGACATGCAGAATCTCCATACTGCCATCTATTCATATACAAATGTACCAAATTTCATAAAATCATCTTAAACATTTTTGAAGTTATCGCGGGATCCAAATTTCCAGACATCTGGACAGAGGGACAGACGGACAAACAGAGGGCAAACCTATAGTCCCATTCAGTGTAAGCACCGGTAGGAGACTAAAAACTGTGCCTTTGGTCCAAATTTTGATGGCCATAGCTATAAAATCAAGTTACAAATTTGGACCCCAAAGCCATGATTTGAAAACTTGGTTCGGGTCCACAAGGCCATGTTACATACCAAATAACTGAACCTATGATCTTGTTGCTTTCTGACAAGACTCTCCTATATACCGGTAAGTAAAAATCAAGTGACCCTTGGGCCAGGACCAATTTTGAATAAACTTGGTAGATGTCCAATACCAAATATCTAAACTCCAGACCTTGTGGTTTCTGACGAGATTTTTCTAGTTTTTCCTACTTAAAAAAATTCCCCTGGGGTGGGGCCAATTTTGACCCCAGAGTCATGCTTTGAACAAATTTGGTAGAGGTCCATAAGACAATGCCACACACAAAATATCTAAGCTCTAGGCCTTGTGATTAGGGAGAAGCTTTTTAAAGATTTCACTTTAAAAATCTATTTTTAGTTCCTGTGACCCAGATATGCAATGCACTTGAACCATTAAAGGAATATCACAGGCAAGTTTAATGAAATTTGGCACAGTTGTTTCAGAGAAAATATCATTTGAAACAATTGTGGACTATGGATGGATGGACGACGGACAGCAAATGGTCCTAAAAGCTCACCTGAGCACTATGTGACCCCTGGGGCCTCATAGTCAGATCAGGTGTGCTAAGAAAGACTCAAGAAGAAAGTAAAGAGGAAATACCAAAAAGAATATCAAGAAGACTAGAAATGTGTCCAGAGGACACCGTGGTGCACAGGTCATATTCTGAGTAATATATCCATGATGTTTAAAGTCTGTAGCACAAATACCTTCAGAGTTACCTGTGTCACAGTTTTAGGATGGACGGACAGACGGGAAGGCAAATCTATATGTCTCACTTTTTAATGGGGGGCATAAAAATGCACTTGCAAATGAAGAAGGGAGCACAGCAATAAAAACTGGCCAATTAAAGCCCAGATGAACAAGTGTATGCCCTAAAAAAATATATCTATGGAGCTTCAAGTTTATAATATATAAATACTTTTGGAGTTGTGGGCTCCAAAAAATTTAAATTTCATATATTTCCTAAACAAAGGCCCATAGTTCTGTCAATGTCAACAGAGATCCGATATAAATACCCATGTGCACATGTTCATGTCCTGAATAATATATCCATGAAGTCTCAGGTCTGTAGAACAAATACTTTCACAGTTACAATGGTCACGAGCATAAAATTCAATATTTTTTCAAAAACAAAGGCCCATAACTGTCAACTTCAACAGCAGTTTGATGAAAATACTCACATGCGCAAGTTCATGTACTGATTAATATATCCATGAAGTTTCTAGTCTGAAGTCTGTAGTACAAATACAAATACTTTCGGAGTTATGCATGTCACAAAGTTTCAGGACAAAGGCAAATCTATATCCCCCCCCCCCACCCCCCAATTTGGTGGGGGCATAAAAAAAAATCCATTTTCCAAACAAGAGCCCTAGACTGCTCAGCTTATTTAAAACTATTCAAGTCACTTGATTTTACCTGGTTTCTTCCAGGTTAGACAAATCAGGTGGAGGCCTCAATTTTCAAGGAATTGTAAAACCTTGAGGTAATCATTGGTGCTAAACAAGAATTAATTCTGAACATAAGTTCTTTAAAATTTTCTATAAAGAGGATAAATTATAAGGAAACTAGGTAGACCCCCTATTGACTCTTTTTTTTCAAGGGGTCAACTTTATTTTAGCAAATATGGTAGACAGTCATGAGGTGACCATTTGTGCAAAATAAAATTAAATTCTGACCATTGGCTTCACTGAAGAAGAATTCTGAAATTTTCTATATAGAGCTATATAAGGAAACTAGGCAACCCCCTAGGGGCCTCATTTTTCAAGGGATCAACTTCATTTTAGCAATTATGGTAGAGCAATATGAGGTGACTATTTGTGCCAAAGGAAATTCAGTTCTGACCATTGATTTCAGGAGAAGATTTTTGAAGTTTTTTTTAAGTAAAATTCTGTTGGTTGCTACGGCAACCAGAGTTCCAATGGATCAAGTTTATTTTAACAACTTTTGTGGAGGTTCCATGCCAAGTTTCATTAGCAGCGGTTTCAGAGATGTCTGAAGCAAATTGTTGACAATGGATGCAGGGTGATCCTAATAGCTCACCATGAAAGCATTGTGCTCAAGAGAGCTAAAGATTGAGATTCCAATGTGTAGACTATATTTTAACGTTTTACTTCAGAAATATTCATATCTTGATGAATATTAATTGACTGTACTTAAAATGATATACAGTTATGACTCATTATGTCGACATTGCGAGTCTCAATATTAAGTTTATCTCGACATACTTTGAAAGTCCCTATTTTTTTTCTCTATTAATGGGGCCCTTCACTGAATTACTCGGAATAATAAATGGTAACTTACAAATACATCTGTAATCTATGAATCTTTGTTATTGGTAGTGATAGCGTGATATTACTCTTGCAGAGCATACGACAAAATCTTGATGTATTTCTTTGATCCCATGGGTAAATTCTCACCTGATACTATGTGCTTATCTTGACACGTGCTGACACGCTCACGGACGTGCAAATAATTTAGTATTGCCACAGTAAGTTTTCACACTTTCATAGATTATGTCCCTTACCAGTGCAATTAGTGACAATTACAATATTATTAAAAATTTGCAATTCAACAGATTAATGCCAGATGCAATCATGCATGCTTAACTATTATAAAAAGTATGAGCTATTTTCACGATACCAGTGATCTAGCATCAACTTCATTTGGCAATTACGCAAAGAAACTTGCATTCTCAACTTCCAACAAAACTCAGTTCAGTCTTTAACATGTAAGACAAGTCTTTTTATTGGGTTTATAGATAAATTGTGACAAATAAATGTGCATTACGTTAATGATTGTTTATACATGATCATAATTATGTTTCCAGGTATGTGTACATTATGTCGACATATTCATATCTCGACATAAAAATGATGATTTCGTTGATGTCGAGATAACGAGTCTTGACTGTATGAAAAAATGGATATTTTGTTGAAATGCAAACTGTGTAGAATCTGAGCTACAATATTGGATAAGACCCTGATCAGACTGCTCCTGGAATGAGCTGTCTTGTCTAGGTTGACTCTGTTTACCAATGCATCAAAATGAAGTGGGGTTTTTTTAGTTTTTTTTTTAAGAAACATAAAATTCAAAAAAGTGTAAATCTGGAATTATTCCTCAATAGCATACCTGAATGGGAATCCTTTTGCGTATGCATATGCAGCATTGGAGGACACAGCCACCAGCTCCAGGAAGACACTGAGCAAACTGATCCCTTCCCCACTCTTGGCATTCAATATCTTCAAAATCTGGGGAAGCTTCACTGCAATGTCATTTGTAATTGATCGTAAACATTGTACTTCTGTTATTTCTTATGCCACATGTTTCACTACTTAATTTTGCATGTGTGTATTCCAGTTCTACACATTGTCTTTAATATTTCTTTTAAATTAGCAAGACTTACATGCATTAAATTAAATAAAGTATAAAATGAAACATGCTTTTTATTTTCTTTTTTTTATCTGATACCACAAACTATTACCTAAACTAAATGTGTGATACCATAGTACAGTAAAACTTCACACTTTGACAAACAAAATAATACTGGCAATTCACTATAGCAAACATTTTTTTCCGATCCTGCATGTTTCCTCAACGGTTGCCAACCTGCACTCTAATACATTATTGCAACAAAATATGTAATCAAGAGGGCCGTAGTGGCCCTAGAACGCTGACCAGTATACCATAAGCTTTATAAAAACAAGAGGGCCATGATGGCACTGGGATCTCTCACATAATGAGAGACATAGAGGCCCTGAATCGCTCACCTGAGTATAGGGTTACCCAAGGAACATCTGCACTAAAACATTTTTAAATCTGGCCAGTAGTTTTAAAGGAGATAATTTTTCATATTCATTTATTAGGGCTTTCTGCCTCAAGCAGAAAGACCTATTGGGTTTGTTATGTTTTTTCTTATTATTATTATTGAGCTTTATTACCATGAGCTTTCGGATGCAATGAATTTTATATTCATACGACGTCATATGACGTCAGATTTGACGTCAGGTGAAAAAGTTTGTACGCGGTCTACAGCCATTATTTCTGGACCGATTTTCATCAAAATTTAACAGAATGTGTATGTTAGGCTCTAGTTGTGCATCCCTGTGTCCGTTCAAAATTCGAAAAGTCCATGGTTCTATAGCGAATCCAAGATTCGAACCAAGGTCGTAAATTTTAAAATGCTTATAAAATCTGTCCTATTTAAGATAGAAAGTTGATATTTAGTCAGTATATAGGTCTCTAGAAGTTTTAAACATTCTGTGAAAATAAATGTCATATGACGTCACGTGACGTCATTTTATGATAATGTATTTCCAATATTAACAAGAATATTTCTATATGTTGAAATTGTCGAAGGGCAATGAAAATTTAATGACACATGCTTCAAAGGCGGAAATTTTGATTTCTATGATTTTCATATGCCTATGACGTCATATGACGTCACACTTGAAATATGCAACAAAAGTTTGTACGCGGTCTACAGCCATTGTTTATGAACCGATTTTCATCAAATTTTCACAGAATGTGTATATTAAGTTCTAGTTGTGCATCTCGGTGTCCGTTTTTCAAAATTCGAAAAGTCCATGGTTCTATAGCGAATTCAAGATTCGAACCAAGGTCGTAAATTTTTAAATGCTTATAAATTCGGATTTATTTGAGATAGAAAAGTGATATTTGGTCAGTATATAGGTCTCTGGGAGTCTTAAACATTTTGTGAAAATAAACGTCACATGACGTCACTTGACGTCATTATATGATAATGTATTTCTAATATTAATAAGAGTATTTCTATATGTTGAAATTGTCGAAAGGCAATAAAAATTTAATGACAAATAATTCAGACCCTGAAATTTCGATTTCAATGATTTTCAGAAGCCTATGACATCATATGACGTCACATTTGAAATTGACTACGAAAGTTTGTACACGGTCCAGAGCCATTATTAATGGGCCGATTTTTATCAAATTTTCACAGAATGTGTATATTACGTTCTTATTGTGTATACCGGTGTCCGTTTTTCAAAATTCGAAAAGTCCAAGCATATATGGCGGATCCAAGATTCGAACCAAGGACGTAAATTTTTAAATGCTTATAAAAACTGTCCTATTTGGGATAGAAAGTTGAAATTTTGTCAGTTAGTAGGTCTCTTGGTGTCTAATAATTATGTGGAAAAAAAACGTCATATGACGTCACGTGACGTCATTTTTTATTATTATTATTCTTTTCTTCTTCCTTACTAAACGCTTATTTTAATATGTTGCAATAGTCCTAGGACCATGAAATTTTTATGGGTTATTAGTCACGTGAGGAAATTTTGATTTCAATGATTGTCAGCAGCCTATGACGTCACATGACGTCACAGCTAAAAATAGTGAAAAATGGTGTTCGCGCTCTACAGCCGTCATTTATAGTCGGATTTTCTTCAAATTTTCACAGATGGTACATCTTGAAACTAAGGTGTGCATATCCTGTCAGCTAACCGAAATTCCGAAAGACCGAAGTTCTGTGGCTGAAATAAGATTCGAACATAGGACCGAAAATTTCATTTTAGGATTAAAGAGCTTCAGGATGAGATAGAAAGTTGAAACTTACACAGTTTGCAGTTCTGCAGAATTTCTACATATATTTTGATTCCTGGCGTCATATGACGTCATATGACGTCATAAGCCTACTTCTTAATTTTTATTTTAGGGCAATGATTTCGACATGATGCCAGTTGTTCAGAATAATGAAAATTTCAGAGTTATGACAGTAAAGTATGCGCTTTTAAGCAACAGCATTTTCAACACCCTATGTCGTCATATGACGTCAGAGCTAAAAATAATGAAAAATGGTGTTCACGCTCTACAGCCGCCATTTATGGTCGGATTTTCTTCAAATTTTCACAGATGGTACATCTTGAAACTAAGGTGTGCATATCCTGTCAGCTAACCGAATTTCCGAAAGACCGAAGTTCTGTGGCTGAAATAAGATTCGAACATAGGACCAAAAATTTCATTTTAGGATAAAAGAGCTTCAGGATGAGATAGAAAGTTGAAACTTACACAGTTTGCAGTTCTGCAGAATTTCTATACATATTTTGAGTCGTGACGTCATATGACGTCATGTGACGTCATAAGCATACTTCTTAATTTTCATTTTAGGGCAATGATTTCGACATGATGCCAGTTGTTCAGAATAATGAAGATTTTAGAGTTATGACTGTAAAGTATGCGTTTTTGAACAAAAGCATCTTCAGCACCCTATGACGTCATGTGACGTCAGAGCTAAAAATATTGAACAATGGTGTTCGCGCTCTACTGCCGCCATTTATGGTCGGATTTTCTTGTTATTTTCACAGATGGTACAACTTGAAACTAAGGTGTACATATCCTGCCAGCTTACCGAAATTCTGAAAAACCGAAGTTCTGTGGCTGAAGTAATATTCGAACATAGGACCAAAAATTTCATTTTAGGATTGAAGAGCTTCAGGATGAGATAGAAAGTTGAAACTTGCACAGTTTGCAGTTCTGCATTATTTCTACAAATATTTTCAATCGTGACGTCAGAGGACGTCATAAGCATACCACTTATTTTTAATTTGGGGCAATGATTTCGACATGATGCCAATTGTTCAGAATAATGAAAATTTCAGAGTTATTGCAGTAAAGTATGCGCTTTTAAGCAACAGCATTTTCAACACCCTATGACGTCACGTGACGTCAGAGCTAAAAATAGTGAAAAATGGTGTTCGCGCTCTACAGCCGACATTTATGATCAGATTTTCTTCAATTTTTTACAGATGGTACATCTTGAAACTAAGGTGTGAATATTTTGTCAGCTAACCTTAATTCCGAAAGACCGAAGTATTGTGGCTGAAGTAAGATTCGAACATAGGACCAAAAATTTTATTTTAGGGCTAAAGAACTTCGGGATGAGATAGAAAGTTGAAACTTACACAGTTTGCAGTTATGCAGAATTTCTTAATATATTTTGAGTCGTGACGTCATATGACGTCATAAGCATACTACTACTACTGCTACTTTCTTTTTTTTCTTCGTAACTAAACACTTATTTATAATATAATGTCAATTAATCACGATGAACATGAAATACTACCAGAGGTGATACATTACATGCAGCATGAAACTTCTATCTCCTGCTTTTTGCATTAACACAGGTTACAGAAAGTCCTATCATTCGTTTAGACGAATGACCTCTAGTTATTATTATTAGGACTTTCTGCCCTTTCGGCAGAAAGTCATATTGGGTTTGTTATGTTTTTTATTATTCTTATTCTTATTCTTTTTTTCTTCCTCTTGTATTTGTGTTAATATCGGTATGTTGCCAATGGCCCAGAACAATGAAAATTTTATAGCATATATTTCAAACCATGAGCTTTCGAATGCAATGAATTTCATATTCATATGACGTCACATAACGTCAGATTTGACGTCAGGTGAAAAAGTTTGTTCGCGGTCTACAGCCATTATTTATGGACCGATTTTCATCAAAATTTCACAGAATGTGTATGTTAGGCTCTAGTTGTGCATCCCGGTGTCCGTTTTTCAAAATTCGAAAAGTCCATGGTTCTATAGCGAATCCAAGATTCGAACCAAGGTCGTAAATTTTTAAATGCTTATAAAATCTGTCCTATGTAGGATAGAAAGTTGATATTTAGTCAGTATATAGGTCTCTAGAAGTTTTAAACATTTTGTGAAAATAAATGTCATATGACGTCACGTGACGTCATTATATGATAATGTATTTCTAATATTAACAAGGGTATTTCTATATGTTGAAATTGTCGAAGGGCAATGAAAATTTAAGGACATATGCTTCAAATGCTGAAATTTTGAGTTCTATGATTTTCATATGCCTATGACGTCATATGACGTCACACTTGAAATATGCAACAAAAGTTTGTACGCGGTCTACAGCCATTGTTTATGAACCGATTTTCATCAAATTTTCACAGAATGTGTATATTAAGTTCTAGTTGTGCATTTCGGTGTCCGTTTTTCAAAATTCGAAAAGTCCATGGTTCTATGGCGGATCAAAGATTCGAACCAAGGACGTCAATTTTTAAATGCTTATAAAAACTGTCCTATTTGAGATAGAAAGTTGAAATTTTGTCAGTTAGTAGGTCTCTGGGTGTCTTACAATTATTTGAAAATAAACGTCATATGACGTCACGTGACGTCATTTCATTATTATTATTATTCTTTTTTCCTAACTAAAGCTTAATAGGAATTTGATTTCAATGATTATCAGCAGCCTATGACGTCACATGACGTCACAGCTAAAAATAGTGAAAAATGATGTTCGCGCTCTACAGCCGTCATTTATGGTCGGATTGTCTTCAAATTTTCACAGATGGTACATCTTGAAACTAAGGTGTGCATATCCTGTCAGCTAACCGAAATTCCGAAAGACCGAAGTTCTGTGGCTGAAATAAGATTCGAACATAGGACCGAAAATTTCATTTTAGGATTAAAGAGCTTCAGGATGATATAGAAAGTTGAAACTTACACAGTTTGCAGTTCTGCAGAATTTCTACAAATATTTTGAGTCGTGACGTCATATGACGTTATGTGACGTCATAAGCATACTTTTTAATTTTTATTTTAGGGCAATGATTTCGACATGATGCCAATTGTTCAGAATAATGAATATTTCAGAGTTATGACATTAAAGTATGCGCTTTAAAACAAAAGCATCTTCAGCACCCTATGACGTCATATGACGTCAGAGCTAAAAATAGTGAAAAATGGTGTTCACGCTCTACAGCCGTCATTTATGGTCGGATTTTCTTCAATTTTCACAGATGGTACATCTTGAAATTAAGGTGTGCATATTCTGTCAGCTAACCGAAATTTCGAAAGACCGAAGATCTGTGGCTTAAATAAGATTCGAACATAGGACTGAAAAATTCATTTTAGGATTAAAGAGCTTCAGGATGAGATAGAAAGTTGAAACTTACACAGTTTGCAGTTCTGCAGAATTTCTATATATATTTTGAGCGTTGCGTCATATGACGTCATGTGACGTCATAAGCATACTTCTTGATTTAATTTTAGCGCAATGATTTCGACATGATGCCAGTTGTTCAGAATAATGAAAATTTCAGAGTTATGAGAGTAATGTATGCGCTTTTTAACAAAAGAATTTTCAGCACTTATGACGTCATGTGACGTCAAAGCTAAAAGAAGTCCATACGAAAAAAAGTAAAGGGTAGAGAATTTAATATATATTCTTTCTAACGGTATTAATCTTAATATTTTTCAATTTTAGCAGAAAGTCCTATCATTCGTATCAACGAATGAAATCTAGTTCTTATTCTTTTTTTCTTCCTCTTGTATTTGTGTTTATTTTGATGTGTTGCCAATGGCCCAGAACAATGAAAATTTTATGGCATATATTTCAAACCATGAGCTTTTGGATGCAATGAATTTCATATTCATATGACGTCATATAACGTCAGATTTGACGTCAGGTGAAAAAGTTTGTACGCGGTCTACAGCCATTATTTCTGGACCGATTTTCATCAAAATTTCACAGAATATGTATGTTACGCTCTAATTGTGCATCCCGGTGTCCATTTTTCAAAATTCGAAAAGTCCATGGTTCTATAGCGAATCCAAGATTCGAACCAAGGTCGTAAATTTTTAAATGCTTATAAAATCTGTCCTATTTAAGAAAGAAAGTTGATATTTAGTCAGTATATAGGTCTCTAGAAATTGTCGAAGGGCAATGAAAATTTAAAGACACATGCTTCAAACGCTGAAATTTTGATTTCTATGATTTTCATATGCCTATGACGTCATAATGACGTCACATTTGAAATATACTACAAAAGTTTGTACGCGGTCTACAGCCATTGTTTGTAAACCGATTTTCATCAAATTTTCACAGATTGTGTATATTAAGTTCTAGTTGTGCATCCCGGTGTCCGTTTTTCAAAATTCGAAAAGTCCAAGGTTCTATATCGATTCCAAGATTCGAACCAAGGTCGTTAATTTTCAAATTCTTATAAAATCGGTCCTATTTGAGATAAAAAGATGATATTAGGTCAGTATATAGGTCTCTGGGAGTCTTAAACATTTTGTGAAAATAAATGTCATATGACGTCACGTGACGTCATTATATGATAATGAATTTATAATTCTAACAAGATTATTTCTATATGCTGAAATTTTTGAAGGGCAATGAAAATTTTATGCCGCATGCTTCAGATGCTGAAATTTCGATTTCAATGATTTTCCGAAGCCTATGACGTCATATGACGTCACATTTGAAATTGACTACGAAAGTTTGTACACGGTCCAGAGCCATTATTAATGGGCCGATTTTCATCAAACTTTCACAGAATGTGTATATTCAGTTCTAGTTGTGCATCTCGGTGTCCGTTTTTCAAAATCCGAAAAGTCCATGGTTCTATAGCGAATTCAAGATTCGAACCGACGTCGTAAATTTTTAAATGCTTATAAAATCGGTCCTATTTGAGATATAAAAGTGATATTTGGTCAGTATATAGGTCTCTAAGAGTCTTAAAGATTGTGAGAAAAAAACGTCATATGACGTTACGTGACGTCATTATATGATAATGTATTTCTAATATTAATAAGAGTATTTCTATATGTAGAAATTGTCGAAGGGCAATGAAAATTTAATGACAAATGATTCAGACGCTGAAATTTTGATTTTAATGGTTTTCCGAAGCATATGACGTCATATGACGTCACATTTGAAATTGACTACAAAAGTTTGTACACGGTCCAGAGCCATTATTAATGGGCCGATTTTCATCAAATTTTCACAGAATGTGTATATTATGTTCTTATTGTGTATACCGGTGTCCGTTTTTCAAAATTCGAAAAGTCCAAGCACATATGGCGGATCCAAGATTCGAACCAATGACGTCAATATTTAAATGCTTATAAAAACTGTCCTATTTGAGATAGAAAGTTGAAATTTTGTCAGTTAGTAGCTCTCTGGGTGTCTTAACAATTATGTGAAAATAAACGTCATATGACGTCACGTGACGTCATTTGTTTATTGTTATTATTCTTTTCTTCTTCCTAACTAAACGCTTATTTTAATATGTTGCAATAGTCCTAGGACGATGGAATTTTATGGGTTATTAGGCACGTGAGGAAATTTTGATTTCACCCCTACTGCATATATGTAGCCATATCTCAATAAATGTCGATTTTTGTAAATAAATGTATGAATAAGAATTATAGCTGAATAATTGACGTTTCCAAAGATATTTAGTTTATTAAAATTGGTTTACGCAAAAAAGCAAAAAAACTAAATGAAATTTTTTAAAAAATACATAAAAAGATTTTTAAAATATTTTGTACAAATTTAACAGTCAATATCTCAGAAACGACTGAAGATAAGTTTATACATTATGCGTATAAAATGTAGCATGTTTTAAAAGCAGCTTTCTAACGGTACCAAGTTTATTGAAATTGGACTTCATATAAGAAAGTTACATGGAAAATAAGATATTTCATAATCATGTATCATAAAAATATGGAAAAGGTCACGCGCAGGGGTCACCAAGCTTAAATACTTGCGCAACGACTTAAAAAAAAAAAAAAAAAAAAAAAAAAAAAAATATATATTATTTTTTTTTTTTTTTCGAATGTTGACTGTTTCCAAAATAAGCATTGAAGTTAATACATGTACAGCGGCACAAGACAAAAATCCGTATTTGCAACACTATGTAGCTAGCGAGCAGTTTGCAAGCCTTGAAAAATTCACACGCAGCCCCACATTTTAGACCATCTAAAAACTGCATTGTTATGCTAACGATATTCATATTGCATCAGTTTGTAGGCTGGGATGTTACCTTTCAAAATATCACCATAGTTCGAAATTCCAGGAATTTATGGCAAAACTACGGAAGCCCAAACACGCCAAAATCGCTAAATACGATTAACTACGTTACAGGTGTCGAAAGGATATAGCACTATACAAATATTCAATACTTCTTCCTAATGAGGCTAAAATTAAACAAGGTTACAACTGAGCTGGAGTGATGAAATTCTATGTGTGATGAAAGTTAGAAACTTACATTTGAACACTGTTTCATTTTTCTTTCATGTCATATGACATAGTATAAATGTTGTATGTAAACTACATGTGCAAGATATGGGCGGACTTTTCTTAAAATTCATTTACGATATTTTTATGTATTCTATATATACTATATAAAGCAGATGTTGCAGAAAGTCCTATCATTCGTTTAAACGAATGACATCTAGTTATTATTATTATTATTATTCTACTTTTTTCTTCCTTTTGAGGTTCAAATTAAAACAGGTTGCCGATGAGCTAGCAGCATGAAATTTTAATAGTAGGCACAGTGACTTTGGCGCTTTTGATCGTCACATTTTTTTTCTTCATATGACGTCAGTGCTGAAAAAAGCTACAAAAGCTTGTACGCGCTCTACAGCCGTCATGATTGGACCGATTTACTTGATTTTTTCACAGAATGTATATATTATGTTCTTGTTGTGCAGGATTATATACGTTTTGCAATATTTGAAAAGATCAAGGATCTATGGCTGAACCAAGTTTCGAACTTTGGACCAGAAAATCACCCGTCTATAGATATTCCATGGTATTCCACGGTGTGCCATGGAAATCCATGGAAAAATATGCCACGGAGTATTCGGACTATCAACTTTTCCAATTACAATTAAAAAAATTTGAAGAAAAAAAGGAATGCCATGGAGAACTTACGTTTGCCACGGAAATCTGCAGTTTTCCGTGGAAAGCCACGGCTTTCCGTGGAAAGCCACGGCTTTCCATGGAAATCTGCAGTTTTCCAGGGAAATTTCAATTTTCGGCTTTCCTGGAATGCCATGGAGTATTCGGACGGATATCCTCGACAATGTCCGTGGAATTCCGCGGCAAAATGCAATGTAGATGGAAATCCGCGGCAAAATTTAGATTTCCATGGAAAAAAAAGGGCTGAAAAATAAAAAAAAATCTGGCTTGAAAAATCAAAGATTATGTAATAAATGGCAACTTCTATAACAAGTTTGTCTATAAATCATATTAAACAGTAATTTGAATATCTAGACAAGAACATATATACATAATCATTGCATACCACAGAATGGGTCTTCTTTTTGCATAAAGGGATTCTCGGCAACATAAGCATTAGTTTTTCATCACTTGATGAAAACTCCAAATTCTGCTTTTAATCCTTATATTTACATTATATTTTCCATCTATTTTAGATAAAATTATTACAGCAATTATTACAGCATATTTTCATTTTGATATTTAAAAAATAAACTACATCAACATACTGAATAAGTCCATACATTTGTATAGTAACTTACTGCAAACCTCACATGGACCTAATGACAATGCAACGTCTCATTAGCGAATCAAAATTATGCAACCAATGAAATGCAAACTGTCCTTTTTAGCTCTGTTAAGCTGCTAATATTTTTATTATAGGATTCATTTTTTCTGGTCTTTATGCATGTGTAAAGAATGTCAAATCGTGCACAAATCTGACAAAAAGTCAAATAAGCGTGGAACCGTTGTGAACTTCATTCAAGTTCGCATATTGTTAAACCGACCTTTAAAATGTTGATGCTTCTTTGTTTACCCGAGAAACGTAAAAGTAGTCCCGCTCCAGGGTTTTATCGAATAATAAAAGTCTTAAAAAAAAAAAATTGATGTTGTCCAATGAAAATGTTTTAAATACAAAATTATATGATAATGAGATTGGAATTATTGGGAAATGAAATGCAGTTAACCTATATAGTTCATTTAAAGACGATATCTAGATTTTCTTCCCTCCCATAGACTTTTTTCATTTTTTTTATATTTTGTAGAAATAAGTTTGAGAAATTCAAAAATGCAAAGAAAAAAAGGGGTCACCGAACTCGTTTTTGAGATATAGCTCAATTTCATAGTAGGTGTAGATGTCATTTCTGGAACTGATTCAGCATCAAATACAGTACATACTGATATGTACATACTGATATGTAAGTGCTTATCTTTTAAAAAATGTTGGTTAAAAAGACAAAACATAACTGAGTGCATTATCTTTTCACCTATAAAATTTAATATGATATTTATTTCATTGATATAAATGCTTATACAGTGTCTGTGGTGGTATCTAATATCAAAACTACATTTCATAGTGGTGGGCTAGTGTGAAAAATAGTCCCACAAGTTCAACAACTTTTCACACTAAATCTTCAATTACAAAAAAAACTGTTCCATAGAAATTTCTTAAATTTATATATATCATTGAATAATATCTACTGAAGACATACATATGTAAAAAACAATGGGTCATTATGTAAACCCCGACATTTGATAAAATATTAAAAAAAGTTGTCATTATCAGTAACCATCATAATGTAACTGGTATTGTTTTCTTATTTACAGTATTTTATCAATAATAGTGAAAATAATTTTTAAAAAGATGTACTAGATCTATAAATACCAAAGGATCACAAAATGAGATGCTCTCTGTGTCCTTGACCTTGTTTTTAAAGCTCAATGATAATTGGAAAAATGTCAAATTTTGACACATTATAGTTAATATCTGTAGAAATGCCACATGCAAACTAAAACCATGATATTTATTTATTAATTATTTCTATGAAGAATTTTTAATATTTAGAACCACTTTCTAAAATTTCATAAATACAGCATAAATTTGGATGTGTTTTAAAAATACACATTCTTTGGTTTCAAACTATAAACTACTTCGGTTCATTCAGATAACATAATGATAATTAAACATGATATATCATTATTGCATACAGTGGATTTTAAAAAAGTGCTTTACACAGAAATATTAAAAATATACATACATGTACCAGGGCTGTCCCAAAATAGCACTTATTCATGATTTACTTTTGCTATCCATTACAGCATAAAAACTTGTGTTTACATGTTTAACCATTCATTTGCAATAGTGTGATATACTAAATCGATAAGGGTAAATCTAATCCATTTTCAATCAATGTATTTTCTGAACTCAGCGTCAAGTTCTAAGCTGTTTGCCAATCAAACACAAATTTTTTGGCATTTAGCATTCTGAAACAAGAACGTGTTTGGTAAACACAAATGCTCCCGGCTCAAAATCTTGTCAGTAACAATATTTCAAAAAATGTTTACGCATTCACTCAGTTATGGACAGAAAAAGTAAACATAGTTATATAACTTGACAGAGTCATGGCATTTTGTAGTTGTGAAAAATATAAGTTGGCAAGTCATTGCTATGACTTGTAATGAAGTTGAAAAATATTCAACTTTATCAAAAATATATAAATGCAAGACTTTACCATGAACCCAGAGACCCTAAACTCCATCCAAACTTAAAGGATCACCTATGGTATGTTCCTTGTAAATATGAGACATCGGTAAAAAATACAAAGGCTATAAAAAAAGTGTAAAAAGATCTATTGTCATCAAATTCTCCCTTCCCTTATCGAAATGAAATGGCTTGAAACACCATTGAATTACCATTTCTCTTAGCAGAACCAAATGTAGCACAACCATTGAAACTCCATCAAAACACCATTGAAATTCAATTGAAACACCATTGAAACTCCATTGAAATGAGCCGAAATATGCAAAT
The DNA here is from genome assembly GCA_021229015.1 of Solen grandis. Lineage (NCBI taxonomy): Eukaryota > Metazoa > Mollusca > Bivalvia > Adapedonta > Solenidae > Solen > Solen grandis. The sequence continues at coordinate 61,393,782 of CM037783.1, forward strand.
GAGCTCTCCCTAAAAAATGAAAAATTATTTTCAATGGTATCCAAGGTCATTTTACATAAAGTAATGGTGAATCAATGATTTAAAATGAAATATCAATAACCTTCAATGGTAATTAATGTAAATTCAATGGTGCCAAATAATACTCATGCAGTGAGTATGGTGGACCAGGGGATTTAAATTGGCAACATGGCTGGATACAAAAATAATTTTTATTCATGTCATCACATCCGTATCAACAGTCTAAACAATCTTTTTTTTTCCAAACAAATTACAGTGACCAACATGGATATTGATTCCCCATGCTTAAGAGCAGTATCCGGTTTCATCCTTTATTAATGTTTTTTGTTTTTTCATAATGCACTATAGCCTATTTTCCAAGTCCTGAACAACCTCCTCTTTCTCCACCTATTGTATTAAAAACACTTTTAACATTTTTAAAACTTATTATGCCATCTGTTGGATGCCTTGAATTCACTGAAGTCCAAGTTCCAAAGCGATTTTCCTTGAATTCACTTAGATCAGTGGTCCTGATGATCCAATGCGCCAATTTTTGGGTCAGAGATCAGTTTCCACTTTGAAAGAGGAATGTCCAAGTCCTTGTTGACATTCCTGAACATATGCTGATGTTACACATAAATTTACATTGAAATTCTGCTCATCTTCTGCAAGGACTTCAGCTTTCTTCCTCCCACATGTCTGAAACTTAAAAAAGAAAAAAAGAAAAGTAAAATGATTTTAAAGTAAAATAACTAAGAAGCGCAAAGCCTATAGCCTGCCTTTGTATTTAAACATTTAGTGTTTACTCAGATTTGATCATTGATCCTTATTCCCATTCATACCACTATTAATAATAAAGATGAAGTTCTGACTGTGCATGCAAATGTGTAAAACCAAAATTTTCTCATCATTATAAATTCCAAAATATTTTTCCATCTTACAATGTCAGTTAACTAGGAGAAATTGAGTTCAGCCACAATCAAACTCAGTTGCAATAGAAGTAATATGACAGCTATTATTTGAAAACTAAGTTTGAGAGATATAGTGCTGTTGCACTGCAGCATCACGCCATAGATAGTTGGCATGACACCACTCCCAAGTTGCATTATCCCCAACACCACGACTGGGACCTATTCTAATATGCTGAGCACCAAACAAGGGAGATACAGTGCCATTTTCCTTTTACAACTTTCATACGTTGCTGCTAGGGACAGGAACCCATGGCTTCCAGTTCCAGAGGCAGACATTCTTACCACTGGGGACAGTGTTATGTAAGGTAAACTGCCTGTCTAATAAACTACCATGAAAAAGGTAAAGGCAGTAGCATTGTGGATGTCTCAAGTTGTTCTTTGATATGTGACACTTCAGTTTTCAAGGATCATAGAAACTTTTCTTTTTCTCAAAAAATGTATTCATTTCTAGAATAAGAGTCTATTTACCTTTTGTTAATCACTATGATCCAAAGTCTGTGTTGTTTACAAAGTGGACAAGAGGAGGCATCATCCTTGTTGAAAACATGGCTGGACATGTTGCTAAAATAAAAACAAAAAAGTTGTGTTAAATCAATCAGATTTCATTTTATTACAGCAATGACAATGGACATAATATAGCTGAATTTTATTCAGCATTCAATGTTAAAAAATTACAAGTCACTGCCAGCAGTTGGTCATGAACAAATATTCCAAAAGAAATTCTTATACATCTAAAGGAGTAAATAATGTTTTTTTCCTTAAATTTTTATAGATCTACATGTAAGATAACCAAGCGATGATTAAGTGTAAATCAAAATGAGTTTTATTGCGGATCGCACGTTTGTTAACAGATTTATTGTATATACAATGATTTTTCACCAAGACCTTCCTTTTTTAAAAATTAAGTACGATGCTAACCGTGGACGATATGACCTGCGATCGATTTTTTTTTTTTTTTTTTAAATTTCCTGAAAGGTTAATTTGCACATGTTGAACACAAATATATATATATATTCTGGAAAGCAAATAAAAGAAATGCGATTCAACTAAACATTGTATGGATTGTGTTATACATCGACGGGCAGAAAATAATCTCATCGCCATTTGCAGACGAAACAAAGTCACTTATTTTTTTTATCGATAAATGGAAAGTAATTTCATTACAAACATAATTATTATACTCATAACTATATTGAATATTCTTACCTTCGTCATAAAATGGATGTCATCTGCGAAAATATTGCGAATCAATAACGTTATCACCTATTGTTTACACTGTTTGTTGTTTGTCGTTCTTTTCAAAATGGCGGATTGATGCACCGTTGCGTTATTTTCGGTTTTCAAATTTAAAAGAGGGAAAGTTAAGATCAGTTACGAAACAAAAACTGGGTTTCGAAATAAGGTTTAAAGAGTGGGTTGTCCAAAATAAAATATTAAATATAAGTAAAAATCATTGATCTACGTAGAAATTAGCGTCAATTTTTCGGCACTACTTTTCCTCGTAGGATTGTCCTACAACCTTGCAACAACTTCCGAACTTTTATTCGGGGCGCGGTTAATTCGAACGAAAACCATTCGTAACCTTTTTTTTTCGATGCGTAACAGTTTTCAAAAAAAGAAAAAAAAAGAAAAGTGAATCACCTAAGATTTCTGTTAAAACATCAGTTAAAAGGTCATAGTAATACGTGCAGTTATATGTAGTTAGATTTAATCGTTTTTGTTTCAATCTAATATCCAATAAGCTTTTAAGCTTTCGATTTAATCCTATTTTGACCTCTACAAAATTTGTTCAAATTGTTCTGGTTAGTTAATAAAAAGGTCACAAAATCAAAAGGGTTGTTTTAATGTAAATCTTTGAATTTCTTGTACACTTGTAAAACCATGTCTTTATCACAGTGTTGGTAATGTTTTATTATGACCTACCATGCTGATCAGCCATGGTTGACCATGGTCAGCCATGGTTGACCATGGTGTCTTTTTTAAACCCATTTAATTTTTCCTGGAGGCCATGTTCAATCTATCAAAGCTTATTTCTACCATGGTTGACCATGGTTATACCATGGCCGACCATGTTTGATTTCATGTATTTGATGGGCAACATGGATGATCATCAAAATGAATGAAATACAATGGTGACCATGGTCATAATTTCGCTTGGGATTTGAATTTACCGTCGCTGCGACAGTATTTCAGTCATATAGTGATTTCATGATTATATTGTTTTCTTTATAGTCCAGAAATATAGAAAAAAAATCTAAGTTCAAATTTTCCATTGATTAAAAACATCTAAGTTATTTTCCATCCCAAAACAGTTTTAACCCAATCGTCAGGAAAGTTGGTAAGGATGTTTGACTAAATGATATCTCGGATGAGTTCGACATTGGGTCATATGGGGTCAAAAACTAGGTCCAATCTTCAGAATCTTGGTCAGGATGTTTGTCTACATGATATCTCGGATGAGTTCGAAATTGGGTCATGTGGGGTCAAAAACTAGGTCACCAGGTCAAATCTTAGAAAAACTTTCTGAACACTCTAGAGGCCACAGTTTTAGCCCAATTTTCATGAAAAATGATCAGGGTGTTTGTCTACATATCTTGGATGAGTTCGAAAATGGGTAATGTGTTTGCCCAATTTCATAAATGATCAGGTGTTTGTCTACATATCTTGATGAGTTGAAAATTGGGTCAGTGGGTCAAAAACTAGGTCACCAGGTCAAATCTAAGAAAAACCTTGTGAACTCTCTAGAGGCCACAGTTTTAGCCCAATCTTCAAAAGATTTGGTCAGGATGTTTGTCTAATTAATATATTGGATGAGTTCGAAAATGAGTCACATGAGAACAAAAACTAGGTCACCAGGTCAAATCTTAGTAAAATCTTGTGAATACTCTAGAGGCCTACATTTTTGTCCCAGTCTAAATTAAAATTGATATTAGGTCAGGAGTTATGCCCCTTTTAATATTGAAAAAAGCTAGATTTCACATTGTCATTGTCACTTTAAAATTAAAATTAGAACTGAAAACAAAGAAACATATTCCCTTTTGAATGCAATGACTTTAAAATTTAAATTATGTTATATGACATCACAGATTTCCTCTGCTATTTATTTATGTTTGCACTCTACAGCTATCAATTCGGGACGGATTTTCTTAAATTTTTGAAGATGGTGTATTTCAGAAAACTCAATAAGTATGATCAGGTTTGACATGGTTTGCAGTGCAGAAAGCCCTTTCTTTTGTCTAGAACAAAAGAAGTCTAGTTATTATTATTATTATTATTCTACTTTTTTCTTCCTTTTGAGGTTCAAATTAAAACAGGTTGCCGATGAGCTAGCAGCATGAAATTTTAACAGTAGGCACAGTGACTTTGGCGCTTTTGATCGTCATATTTTTTTTCTTCATTTGACGTCACATGACGTCAGGGCTGAAAAAAGCTACAAAAGCTTGTACGCGCTCTACAGCCGTCATGTCTGGACCGATTTACTTGATTATTTTACAGAATGTATATATTAAGTTCTTGTTGTGCAGGATTATATACATTTTGCAATATTTGAAAAGATCAAGGATCTATGGCTGAACCAAGTTTCGAACTTTGGACCAGAAAATATATTGAAGTATTACGAAGCACTCAGATAAGCTAGAAACATGAAATTTGGATAGAATATGTGTCCTTTTGATTTCTTTCCGCTCTGAGAAGACTGACGTCGTAGGACGTAAAATGACATCATGACGCGTTATCAAATTTTGTATCCAAAATATACGTTTTTTTAGCACTGGAAGGCAAAGTTTTTGACCGATTTGCATAAAATTTTCACTGAAGGTGCAACATAGCCTCTTATTGTCATCAGACACTTCCGCTTCCGGAAAATAGCTAAGGTCAAGGTCACATGTCAATTATCGGTTTTTTCTTCGGCCTTAAATATCTCAAAAACGAAAAATATTTTATCGAGACACTATGCGTATAATTTGTAGTGCTTTGAAAGATCTTTCAGATGATATATAGTTTTTGAAGATCGGCGTCGAATCAGTTGAGTTATTGCAGAAAAACAAAAGTGTTGCCACCCTAAGCGCACTTTACTACTTATATCTGGATAATTATTGATTTTTGTTAATAAGAGTATGAATATAATTTGTAGATCAATGCCCGGCCGTTCTTTTGGTTTTTAAATTTTAAAGATTGACCTAATATTCATTAAGTTATAGGGAAAAACAAAACGATATGAACATATTTATCCCCGATTTTTGCCGTATGCTCAAGGTTTAAATGCCCGTAGCTACAAAGTGTTTAAAGATACATACAATTATGAAGCGAGGGAATTGTGGAAAATGAAAAGACCTTTCTAACGGTACCTAGCTTTTTAAAATTGGACTTAATATAAGGAAGTTACATGAAAACTAAGAATGCAGTAAAACCGTTCTTTCATGCACTCCCGCAGTAAGTCCCGATCACTTGATTCCTTTTTTTCGAAGAAACTAATGATTTTTTAAAAATAACATACAATTTTTTATTTTTTTTTTGCATGATGTAATGTGGTTCTAATGATATGCAGATTTTAATGATCGGACCATAAATTATAAAGTTATTTGTCGAAAGGCAATAATAGACATGAACATCTTTTTTTCCGTTTTCGTTAAAAATAACTTTCTATATCTCAGAGCCCGTAATTGAAAAGTTGAAACATGAAACATGTGAAATGTTGGAAATTTAAAGGCCTTTCTAATGGTACCTTGCGTTTGAAAATTGGACATCGGATATCCTATAAGGAAGTTAGATGAGAAATAAGAATTCATTTAAACCGTTCTTTCATGCATTTCTGCAGTTAGTCCCTATCATTTGATTGTTTTTTTCTAAGAAACTATTAATTTTTGAAAATAACATAAAGAACAGTATTATTAGCGTGATGCAATGCGGTTCTAATGGTATGCAGATTTTAATGATCGGACCATTAATTATAAAGTTATTTGTCGAAGGGCAATAATAGACATGAACATCGTTTTGCCGATTTTTTTGCCGTTTCTTTGAAAAATAGCTTTCTATATCTTAGAGCACGTAACAGAAAAGTTGAAATATGAAACACGTGAAATGTTGGAAATATAAAGGCCTTTCTCTTTAGCTCACCTGAGCACTTGTTCTCGGGTGAGCTTTTCTGGTCGCCTTTTGTCCGTCGTGTGTCGTCCGTCTTCAATAATTGCTCGTGAACACTCTAGAGGCCACAGTTTTGTCCGAATCTTCATGAAACTTGGTCAGGATGTTTGTCTACATGATATCTCGGATGAGTTCGAAATTGGGTCATGTGGGGTCAAAAAATAGGTTACTAGGTCATCTTCAATAATTGCTCGTGAACACTCTAGAGGCCACAGTTTTGGCCCAATCTTTATAAAATTTGATCAGGATGTTTGTCTACATGATATCTCAGATGAGTTCGAAATTGGGTTACATGGGTCAAAAACTAGGTCACCAGGGAAAATCTTAGAAAAACATTGCGAACAATCTAGAGGCCACAGTTTTAGCCCAATCTTCATGAAAAATGATCAGGGTGTTTGTCTACATGATATCTTGGATGAGTTCGAAAATGGGTAATGTGGGGTCAAAAACTAGGTCATCAGGTCAAATCTTATCAAAACCTTGTGAACACTCTACAGGCCATAGTTTTTGGCCCAATCTTCATAAATTTTGATCAGGATGTTTGTCTACATGATATCTTGCATGAGTATGAAAATTGGGTCACGTGGGATCAAAAACTAGGTCACCAGGTCAAATCTTAGAAAAATCTTGTGAATACTCTAGAGGCCTACATTTTTGTCCCAGTCTAAATTAAAATTGATATTAGGTCAGGAGTTATGCCCCTTTTAATATTGAAAAAAGCTAGATTTCACATTGTCATTGTCACTTTAAAATTAAAATTATAACTGAAAACAAAGAAACATATTCCCTTTTGAATGCAATGACTTTAAAATTTAAATTATGTTATATGACATCACAGATTTCCTCTGCTTTTTATTTATGTTTGCACTCTACAGCTATCAATTCGGGACGGATTTTCTTAAATTTTTGAAGATGGTGTATTTCAGAAAACTCAATAAGTATGATCAGGTTTGACATGGTTTGCAGTGCAGAAAGCCCTTTCTTTTGTCCAGAAAAAAAGAAGTCTAGTTTGTGATTGTTATTGTTAAACTAGAATGCTGCGAGTTGAATGTGTTGCCTAACAATGACTTATCTGTTGACAGTAAAGATGATCATGCGTCTGTAGACTGGTATTGATAGACATAATACACACATATAGTTAAAATCAAATTCTTAGTCAATGACCATCTATGAACAAGCTGCTTTAAAACTATATTTCTAACAAGAGGGCCAAGATGGCACTGAATCGCTCACCTGAGAAACATTGCCTTCATTGCCAATTATTGTATTATGAGTCATACTGAATTCATAATACATTCAGAAGTACAGCAAGAACTTTAAAAATCTATTTTTAGCTCCTGTGACCCAGATATGCAACAGACCAGAACCATTTAAACAACTTTGGTAGAGATTCATGCAAGGAACATCACAGGCAATTTTCATCAAATATGGCCCAGTGATTTTGGAGGAGATGTCATTTGAAATAATTGTGGATGACGGATGCCGGACAGCCATTGATCCAAAAAGCTCACATGAGCACTACTTGCTCAGGTGAGCTAAAAAGATAATGACAAATGTAAATTTCCATTTACCAGAACAGGGTATTTTTCTCATTTAATTTTAGAATAAGAGACAATTATGTAGGAACAGAAAAGAAACCCTTTCTAATATGACATGGTTTCTTTTTTGTTTTTCAGTATACAGTGGAACCTCTAAAAACCGCACGGTGCTCGGACCAGCTAAAATGTCCGGTTTTCAGAGGTGTGCGGTTTACAGAGGTTTTTGCTCTTTCAGCGCTTATTTTGCTTTATGTATGGGATTGATGTATATTCTTCAAATGTTATGTGTATGGTATTAATTGTATGTGAAGTGAAATGTTCATTTCTTATTAATGAATTAATTACAAGATAAGTACATGTTAACCAAATAGAAGGAGATTGGGAATCAAACTCAAAACAATGTATAACTGTACATTATATTTTATTGGTACATGTACTAAATTCATCAGATATTTATTCAAAAACATCTTTTAATGAAATCAAATGATAAAATAAAATGTTCACAACAATAGCAGGTATTGCACACTTAATTTATAATCTACATTGTATTATGCAACTTTCTAAAAGGCACCTGTAATCTTCACACCTTATTGTTTCACACGGCAAGCGCAGGTAAGTGTGTTGAATAAGAAGTTAAAGAACCCTGAATATATCTCAACCGTCATATTTACTCAATTAAAGTTTATCACAAAATGCATTCCACAGAATTAACATCAGAGAGAGCCGATTTATTTAACTTCATTTTGTCCGGTAACCATCAAACATTTATGAAGGAAACGAAATGATGTGTTTGTTGACAATTTTCTTTTAAATTAATCTCTGATTTAATTATCATACACTTCTGATGCTCATTAAGTTTGATTAACACTATTATTACAGTATTCTGTAATTGATCAATCCAGTCATTGTAAACAAGCACCGCTAATTGTATTTTTCACACATAGTGGATAAAATTGCCGATTAATCTCCGACCATATTACGGCCATAAACACATAATTACAGTACAGAATTTCAAATTAATCATGCGTTTTTTTTTCTCGGACAGAAAATTTGTGTGCGGTTTACAGAGGTTAAAAAGGCACAATTTATTTAAATATCCCAAAATTTTCGTGCGGTATTCGGAATTCGGAGGGTCCGGTTTAGAGAGTATTTTTCAATATAAAATATATAGGGGAAAAATCGGACTTTTGAAATCGTGCGGTTTAGAGATTATTCCGGTTTTCAGTGGGTGCGGTTTTTAGAGGTTCCACTGTATATACAGTTTATTCTCCCTGTCATTTGCTATAAAAAAAAGGGGTGGGGGAGGGCAATCCCCTGCCGCACCTTACAAAACATCATTATACTTTTATGTACAAATCAATAGCATATACATGAACGGCATGTAACTATAAACTATGTATATGTTTAACAAGAGAGAAGGAACATAGTAAGTGGAAAAAATAGGGTTAAATTAAAACATGGAATAAACGTGAGAAGGGGGGAACATACCGAAACAAGAGGGCCAAGATGGCCCTTAATCGCTCACCATGAGAAAGATGATTGCTTAAGAAATAAAGATGCTAGAGTGCAAACAAAGTGAAATCTGGCTTTCTTTTATAGTGAAAGGGGAATAACTCCTAAATTAACTAGCCAATATCAGTTATAATTGCACCCAACTGTGAGATTATGGTCATAAACATTGTCTTAAAGTTTAAAAATGATTGTTTAAAAAAAATGATGATGGTAGAGAGTAAACAAAGTGAAATCTGGCATTTTTTATGTTAAAAGGGGCATAACTCCTGACCTAATTGGCCCATCTCAGCCACAATAGAACTCAATTAAAACATTTTCATCAAAAAAAAGTTTGAAGATGATTGAGAAAGAAAATGAAGATGCCAGAGTGTAAACAAAGTGAAATCTAGCATATTTTGATATTAAAAGGGGCATAACTCCTGACCTGATCAACCGATCTCAGCTTTAATCAAACTTAATCGAGACATTCTGGTCATTAACATTGTCATAAAGTTTGAAGATTATTGCTCAAAAGATGAAGATGCTAGAGTGTAAACAAAGTGAAATCTGGTATTCTTTTAATATTAAAAGGGGCATAACTCCTGACCTTATTAACTGATCTCAGCCATATTCAAACTCAATCAAGACATTCTGGTCATAAACATTGTCATAAAGTTTGAAGATTATTGCTCGAAAAATGATGATGCTAGTGTAAACAAATTGAAATCTGGCATTTTCTTTATATTAAAAGGGGCTAAATTCCTGACCTTATTAACTGATCTCAGCCATATTCAAACTCAATCAAGACATTATGGTCATAAACATTGCCATTAAGTTTGAAGATGATTGCTCAAAAGATGAAGAAGCTAAAAAAAAAGGCATTCTTTTAATATTAAAAGGGGCATAACTCCTGACGTAACTGACCAATCACAGCCATATTTGAACTCAGTCGAGACATTATGGTTATAAACATTGTCTTAAAGTTGAAGATGATTGCTTAAGAAATGAAGGTGATAGTGTGTAAACACTAAATTGTTGACGACACACGAAGAACACCACACAACGGACGATGGACACTCACGGGATCAGCTCAGAAGAGCTAAAAAGAAAAACTGTAGCTAAATTCAATGATGGTAAAACAATTATAACTCACCTAAGATAGAGCCCAGGATTATGCTATATCCAAGGCATTTGCTGATAACAATCTTGGCACAGTCAACTGAAACAGAATATCAAATCCCACATGAATTCATAGAAGAGTATATTTATAACTAAAAAGATGACTATAGTGGCCATAGATCTCTCTACCTGAATATATTTAAAGTAAATTATTACTTAAATTGGTAGGTAAGGTAGATAAAATTTAATTATCCCTAAAAATAGATATATATCTTGACCAAACACCAGTAAAAAGTTTCCTTCTATTACATATTATCAGTGTTTTCCAATATCCTTCTTTGTGTATATGGTCAGCAGTTTCATATGTATCTCAAACAAGTAGGAAAGTTCTGGCCAATTGGACTCAATACTGAGTCAATATGTACTTAACTCATTTATCTGCTGACCAGTTCAAGCACATGTAATTGCATATGAATCAATTGTTCATTTTATTTTATATCGAACTAGATACTACATTGTATGTACAAAATTATAGTGAAAAACAAGAAATGTGTCTGTTAGTCACTAATGCCCTGCCAGGATATGGTCTGAGAACCAAATATTTGCTTGTATTTTCAAAAATTATAATTCAGGTGAACATGCGGCAGATTAATCAATTTTCATTGTTTATAATCCACAACACAAACAATTTAATGTTGTGTCGGGAATTTCATCTATAACTTTCACGAATCGAAATTTAAATGAAAACATTTTGCTGAATATCCATAAAAATTTTTCAATAACTTTGAATTTTATTTTTTATCTCACCTGAATTGTTCATGTAAGGTTAAAGAAAAGATTTGATATATTATTTTTTACTGACATTCTACAAAATTTACATGTGTTGACTTGGAATTTAAAATTAAAATCTTAGTAAAACCATTGAGCGATACATGCATGAAAAGTGCCTATTTTCAGAAAGATTTTAATTATTATTTAATAAAAACAGGGCCCAGGGTGGGCCTAATTGTCACCATGGGTAGATTGTTCAACTGATGCCAAAGGATGTTTTAACAACAAGATTCTGAACTAACTTAATCTAAAAATTTTACCTGCAATTTACCCAATATCTAACATGCCATATGTTTCAAGAAAGACTTGGGCGCAGGGTCATTTATCACCCTAGGGCCAGATTTGAACAATCTTGTAAGGGACCCCATAGATGTCTACAATACCAAAATCTAGCTCTAGGCCTTATTGATTCATAGAAGAAGATTTTTTAAGATTTTCCTATTAACTCTATGTAAAACAAGTGACCCCTGGTGGGGGTCATTTATCACCATGGGCTATGATTTGTACAATCTTGGTAGTGGCCCATAAGATGATGCTTCATACCAAATATCTAAGCTCTAGGCCTTATGATTCATGAAGAAGATTTTTTAAGATTTTCCTATATAACTCTATGTAAAACAAGTGACCCCTGGTGCGGGGTCATTTATCACCATAGGGCTATGATTTGTACAATCTTGGTAGTGGCCCATAAGATGATGCTAATACCAAATATCTAAGTCTAGGCCTTATGGTTTCAGTAGAAGAAGATTTTTTAAGATTTTCCTATATAACTCTATGTAAAACAAGTGACCCCTGGTGGCGGGTCATTTATCACCAGGGTATATTTGTACAATCCTGGTAGAGAGTCATAAGATCATGCTACATACCAAAAATCAAAAGGCTAGGCCTTGTGGTTTCAGAGAAGAAGATTTTTTAAATTTTCATTTTTAAAACCTATTTTTAGCTCCTGTGACCTAATTATGCGATGGACCAGAACCATTTATACAACTTTAGTAGAGCTTCATCCAAGGAACATTCCTGCAAAATATTTTTCAAATTGGCCAAGCCGTTTAGGAGGAGATGTTGTTTGAAGCAATTGTTGACGCCGGACGCACGGACGGACGCACGCACGCACGGACGACGGACGCCGGACAAAAGGCGATCAGAAAAGCTCACCTTGAGCACGTTGTGCTCATGTGAGCTAAAAAAACAACAAGAGGGCCATGATGGCACGGATTCGCTCACCTGATTATAAATGAGCAACATATGTTGCATTTTTTATATTGATCTACTTTTTGACCCCATATGACCCAACTTCAAGCTTGTCCAAGATTTTTTAGAAACAGATATTCCGACCAAGTTTCATGAAAATTTGGCCAAAAATGTGGCCTTAGAGGTTAACAAGGTTTTTCTAGGATTTGACCTCGTGACCTACTTTTTGACCCCACATGACCCAACTTCAAACATGACCAAGACTTTATGAAAACAAACATTCTGACAAAGTTTTATGACAATATGGCCAACAAGAGCTGTCAGAAGACGGTACGCTCAACTATTCAAAATGCTTGTTGGTAAATCAAATGAAATCTATTTCAATTCTTGCCCTTCACATACCCTGTACATAATACAGTAAAACCTCACTCTGCGACCAACTCATTTTCAGGACCAACTCAATATTACAGGCACATTTTGTCGGACCCGAATTTTTCTCTATATATTTCAATGATCACTCACCTCATTAAAGCGGGCAACTCAAAATTGCGTAAAAAGACCACTAAGATCGGACTAAATCGTAAAATTAGTCTTCTTTTGACCTCAATAATGCGAACGATGGTCCTGTGAAATACTTGATTCAAGTTGTCATTTTACGACACCTGGTTTCCGGTACAGGTGAAGGTCGCACGTGCCGTAATTCGGATTGTTTTGATAACACGGTAGATAAGATTCGATGGAGAGTGAAAACAATGGGTGAGATTGGTAATATTACGTAACAGAGAGCAATCTTGGGATCTACTGATATATTTCCTGTCAAGCTAACGAGTATTTGTTATATGTCCAGATGAGCTGCCCCTGATTAGCAGTAACAATCACCGTGACACGTTTCGATTGTCTAAAGTTTTGACGGTCGTTAATTGGCACGAAGACTTCCCACGAAAACTTGACTAAAATAGAATTAGATATCCCGTCATATTAGTCATTCACTTTCATAACTACTTTCCAAAGACTTTGATTTAAAACTGAAATCAAAAATTAAGATCTTTAAATTCAAAAGGAATTGTCTTGAATCAAAACAGCACGGGGAAAAGTCGGAGGCAACCGGATGATTAAAAAAGCTTATTACTACAACAATTGAATAAGCGATCAGCTTAATAAGTATAGGAAAATTAGAGAAATTTAAAATAGGTAGACTTTTAATCGGCATGGTAAGACCATAGATTTTAATTTTAAATGTGAAAAAAAAGTTTTATAAAAATAATCAGGATTACATTTCATAACAAAACTTTTTAAAAACATTAAATTGATTCAAGTGATGTTATTTTCATCTATCAAATTAAAAAAACGTATTGAATTTGATCAACGTTGAAATGAAATATTTATGAAAAGACCATAACTCAATAATGAGACCAACTCAATAATAAGACCACTTTCAGATGGACCCAATAGTGGTCTCATTATCGAGGTTTTACTGTAATAGTCAAAAATGATATACATTGATAGTCTGATACCCCTTAATAGTTTTATGATGTCTAAAATCAATCCCATGCCTAGTTACTGAGACATAAGCACAATAACACTGTGCATGCAAAACTTTAACAAGAAATCCAAGTTAGAAAAGGGCCATAATTTGCATAAAATTTAGTCCAAAAGTTATCCTCCTTAGTTTTCTGATGCCCCTGAAGACACTCCTTAACTTTCTATCAATTCCACAAGCAATTTCTGAGATAAAAGCTAGGTCGATGACTTATCTGTTGACAGTAAAGATGCCAGTTTGTCACTTTCTTTTAAGAATTTGGTATCACTCCAGGTCATTGCAAGAAACATACATATCAAGTCTCAAGTCATTCAAACTTATGGTGAAAATGTTATGCTCTGGACAAGAAATGCTCTAAGAAAATCAAAGGGGAATAACTCAAAAAGTGCACAAGGTAGAGTTATGGTTCTTTTGCACTGCACTCTGGTCATTGCAAGAAACATACATACCAAGTCTCAAGTCATTCAAACTTATGATGAAAAAGTTATGATCCGGACAAGAAATGCTCTAAGAAAATCAATCAAAGGGGAATAACTCAAAAAGCGCACAAGGTAGAGTTATGGTTCTTGTGCACTGCACTCCGGGTCATTGCAAGAAACATACATATCAAGTCTCAAGTCAATCAAACTTATGGTGACAAAGTCGGCGGCGCCGCCAAAAGTAACCCCTATGTCGCCTGACTCAAGTCAGGCGACACAAAAAAAGTAAATTCTAGGCAGGATTTCGACCTGGCTATTCGACTATAGATAAAATGTTCGTTCTTAATACCATATATGCAAAAAGTTGTGTATGTGTAACATTTATGTTTAAGTATTGATTTACAGATTGATCTATTTGAAAAAAAAAAAAAAAAAATATAAAACCAATTTTATTATATGGCTGTGAAATATGGGGACATAGAAATAAAATTAAAAAAGTTTTTTTTTTTTTATTATATGGTGAAAAAACACTTTTTATCACTCAGTATTTGTTTAATGTACGTATATTGTTTTCCGAATGGGAGAGGATCATTCATACATAATTAATCGCACACTAGTTTAGGATGAATAACACTTTTTTATCACTCATTATTCGGCCTTTGTTGTACTTGATGATGATGATGGTGATGACGATGGTATTTGTTTATATGTGCTCTATATTGGATTAATTATCTGCTGATTATTTAAACGCAAAATACACCTGCATTAAACAACTACCATTAATAATGCAAGAGTAATTGGGTGTGAATTAAGTTTTTCACACTTTCCGCCTATTGAATATTCAAGGCGACGAAACGACTTTCCACTTACTATACATAATCAGTTCGACGAAACGGTTGGTCGACTAAACGACCATCACCCCTTGAAATAACACTGTTGGCATCTTCAAATCCTGGATGTCGTCAAGTCTCCTACCAGTGAGATAATTAAGTGAATTTTGAAAATGGATTTAAGCATCAAAAAATTGAAATATATCAATGAAATTTGAACACATGATGTGAAATGATATTATAAAGCTACTGGTGAAATTTTATACCTATATACGACCTGTAATAAAGCGGGTGGCGCTATAGAACCCTGGACGGCGCACAATCCTTGATGGCGTTTTTTGGTAGGACCCCACGGGGACGTATTACTTTTTGTTTATTTCAATAAAAATCGTAACTTCCTGTTTACAAAATGGTGTCACTAGGTGGCGATAGGCAAAGTATTTCCTAACAAAATGACACTACTGCAGTACCAGAGAACCCGCGATACCACCGGAAACCACCCTTCCAAGTTCCACGTCATGATAGTTCAGATATAATTTAAGAAATTTCTACAATTAATTTGTCTTAACTTACTGTTGAGTATATCAAAGTCTGTGAATATCTTCGTGTAACATGGTTCAGGTACAACCGTCTGCACAACGGAGGCTAATAGACTTGAGTTCATTTTTGTTGGACGTAGTCACTCAATCTCCACGCAGTGATCTCCCTTGCAAGGAACACCGTCAGTAAGGCTAAAACACGCAATGGAAATTTTATGGAGCAATGGAAATTTTATTTACAGAAAAGCAGTTTTAAATGGCAAAAACTAATTTTAAACCATCAATTACTGTTTTATTATATATAAATATTAATTTTAAGACAATAGCATGCGAAAAATGGGGGTTGTTTTTATTTCGTCAAACTACCGGTTCGTCAAACTAAAAACTTCCTGTACTGTATAGTGGGTGAAAGTGGTTCTTTAAACAATCTCCAAGCAGAGTTGTCGTTCGTTCCTCACATAACATGTAATGTAACAATCGTAACTACTCGGCCTTATCCGTCGGTGGTCGGATACATTTCGTAGAAATGGGCGAGGTGTTCTGAATGGTAATGAAAGCCGATCAGGACTAAGACCACAATTAATTTTACTATATGTTCTATATAAGCATATATGCAAATGACGATTTCTGTAGGGAAATTGACATCCAAACTTACCCTCATTAGATAGATCTATTCAAGAGAAATAATTCTGTACATTTTAAACATGGGGTCACCCGACTACTTTTTGACCTATTTAAGGTTAAATAACATACGTATGAATTTAGTGCACCGGTCGGCCATTTCACACCAATTTTCTCAAAAATTCCCCTCTCAGTAATGCTCAACTTTTAAGGTTGTTGTGCAATAAGGCCTCTAAATTGGGCATTTTATGACTATTTTAACTGTGTTCTATAGAATTTGATCCTTTATTGCATGTCTTTCAGTCAAAAACTCACCTTAATTCAGCATTAAATAGGGTCACTATTTTCTGTGTAGGCACAATTGTGGTCTTAGTCCAATTTGTGTAAGAGAGTGATGTACTGAACACAACCTAGCAAGCAATAGTAGCGAACAATAAGCTCAACAAGCAATAAGTTTCAGAGTTATCCCGCCTGACGAAATCGATAATTCCCTATTCTATTTTTGGGAATTTACCGGACAACAGGAAATTATCAACACAATCTATCAAGCAATAGTGAAAGAAATGATTATATTTGATATCAACAAAAACTACTGGTTAATCAAAACGGCAAAATTCAAACTCTTATATATTTTAAACAGTGTATTAAATATGATAACTACATTGATTACACCAGGATTTTTTCCCTGTTATATTAAAAGAAGATAGTGGACTCACTGGACTGTACACACTGTACAGTACTGTCTAATGTTGATCAAAATACAGGTAGATACCGCAGAGTAATTGTAGTTATATTGTTGATTTAAACACCATATTAATAACTTTAGGAAAGTAATATATAATATAAAGGGCCTGATCTGACATATATAAGGCTAAATTATAATGTATATATGTATTAAATATACACTTTAAGATTTTTTCAAAATTTAGATAAATACAAAATAATATTTACAATATAATACAGGGCTTTCCCACTTCATTATTCTTTAGGTCTTCCCCTCTGAATTTCTTAAATTCTGCTATAAGGCTAAATTATAATGTATATATGTATTAAATATCATGCAAAAAATAAATAATTAACTACCCCCCCCCCCACCCCCCCCCCCCCCCCCCTTACGAAACATGTAGCGAAAAATATAATCTGGGCCCAAATTTGCTTTTCACTCCAATATTTTTTTCCCAAAATGTAAAGATTTTTTTTTCTCCCAAAAACATAAAAATGGTTCCACCCCCTTAGCAATAATAAATGAGAAAAAAAGTGTGAAACATTAAGACTAGGAATATGTATATAGCGGGAAATAATAACCACAAAATAAGATCAAGCATGAGCAAAGATCCGAAAACAGACTGAAACTCAATCAATGTGACCCCATAAGACTAGGTATAGGCATGTAGCAGGATGTAAGAGATACAAAATAAGACGAAGTATGGGTCTCTATCATATCCAGTCAAAAGTTTTGTCAAATGCATGTGTATTATGTCCGTCAATGCAAAGAATAGCCATTCATAGCCATATAGATGATTATAGATAGAAACCGAATCAATGTGACCCCATAAGACTAGGTACAAGCATGTAGCAGAATGTAATAGCTACAAAATAAGACCAAGTATTGGTCTCTATCATATCCAGGTCAGAAGTTATAACGAATTGTTTTATGTGTACACAGCCGTATATAAATGCAAAAATTAGCCGTTAGTAGCCATATAGATGGAAACTCAATCAATGTGACCCCATAAGACTAGGTATAGGCATGTAGCAGGATGTAATAGCTACAAAAAAAGACCAAGGATGGGTCCCTATCATATCCAGGTGAGAAGTTAAATCAAATTGTTATACGTGTAAATAGCCGTAAATGCAAAATTTAGCTGTTCGTAGCCATATAGATGATTATAGATGGAAACTCAATCATTGTGACCCCATACGACTAGGTATAGGCATGTAGCAGGATGTAAGAGATACAAAATAAGACCAAGTATGTGTCTCTATCATATCCAAGTCAAAAATTATGTCAAATAATTGTACGTGTATATGGCCGTCAATGCAATTAATAGCCATTCATAGCCATATAGATGACTATAGATTTAAAACCGAATCAATGTGACCCCATAAGACTAGGTATAGGCATGTAGCAGGATGTAATAGCTACAAAATAAGACCAAGTATGGGTCTCTATCATATCCAGGTCAGAAGTTATAACGAATTGTTGTATGTGTACACAGCCGTAAATGCAAGTAAAACAAGTAAAAGAAAATACTGTTATACATTTTTTTATGCGTTTAATATGGTCCGTGTTTTCATTGTTTGTCCGCATACGGCATCCGCCGCATTTTTGTAGGGGAGGTAATTACCGCTACTATTGCTAGTCTGGTTCCCGGCGTACTATCCTACGTAAAGTGACAGGGGCAGGTAATCCAGGCTATATTGCTTGATACTTATTGCAAAACTCCGCGCACCGGTTACGTCACGCTACGCTACTTTATTAACCACTGCCTTCACACAAGTCACGTGATGATAGTTGAAACCATGTGGTCAACACTCATAATGTTATAAATCAATATTATTTGATTTTATTTTTTACTTATCTCATAATCACGAATGTTATTTTCGTGGAATATGATGAAATTGATACGATATATTCAAAACTGAAGGCAAAAGTGAAATAGTAATTCCGGCCTATATCAGCCGAAATCTACTTGTGATGGCAGTGGTTATCGACAACTGTAAGGGGAGGTAACTACTGCGAAGGAGTTTAAATTATTGCTTGCTGACTTGTGATTATCGAGTAATGTTTATATAGTGGAAATTGTGAAAGTCGCGGAGAGGGAAAACGTAACCAAACCAAAACGTACCCACTTTGAGGTCAAAGCGTACCTTAAGTGTTTTTGTTTGTTTTTTTCACTATTGATATTTTCATATAATATTTTAGTCAGGTTATAATATATTTTTTTTTCTTTTGTTGATGTTTGCTTATATATGTAGAGATGCCAAATATGACAAACTCTTGATCGGAGTCCATATATTTATTGGATTTTATATATGAAACCTGGAAGAAATAAGACAGTATCTTAGAGTAAACTCCACAATATCAGGATCAATATAAATATGCAAAGGATATATTTCAGAATGCATTTCATTATCTTCATTATTATTTTTAAAATACATTTCTATTGATTTTAAATAATACTGAACAAAAATATATAATTAAGTTGAAAGAGAAAGGTAAATCAACACTCACCAGACGCATTCTAGCAGACAGCATTAATACATACTAAGGTTCAAACCAAGAACCAAGAGTTGACTGTAAGAGTCCTCGTGAGAGAGAGAGAGTAGAAGTCTGTGTATTGTGAAGATGGGAGTGTTAGTATATATAGGGATGGGGTACTCACTCACTCGCAGTTAATAAAAACTGTGAGCAGAATATGTCAACTGGGTATTGACATGCAGAAAATACCAATTTCACAATATTCCTGCCTGTCACCCAGTGACCATTCCTAACCTGACAGGCGTCATGTCACATGGCACTAAGCACTGGTCAGCTGAATGCTCAAGCATAATTAAAAATTAATTTTAATTTAATAATTAAATTTAAATATACCGGTACCTTTGATCTCTACAATTGTGTGTTTCGGCTTCTTGTCTTAACTGAATTATAAACACCTTTAGCTGAATCAGATTACACCAATCCAGTAAATCGGGTTCTCCGTGGCATTTTATTAAGCGCTGATTGCATATATAATTTAAAAGTGTAAAAGATTGTAACCTTATGCTGTTCACACTTACATTGAATTCTTGTTTTCCCAGCTTCTAGTTCTGGTATATGATAGTTTGAATGAATGAATTATTATTTATTTTTTTTATTTTGATGGTGTTTATCATTAAAACATATGCTATGGAATACGTTTGATGGCATTCATGAAATAATATGAAAACATATAACTTTAAAGGACATTTAGTATCAATTAATATACATGTAATAACTATAAAGATGTTCGTCATTTTTTTTTTATATTATTTATTATATACATCCCTTTAATTTTAAGCATGCAAAGATAAAATAGAATTAAAAACTAAAACTTGGCCAAGTTTTCAAAATATATATGCGAAAAATGGCAAATTTTTAATTTTCTTTGAAAAATGAAATACATTAATAATGAGAATTACATTTTAAACATATTAATTGTACTTTAAAGACAAAATACAGACATAAAAATTGTTTTTTAACTTCGGCCAATTAGGTGGGTACATTTTGACCAACAGGTGGGTACGTTTTGACTCCATTTGGGTACGTTTTGACTTGGGTACTATTTGGTAGTGGGTACGTTTTGTCTATAACTCCGCGGAGATTGTTATATTTGCAGAGTATTTGATGGAAGCCGCATTAAAGATATTTTCTTCATAATTTATATACATCAATTTCAGATTATTATAATACCAAAAAATTTTTATCATCTTTCGAACTTTCATAATCATTTTATATTAGAATAATATAAGATACAGTTCTTACAATCATTTATTGATAAATCGGTTTGAGAATTAAGTAATTAATAAGAATTAATTCTTACCATCTTTCGAAATTTCATACTCATTTATTATTAGAATAATATAAGATATAGTTCTTACAATCATTTATTGATACATCGGTTTGAGATTAAAGATTATTTCGGGTAAGTCTATGTATTGTAAATGTATTTGAATATGAATTGAAAGCCTTAAATCATTTGTCAATGTGTTTATCTAATTTCATTCATTCTTCACAGATTGACGTCAACTTCATTGGTGAAGACTTCATTGTGGACGACATCAGGGTAGATGATCAGAGACACATCATCATGGCTAGGCAGGACCAGCTGCAGCAAATGAAGCAGTCTAGGAGGTGGTTTATCGATGAAACCTTCAAAGTGGTGAAGCATCCCTTCTACCAGCTCCTGTCTGTGCATGCTATTGTGTGGAAGGCTGTAGAAGTTGGTGGATCCGTTGAAGAGGTGGTCACGTATGTGCAGCGGACCTGGATAGAAGGCAGTCTTTGGCAGCCTGCGCATTGGAGTGTCTTCCGTGAGCCAGTGCGCACCAACAATGACGTGGCATATGTAATATGCCTATATACGAGTAGATTTATATTTATTGTGGTATTTTATTACTATACTAAGAATATATATAACGAAAGAGTTATGCGATTATCGATGCTGCATGTTATCTTACTTAAGTTTAGAGAATCTAATGCTCACGACATTTTGTGAAAGCATTTTACTAATATTTCTGTTTGTTTATTCACGGGATGGCATCGCAGAATCAAAGCAAGAGCCGGTCGGGCTGATCTGGGGTTCTACGTTCTCGTGCCGATGCTTCGCGGAGAGGCCGAGACTGTAGACATGCAGATTCGCCTGGTGTCTGCACATCTACTGACCAGACTTCACAGAGCGCGCTACCAAGAGTGCATGGTCAACTGTTAAAGGCTTGGGACTTAATTGTACGAGGATGGAGACATGACAACCACACAGCTTCTCCGTCGCTGTAGCACCATAGCCAGACTAGCACCTACACCCCCAACTGACGATATCTACGACGAGGAAGACTGAATCAGAGTGGCCAGCATATATATTAAATAGCAATTAATGAGACAAGTTATCAAGATTTGATTTTTTATTTTGTGTGTAAAAAAAAAAAAAGATGAGAAAAAATAAAATAAACTAGAAATGTGCTGAGTACTTTGTTGATATGTGCTGTGTATTTCAGATTGAAAGTTGTTATGAGCTGTATATTATGCTGTAATGTGCTGTGAATTTTATAATGAATAAAAATGTTTAAAATATCTTCCTATCTTTATTGTTCAATTTCCAAATTTGACCTACTAACAATCCATTTTCGAATCCATGTTGATGATGAAGATGATGATAGTAACGATGAACCAATTGCCTCAATAACTGAATAGCTGTTTACATGACATGAGCATGCTCGACATTTAAACATGTACTCATAATAGGAGATACAAACTGCAGAACTGCATGTCTGTCCGATTTTTTACCCTCCGATCCAACATTTGACGATATATTTGATATAGATAATGAAAGCATAGAGTTCTTGAATAAATACACTGTCCTGGAAAATTTAGAAATTCCTCTGGAGAGGTGTTCCAAAGATCACAGATCTAATACAAATGGTATACGATTAATTGAAATATGTAGAGTAAATAATCTATTCATTTTAAATGGCAGAATGCACAAGGACAAAAACATTGGCGCTTACACATTCAGAGATAAGTCTGTAATAGATTATGCGATAGCTACCCCTGATCTTTTCCCTTTCGTAACTAATTTCGAAGTAACTGAAACGGACGCAATTCACTCCGATGGGCATAATTTAATTCGTCTTAATATTCACTTTTTCGCTGATCGCAAAAGAGAAAGTACTAATAATAACAGGACATCGAAACCAGCATGGAAACCAAGCTATCTAACATGTTTATAAACAATTTAGATGAAAACAAAATAGCCTCACTTACAAGTACTTTTATTAACGAAGATCCTACGCCTACCTTAATAAATCATGTTACAGATGAGATATCGTCAATATTCAGCGAGGCTGCAAACACTACTTTCCCTACCAAGAGTAATACTAAATCTTTTAGCAATTCCAAAAATAACAACAAACCATGGTTTGGAGTACAGTGTAATAGAGCTAGAACACATTATCATAAGGCTAAAGATCTATACCGAAGGCACCCGACTAATGACAATAAGGTAAATTTACGTAACGCTAGTAAACAGTATAAAAGAACGATGAATTTCCATATTAAAAAATACCAAAAACAAACTCAAGATAAACTAAGGCGCCTAAATGACAAAAACCCAAAACAATATTGGAAAATCTTAAAAATTACATCGAAAAATAATGAACATGAAACTCCCTCTTTAAGCGAATTTTTCGAACATTTTAAATCAATAAATACGGATAATATTGATGACGAAATTACATTTAATGACCCATTCATATCATCGAACGACTATCTGAATTTCCCAATAACTGAATTCGAGAAAAAAAAAAAAATCAAGTCCCTATGATAACATACTAAAAGATATCAAAGCAACGAAAAATATAATGCTCCCTCTCTATGTTAGGCTATTTAACTCTGTATTTGATACTGGATACCTCCCGAATTCGTGGTTGGAAGGTTACATTGTTCCCATTTATAAAA
>CM037783.1:61422584-61436259 GCA_021229015.1 Solen grandis
TCCTGTAGCACGAAAGTTATATATACGCAACTTTTTGAAAACTATCATATTTTATTAAGTAACTGACAAGGAACGCAATGCAAAAAACCGCATTTCAATCGGACTTCAAATAACAGAGTTATTAGCCCTTAGTCACTTTTACAAAACGCCCCCTAGCGGCAAAATTAAGACAAAAATGAAAATTTTCTCGACGTTAGGATCAAATTCAGATCCTAGGACAAAACTGGTAAAAAAATCAGAACTGTGACTGTTTCCTATCTTGTTGATATGCCGTTCACAAAAAGAGACGGAAAAATAATAATAAAAAAAAAAAAAAAAAAAATAAAACAGAAGAAGAACAATAGGTTTTCGCAAGCGATGCGAAAACCTAACTAGAATCGCTAATGCGATATCATCGGTTTTCGCAAAAGCAATTCCATTCAGTTCACGAGTCACATGTTTCGAAAAACATATTTCTTCGTTCAATGGCTTTTTGAATACTGTTGAATACAGTGATCTTTCAAACATTTTTGTCGCAATGTTTAAGCAGACTTTTTACCAAGAAGAATACTTCTAAGTATTACCTGTCTGTAATGTAGTCGCAAACTTGAAAACTTTTCTTACAGACTTCGGGTACTGCAACATTATATGTGTGTGTTGCTTTATGAGGATGACATACGACAATTGTACTCGATAAACAACAATTGCAAATGACACACAACAGTATAAAATGACACGCGACAATGCGATATGCCACTTAACATTATAACGAACTAATGTTGCATTGAATTACTATCATTTTCATGAAATATCGCATAAATATTTTAGTGTTTTTCAAATTGATGTCACCAAGGAACAGAATGCAAAAAATTGCATAAAAATCAGACTTTAATCATTTTAGTAATAAAGGGTGATTTCAAGCCAAGCGCCCCCTAGCAGCAAAATGAGAAACAAAATTGAGTAAAATTTTACTATTAGGTACCTAGAAATGCAGCAAATGGTTCAATGAAGCATACAAGTCGCACTAGTCGAACATTCTATTCCTTATATATCACAATTTGAAGCATAAAAACTGATTTACAATTATTCCAAAAAAGGATCAAACTTTGGACTGCCGTAATATGACCAAATCAAGTCCGATCTTCAAAACTTAAACATCACTGGAAAGGGCTATTCAAGAACTAAAACTTTTGTTTATATACTTTCAATAAAATATTTTTTATTTTGGAGCTATTCGGAGCCGAATAAAAACACAATTAACCTTGACCTTTGAAATTTCATTTTAACTTTTTAATTGTGAGGCCCTTTAAAACATAACAAAACATAACTTGTGAAAATATCATGAAGAATGAACTAAAAATAAAGTCAGGAGCGACAAAAAACATCTTTTCGAAATTTTAATTTTTCCTAAAATTTAGTGAAGTTTGACCGTTTCTAGAGGACAATCCATGCATTTATTAAATTCGCTACCCCATATATTTTGTGCGTATATGTCTTGCAAATCATTTGCAGCAAACAGAATTCTTCTATCTGATGTCTAACAAAAACGGATAGGTTTTTCGTACACATACCCTCATCTGCAAAGTTTTTTGCGAGGTTCGAACTTTCAACCTTCCGTTGCTAGCTCAAAAAGTTTCAGCCACTCATACCTAGAAACTATCATATTTTATTAGGCTATCAACAAGAAACATAATGCAATAAACCGCATTTGGATCAGGCTTTAACTTTTTGAGTTATAAGTAGAAGAGTGCTTTCAAGCTAAGCGCCCCCTAGCGGCAAAATGAGAAACAAAATTGATTACAATTTTTCCATTAGGTACCTAGCAATGCAGCAAATAGTTCAATCAAGTACGCAAGTCGCACTAGTCGAACATTCTATTTCTTATATATCACAATTTGAAGCATAAAAACTGATTTACAATTATTCCAAAAAAGGATCAAACTTTGGACTGCCGTAATATGACCAAATCAAGTCCGATCTTCAAAAACTAAACATCACTGGAAAGAGCTCTTAAAGAACTAAAACTTTTGTTCATATACTTTCTATAAAATATTTTTAGATTTGGAGCTATTTTATGCCGATAAAAATAATAATAATTGGCATATGACCTTGACCTTTGCATATTATGCTTGATTTTTTTCTATGAATTTATTTGTTTTATAAAAATGCATAAACAGTGAAATAATGATGAAGATTGAACAAAAAATAAAGACAGGAGCAGCAAAAAAGAGGAAACATATGGATATACAATTGTTTGATAAGAGGATCAAACTTTGGACTGTGGTCATTTGATCAAATGAAGTCCGATTTTCAAAAACTAAACACCAATGGAAAGATCTCTTCACAGCCTAAAACTTTTGTTCATATACTTTCTATAAAATATTTTTAGATTTGGAGCTATTTTATGCCGATATAAATAATACTAATTTGTATATGACCTTGACCTTTGCATATTATGGGTAATTTTTTTTCTATGGTTTTATTTTTTTTATAAAACTGCATTAACAGTGAAAAAATGATGAAGATTGAATAAAAAATAAAGTCAGGAGCTGCAAATAACCTTAAAAGTCATGCTTTTAAAATGTTGATTTTTCGAAAATATTGGTTATGTTTGACCGCGTACTGTGGACAAACCATGCATTTCTCAAAATCGCCACACTATATATTTTGTGCGTATATGTCTTGCGAATCATATGCAACAAACAAAATTCTCCTATCTCATTCCTGAAAGACGTGGATAAATTTTTCGCAGACCTACCCTCATTTCACAGTTTTTTCGAGATTCGAACATTCAACCTCCTGTAGCACGAAAGTTATATATACGCAACTTTTTGAAAACTATCATATTTTATTAAGTAACTGACAAGGAACGCAATGCAAAAAACCGCATTTCAATCGGACTTCAAATAACAGAGTTATTAGCCCTTAGTCACTTTTACAAAACGCCCCCTAGCGGCAAAATTAAGACAAAAATGAAAATTTTCTCGACGTTAGGATCAAATTCAGATCCTAGGACAAAACTGGTAAAAAAATCAGAACTGTGACTGTTTCCTATCTTGTTGATATGCCGTTCACAAAAAAGAGACGGAAAAATAATAATAAAAAAAAAAAAAAAAAAATAAAACAGAAGAAGAACAATAGGTTTTCGCAAGCGATGCGAAAACCTAACTAGAATCGCAATCAGAATTGCGATATCATCGGTTTTCGCAATTCAATCACATTTTTAAACAATAGAAATTGAAATGTATCATATTTGATTAGGCTTATGACAAGCAACACAACGCAAAAAACCGTAATTGAATCAGACCTCAAATAACAGAGTTATTAGCCTCTAGTGACTTTTACAAAACGCCCCCTAGGGATAATTATATCAAAGGGGAATAACACAAAAAGTGCACAAGGTAGACATATGGTCCTTGCGCACTGCACTTCGCGTCATTGCAAGGAACATACAAATGAAGTTTCAAGTCATTCAAACTTATGGTGACAAAGTTATGCTTCGGACAAGAAATTCTATCAAAGGGAAATAACTAAAAAAGTGCACAAGGTAGAGTTATGGTTCTTATGCACTGCACTTTGCGTCATTGAAAGGAACATACATGTGAAGTTTCAAGTCATTCAAATTTATTGTCACAAAGTTACCCTCCGGACAAGAAATTCTATCAAAGGGGAATAACTCAAAAAGTGCACAAGGAAGTTATGTTCTTGCACACGCACTCCTTGTCATTGCAAGGAACATACATATGAAGTTTCAAGTCATTCAAACTTATGGTGACAAAGTTATGCTTTGGACAAAAATTCTATCAAAGGGGCAAAAAGTGCACAAGGAAGAGTTATGGTTCATGCACACACACCGCGTCACTGCAAGGAACATACATATGAAGTTTCAAGTCATTCAAACTTATGGTGACAAAGTTATGCTTTGGACAAGAAATTCTATCAAAGGGAAATAACTCAAAAAGTGCACAAGGTAGAGTTATGGTTCTTACGCACTGCACATTGCGTCATTAAAGGAACATACATATGAAGTTTCAAGTCATTCAAATTTATTGTGACAAAGTTATGCTCCGGACAAGAAATTGTATCAAAGGGGAATAACTCAAAAAGTGCAGATGGTAGAGTTATGGTTCTTGCGCACTGCACTCCGTATCATTGCAAGGAACATACATATGAAGTTTCAAGTCATTCAAACTTATGGTGACAAAGTTATGCTCCGGACAAGAAATTCTATCAAAGGGGAATAACACAAAAAGTGCACAAGGTAGAGTTATGGTTCTTGTGCACTGCACTTGGCGTCATTGCAAGGAACATACATATGAAGTTTCAAGTCATTCAAACTTATGGTGACAAAGTTATGCTCCGGACAAGAAATTCTATCAAAGGGGAATAACACAAAAAGTGCACAAGGTAGAGTTATGGTTCTTGTGCACTGCACTTGGCGTCATTGCAAGGAACATACATATGAAGTTTCAAGTCATTCAAACTTATTGTGACAAAGTTATGCTCCGGACAAGAAATTCTATCAAAGGGGAATAACTCAAAAAGTGCACAAGGTAGAGTTATGGTTCTTGCGCACTGCACTCCGTGTCATTGAAAGGAACATACAAAGTAACCCCTATACTATAGTCAGGCTACACAAAAATGATATTAAGCAAAATCTCCAATAGCAGCAAAACGATAAACAAATTTATTTACATATTACATTTTAGTTTTTAGAAATGCAGTAAATTAGGATTTCTGCAGTTTAGTGTGTTCTTGTCTTCACTCTGAAAGGCGAAAGGTGAAATTACAAAACATGCCATATTGTCGTTGTGAAGAAATTAAATATGCCAGGCAAAATAACAAAATTTTAACAGGCGAATGAAAAAAAGTATCGTCTTTGAATGTTTCTTGTTAGCAGTACGAAACCTTTTATGTCAGAACCATTTATCTGTCTTATATTGTATCTTGACCCTAATAGGCGAAAGAATGAAAAGATGCCATATTGTCATTATTTCGCCTTTTGCTTTTTGGGTCAAAGACACAACATATGCCTGGCAAAATAACAAAATTTTAATAGGTGAAGGAAAGAAAAGTTTCATCTTTGAATGTTTCATGTCCTGGGTTATAAACATCAGACACCACGATATAGCAGATTTCCTGTTGTAGTGTTTTCGACTAACAAAAAAGTTGAAGGAACAAAATGACAACACTTCTGGTTTTGCCATCCGTGGTTATTCTTAATCACTGAAGAATCTGCTGACATAAAGAACATACAGTAAATAATTATATGAAAATGTAATACTGAAAAAATTAGTATGGAAAAGTTCAATTTATATATGATATAAGCAAGTTCTTATGTAAGACATGCTGGAAACTGCTGACTATATGCACAAAGCAGGAAACTAGTGACCCTATATAGGATGAGAATCTGGAGGGAGAAACTCAAAGCATTCAAAGACGAAACATTTTGTCCTTTCGCCTTTAAAAAATGTATATTTCGCTTGACATGTTTCGTGTTGTCGTGTCCTTGCCCCGAAAGGCAAAATAAAGACATTGTGGCATTTTTCGTTATTTCGCCTTTCGGGCGAAATGGCAGAAATCAGCCACCACAGTCCCCTGATCATATATACAAATAGAAACCGGAGGGCGAAACCATAGTGCTATCTTATTATTTCGACTTTTCCTTTTGATGCGCAAAAACACGACAACACGAAATCTGCTACAGTGTCGTGTCTTCGCCTTTCAGGTTTAGGGTGCGAACACAAGAACACGACAACTAAAGGGCGCCAAAATGAAATGGTTTCTACCTGCAAACATGAAACATTCAAAGAGGAAAGTTTTTATTCAATTAGGGTACTTTTTTTTGCTTTGCCTGTTAAAATTTCAATATTTCGCCTGGAATATTTTGTGTTTTCGTGTTTTTGCACCGAAAGGCAAAAGGTAAAATAACGACATTATGGCATGTTTTTGTTATTTCGCCTTTTGCCTTTCGGAATGAAGACACGAACACACGAAATGTCTAAAATAATCCACCATTGAAGAAAGTTCAGTCAAGTATACAAGAAGCACAAGTCGAATACTTTTCTTTATACATCACAATTTGAAGCAAAAGAAAATGTAACCAAAAAAGATCAAATTTTTACCAATATTACATCACCAAATCATGTTTTTTTTGATTTGGTGCAATTTGGTGCCCAATAAGAATACAATATTATAAACTTACTTCATATCCGTATCCTATCCTAGATCATGTGTATATAAGGATGTGTGTTACTGGTTGGTCAAATCACCTATAAGCATGTTGTCATTAGTATATATAACATGACAATCATTTTATAGAAGAAACCATGCCATATCTATATAATCTTTCTCCATTGAAACTTTAATACTTTGTAAAAATCCGTAACACAGTTGTTTTGATTTGCTTTCATGAGTCACCCGGTACCACATTTTTTCTACACGAACATGATACTCTGTTATTAGACTAGCATCAGTTATTGTTTATTACACTATGCTATCTATGTATCAGTGCAGTATTCGATTAATTCTCATGGTACTTCACTGTCTCTCTCCCTGTCTGTTTCTCTCTTTTTTTTTAATCTCACACTTAAATTTAGGTTGATTTAAAAGCTTACTTAGCTGATTACCTGTACATCACATGATGATTTTTTTTGCCTGTAATGCTAATGTTTCCAACCTTAAGGTGAATCTAGCCTGTAGTTTATCAACTTTGTTGTTATGATTACGTAAAGTGTCCTCGTTTTCAATACAATACTGAATGATTTCAATACAACTGACTTTTTAATTTGAAATCCTATTTTTTAAGTATTTTCTACCTAATCAATTGATTACAGCAGTATTATAACTATGCTGTAGTGGTGTATTGTGATTTATATGTTACATCTATGACAGAGAGAGGGAGCGGGGGGGGGGGGAGAGAGAAAGTAAAACTGACGCTCTAACCACACTCATTGATTTTTTATACGTCTTGTAAAATCATCAGTGGATGGTTGTTTTGTCTGTCTCCCAATAATGAGTGATCATTTAGCTTTCTCCTTTAAATGACGCGTAAAGAAGTCAATGCACGAAAACCAAGTTAACCGAATAAACTGGCAGCGTTTTGTTAGTATCGTGCATGGATCGTATCGTGTATATGAACCAAACGTGTAACGTGCGCGCACCGTGTACCGTGCGTTCCGTGTCCGTGCAACGTGCGTTCCGTGTCCGTGTAACGTGCGTTCCGTGTGCCGACTTGCACACAAGCCGCACTGTATATACACATAATAAAGTTATTATATATGAAATTCATAAAATTCGTAAATGATTGTTATGATGCAGATATTTTCTAAGGCTGAGATGTATTCAGAAATCAAGTAACCTTACAATCATATATACACTTTTAAAAACTTGTGTAGAAAGGTATATGCAAAGGTACACATTACTTATTGTTTGCAAAACTGACTCTAGCATAAAAACATTAATGTTGAGATTTTCATAGCTATATTTTTCATTATGCCCAATTAAATCTATGTGAGAGAGAGAGACAGATAGAGAGGTAAGGATGAGAGCAGAAACTTATAGTGATTTATTCGCTTCAATAACAGTGTACTGCATTGGTGGCTAAGATAAGTCAGTCTGCTTTTAAACATAGCTACCAATCTCCAAAGGCTGACCTACATAATTGATCAGCGGTACTCATTCTACTTGAGATAAGACAGTCTGCCTCTTTAGCTTGCATATACATGCAATCCTCGTCAGGATAAGAAGCTTTTTTTCTCTCCAGAAACCATTAACTTTGTCATGTCATAGATACTACATTTCACAACCGATTTTGATCAAGATTATTTTACTTGAATTATAAGATTTTAAACTTCAGGATAATCACACAAAAAAATAACTAAATTCAAACTTTGAAAACAAATTTACAATTTTTCCAAAGAGGATAAACTTTGAAATGCCATAAAATGACCAAATCAAGCCCGATCTTCAAAAACTAAACATCATTTGAACGGTCTCTTCAAGACCTAAATCTTATCCGCACATGATAACAATGAAATATTTTTAGTTTTTGAGCTATTTGAGGCCGTTTAAAAATCCAATAATCATGATATGACCTTGACCTTTGCAATATGTTTTAAAAAAAAAATTCTCTGGAACATTCAGAACATTAAACTACATAAAGTGTGAAAATTTCATGGAAAAGGAACAAAAAATAAAATCAGGAGCAACACAAATGTGTTCAAGAAATGTTAATTTGTCCCAAAATTTAGTAAAGTTTGACCGTTTCTAGAAGACAAACAATGCATATTTCAAAATCGCCAACCCATATATTTTGTGCGTATATGTCTTGCAAATCATATGCAACAAAAAGAACTCTTCTATCTCATCTCTGAAAAAACTGGATAGGTTTTTCGTAGACCTACCCTCATTTTCACCATTTTTTGTAAGGTTTGAACTTTCAACCTTCCGTAGCTCAAAAGATTTATGTACGCCAATCATTGAAATCTATCATATTTTATTAGGCTATCATCAGTGAACATAATGCAAAAAACCGCATTTGAATCGGACCCCAAATAACAGAGTTACTCCTCTTTTTATGATTTTATACAAAGCGCCCCCTAGCGGAAAAACAAAGACAAAAATGAAAATTTTCTCAACGTAAGGATTAAGTTCATATAAGTAGAAAAAACTGGTAGAAATTTCATAATTGTGCCTTTTTTCTATCATAGCGATATGCCGTTCACAAAAACCGGCGGAAAAATAATAAAAAAAAAAAAAAAAAAAATAAAACAGAAGAAGAACAATAGGTTTTCGCCCAGCGATGCGAAAACCTAAAAAAAAAAAAAAAATAAAACAGAAGAAGAACAATAGGTTTTCGCACTGCGAGGTGCGAAAACCTAAAAAAAAAACAACTAGAATCGCAATCGCGATATCATCGGTTTTCGCAAAAGCAATTCCATTAAGTTCACGAGTCGCATGATTCGAAAAATATTTCTTCGTTCAATGGCTTGTTTATAATGTTAACAGCGATCTTTCAAAGACTTTTGTCGCAATGTTTAAGAAGACTTTTTACCCAAAAGAAGATTTTTGAGTATTACCTGTCAGTTATGAAATCGCGATATCATCAGTTTTCATGAAAGCAATTCCATTCAGTTCAGGAGTCGCATGATTCGAAAAACATATTTCTTCGTTCAATGGCTTGTTGATACTGTTAACAGTGATCTTTGAAACGTTTCTGTCGCAATGTTTAAGCAGACTTTTTACCCAAGAGAGTATTGTTGAGTATTACCTGTCAGTTATGAAATCGCGATGTCATCAGTTTTCATGAAAGCAATTTCATTCACTTCATGAATCGCATGATTCGAAAAACATATTTCTTCGTTCAATGGCTTGTTGAATACTGTTAACAGTGATCATTCAAACATTTTTGTCGCAATGTATAATCAGACTTTTTACCAAGAAGAATACTTTTGAGTATTACCTGTCTGTTATGTAGTCGTAAACTTGAAAACATTTTTTACGGACTTCGAGTACTGCAATGTTATATGTATTTTTAGCTTTATGATGGAGACAAATGACAATTGTATTCGATAAACAACAATTGCAAACGACAAACAACAGTATAAAATGACACACGACAATGCAAAATGCCAGTCAACACTATTACGAACAACTGTTGCATTGAATTACTATCATTTTTATGAAATATCGCATTATCTTTTTTGTGTCATTTCAAATTGATGTCACCGAAGAACAGAATGCAAAAAAAATCGCATAAAAATCAGACTTCATTTTTTTTTAATTATTAATAGTGATTTCAAGCTAATCGCCCCCAAGCGGCAAAATGAGAACCAAAACTGATTAAAATTTTACTATTAGGTACCTAGCAATGCAGCAAATGGTTTAATCAAGTATACTAGTCAAACATTCTATTCCTTATATATCACAATTTGAAGCATAAAAACTGATTTACAATTGTTCTAAAGAGGATCGTCGTAAAATTGGATTGCCGTAAAATGACCAAATCAAGTCCGATCTTCAAAAACTAAACACCAATGGAAAGATCTCTTCACAGACTAAAACTTTTGTTCATATACTTTCGATAAAATATTTTTAGATTTGGAGCTATTTTGCCGATAAAAATAATAAGATTTTTTTCTATGATTTTATTTGTTTTATAAAAATGCATAAACAGTGAAATAATGATGAAGATTGAACAAAAAATAAAGTCAGGAGCAGCAAAAAAGGGGAAACATATGGATATACAATTGTTTGATAAGAGGATCAAACTTTGGACTGTGGTCATTTGATCAAATGAAGTCCGATCTTCAAAAGCTAAACACCAATGGAAAGATCTCTTGAATAACTAAAACTTTTGTTCATATACTTTCAATAAAATATTTTTAGATTTGGAGCTATTTTATGCCGATAAATATAATAATAATTGGTATATGAACTTGACCTTTGCATATTATGGGTGATTTTTTTTCTATGATTTTATTTGTTTTATAAAAATGCATAAACAGTAAAATAATGATGAGGATTGAATAAAAAATAAAGTCAGGAGCTGCAAATAACCTTAAAAGTCATGCTTTTAAAATGTTGATTTTTCGAAAATATTGGTTATATTTGACCGCGTACTGTGGACAAACCATGCATCTCCCGAATTTTGTGCGTATATGTCTTGCGAATCATATGCAACAAACAAAATTCTCCTATCTCATCTCTGAAAAAAATGGGGACTTTTTTTCGTAGACCTACCTTTATTTCATCGTTTTTTCGAGATTCGAACTTTCAACCTCCTGTAGCACGAAAGTTTTATATACGCAAATAATTGAAACGTATCATATTTTATTAAGTTTCTGACAAGGAACACAATGCAAAAAAAACACATTTGAATCGGACCTCAAATAACAGAGTTATTAGCCCTTAGTCATTTTTACAAAACGCCACCTAGCGGCAAAACTAAGACAAAAATGAAAATTTTCTCAACGTTAGGATCAAATTCAGATCTAAGTACAAAACTGGTAAAAAAATCAGAAATGTGACTTTTTTCTATCATGGTGATATGCCGTTCACAAAAAAGGTTAGAAAAATAATAATAAAAAAAAAAATAAAAAAATAAAACAGAAAAAATCGATAATACTTAAGGCTGAAAGCCCTAATAAAAGTTTGAAGAAAGCCGTTATAACTAAGGCAATGTGCTTATCGGTCCTGGTGTACACCATTGCATCCTAAAATGCACCTCATTCTCTCAAATACGCATCGCAATTCACCTTTCAACACGGGCACTCTTTCCTGCGTAGGAACGTCCGGATCGTGGGTAACCAACCCAATAACCGCCTTTTTCCCTTACTTCAAATTGCTAGATTTTCGTATACAAGCCCTTATCCGAAAAACATGAATATCTGCCATGTTTGTTGACGGAATCACTTGAATTTTTCAGGACTTTTTGCACATTGTAGTCTACGGCATTCTTGCAAATTTCAACTTCAAACATCAACTTGTCGATTTTATATGAATGTTTTAATAATTTCTGCTTAAATATGTATGAAATCATAATCACGTGACCAAACAAGTATTCCTTGCAGTATACATCACTTCACTTTTCAGTGTGTTAATGCTGAAGAAATCATAATTTTTGACTCAAAGTTCATGAAACTACAGCGTTTCAATTTCGTTAAAAGTACACTTTTCGCCTTTCTATCATAACTCAACCAATTCAACCCCGATCTTCAAAAACTAAACACCAATGGAAAGACCTCTTCACAAACTAAAACTTTTATTCATATACTTTCTATAAATATTTTTTAGATTTGAAGCTATTTCGTGCCGATAAAAAAACAATAATCGGTATAATGACCTTGACCTTTGCATATTTTCATCGTTATTTACTATGTGTTTATTTGTATTATTTAAATGCATAAACAGTGAAAAAATGATGAAGATTGAACAAAAATAAAGTCAGGAGCTGCAAAAAAGAAGCAACATATGGATTTACAATTGTTTGATAAAAGGATCAAACTTTCGACTGTAGTAATTTTATCAAATGAAGTCCGATCTTCAAAAACTAAACAGCAATGGAAAGATCTCTTCACAAACTCAAACATTTGTTCATATACCTTCTTTAAAATAATTTTAGATTTGAAGCTGTTTTGTGCCGATAAAAATAAAAATAATCGGTATTATGACCTTGACCGTTGCATATTTTCATCGTTATTTACTATGAGTTTGTTTGTATTATTTAAATGCATAAACAGTGAAAATATGATGAAGATTGAACAAAAAAAATCCGGAGTGCAAAAAAGAGGAAACATACGGATTTACAATTGTTTGATAAAAGGATAAAGTGGTAATTTGATCAAATGAAGTCCGATCTTCAAAAACTAAACACCAATGGAAAGATCTCTTCACAGACTAAAACTTTTGTTCATATACTTTCTATAAAATATTTTTAGATTTGGAGCTATTTTATGCCGATAAAAATAATAATAATTGGTATATGACCTTGACCTTTGATATTATTGTTTTTTTTTTCTAGGATTTTATTTGTTTGATAAAAATGCATAAACAGTGAAATAATGATGAAGATTGAACAAAAAATAAAGTCAGGAGCAGCAAAAAAGAGGAAACATATGGATATACAATTGTTTGATAAGAGGATCAAACTTTGGACTGTGGTCATTTGATCAAATAAAGTCCGATCTTCAAAAACTAAACATTTATGGAAAGATCTCCTCACAACCTCAAACTTTTGTTCATATACTTTCTATAAAATATTTTTAGATTTGGAGCTATTTTATGCCGATAAAAATAATAATAATTGGTATATGACCTTGACCTTTGCATATTATGCTTGATTGTTTTTCTATGATTTTATTTGTTTTATAAAAATGCATAAACAGTAAAATAATGATGAAGATTGAACAAAAAATAAAGTCAGGAGCTGCAAATAACCTTAAAAGTCATACTTTTAAAATGTTGATTTTTCGAAATTATTGGTTATGTTTGACCGCGTACTGTGGACAAACCATGCATTTCTCAAAATCGCCACACCATATATTTTGTGCGTATATGTCTTGCGAATCATATGCAACAAACAAAATTCTCCTATCTCATCTCTGAAAAAAATGGGGACTTTTTTCGTAGACCTACCCTTTATTTCATCGTTTTTTCGAGATTCAAACTTTCAACCTCCTGTAGCACGAAAGTTTTATATACGCAAATAATTGATACCTATCATATTTTATTAAGTTTCTGACAAGGAACACAATGCAAAAACCACATTTGAATCGGACCTCAAATAACAGAGTTGGAAAAAAGACAAAAATGAAAATTTTCTCAACGTTAGGATCAAATTCAGATCATAGGACAAAACTGGTAAAAAAATCAGAAATGTGACTTTTTTCTATCATTGGTGATATGCCGTTCACAAAAAAAGGTTAGAAAAATAATAATAAAAAAAATAAAACAGAAGAAGAACAATAGGTTTTCGCACTGCGATGCGAAAACCTAAAAATAAAACAGAAGAAGAACAATAGGTTTTCGCAAGCGATGCGAAAACCTAAATAAAACAGAAGAAGAACAACAATAGGTTTTCGCACTGCGATGCGAAAACCTAATAATTCTACTTGAGGCTGAAAGCCCTAATAAAAGTTTGAAGAAAGCCGTTATAACTAAGGCAATGTGCTTATCGGTCCTGGTGTACACCATT
>CM037783.1:61444813-61466547 GCA_021229015.1 Solen grandis
AGAAATGCATAAAAGGTTACAAAATATAAAGCGGGGATCCCATTTATTCTACGGGTCTGAAACCCAAGGGTCACAACTGAAGCCGGGGTTAGACGGGAAAAACCGTGTGTAGGGCGCACGGGGAAAACAAAAAAAGACAAGGGCCCCCCAAATGTAAAATTTTCTGGATGTGTAAAAGTCACCCCATTCTCCAGAAAGCCAGGGTCGGGGTTACGCTTAGAAGGGATCCTGAATCTTGGATCAAATTAAAAGTTACAGGGTTCTTTTCCCAGGACCAGAGGTCCCCAAAGCTTTTTCGTTTTTCATAAAAACATTTTTTAAACTAAAATTTTAAAAATCTGGTGTTTAGATTTGATTCATAATGTCTCATGAGGGATTGAAAAAATTAGTTGAATAATTAATGAAAATTACCCTTTTTTTGTAAAAAAGTAGTTTTTTTTTTTAATAGCCTTTTGGGTGCAAAAAACCTCTTTTCATATTTTGAAATATATTTTTTTTTTGTGATAGTTTTTTACCTTAGTCCTTTAAATGCCCGGGAAATCTCCCTTTTCTAGAACAAAACCCAAAACATGGGGGTTAAAAAGCTTTTAAAGGTTTTTCCCCCAAACCACAGCATTTAAACTGCCCAACAAACCTAAATGTAAACTTAACACCCTTTTTACAACCTCCATCTGAAATTCCGATTAATAGTATCTGAAACCTTTTATGTCTAACACCTCCCCCCTAAGTTGTCGAATTCACTATGTTTATGATTTTAACTTTAACCCTTTTCCCAAAATTTTGACTCATTTTGAGCACCAAATGGGACCCATAAAGCCTGTTGCAGAAAACCACAGTTAAACTTTCCCAAAAATTTAATTAAAAATCCTCTTTTCCAGACCACGAGGAGCAGCGAACACATAAAACCTGATCAGCCGGGAGTTACTCGCGGCTGATCGGGTTTTTGCTGTTCGCATAGGTCTTTTCAGGTGTCCTTATGGGGGAAAGGGTTAAGGGACACAGCTTTTTTTAAAAAATTGAATAAAGGGAAATAATTCAAGATACTCATTTACTGCTCCTTACAAAACCAAATTGTTCATAGAGATGCTAAAATCTGATTGCTCCAAATGTCTTCTTTTTATTGTACCAGTTAATAAGATGCCTCTGCAATTTGATATCCAAAAAAGTAAAAAAAATCGAGAAAAAGTAACTCCTGTCTTTAATCAGCTTCCTGGGGCCCTTCTGCCCCAGATGTAGGGTTCCCACCTGGAAAGGGCTGAGGGTTGTGGGGTTACGGGCCTCCTGGAAGTGTTTTACTTGCCCATCAGATCAATGAACCCATCTTAAACGCCTTGTAGTTCTTTTTAAACCGCAGCAAACACTCGCTCTGCCGTTTGTTTCACTTTCTTAAATTTCCCTAAAAATAAATTAGGTTCAAGTAAAAAATAAATAGAGGGCCATTTGCCCCTGGGTCACTCCCCTGAGAAAAGGTATTAGGGGAGGAAAAAAGAAACACAAATATCTTAAAATTTTGTGGAAAATGGGTTTTTGCCCTCTGCCAGCAATTAATTGAGTGGTACTTTAGGACAAAAAGAATTTCCAATTTGTATAACATAAAAGGAAAATGAGCTTAGCCCCCTGGGGCCCATGTTTTTCAACGGTCAAAAAATTTTTGAACGTCTTAATAGAGAGTGACCTGGGAACACTGTCCAAAAAATTTGAAACCAACTATATTCTGGCCAAGATTTTTAAAATTTTGTACTATATTATAAAGGAAACGGCTCCGCCCCATGCGCAATGTTTTTAACGATCAAAAAAAAATCGGGAACAATCTGTTAGAAGTGCCCCAAAGGGAAATCTATGCCAAATAACTTTGAAAACCACAAGTACTTAGAAGATATCGAAGTTTTTATTATAATAAAAAGGAAAAAAACGGGCCCCACCCCGGCGGTGATTTTTTTCAATGGATCAAAATAATTTGAACAATTTTGGTAAAAGTACCAAAAAACATCTGTGCCTAAACTCTGAAATCTTGCCAGAGTTTGGGGGTGAGTTTTCAAATTTTTTATTTTTTTTCTTTCCTTTCCCCATGGAAACCAGAATCTGCATGGAACAAATTTTATTTTTTCAATAAGGAAAATGGGCTCCTCCCCATGGCAGCAATGTTTTTTTATGGATAAAGGGAACATTCCTGCGAAAATTTCTTTAAAATTTAGTAGGGATGTCTTTTTTAAGTTAAATTTGAGAGGACCGAGCCAGAATTCATCGGTAAAATACCCTCCACCTTAGCATATTGTGCCGAAAATAAAACATTAAAACTTTGAAACCACAAAAAGAACAGGACAGAGTTATAACCCCCAAGGATTCCTTCTTTATTTTTTTAATATTTTTTTTTTTTAACTTTAAAATCCTCGGGCATTTCCCTGGGTTAAGCCCCCCAAACCTCTAAAAAAAAATTTTTAGACTAAGCTAAAAAATCTAAGATACTGATTTAAAAACTGAAATTTCCTACATATGTTATTTTATTTTGAGAACATAAACCAGATCAGTACAACTTGACAGATTTGTTGAGTTTTTGACAAATCAAACTGAATTTTTACATTTTTAGTAAAGCACCTCTTAACCACACACTGCATTATACTCTAGAAAACGTGTTAAATACATACCCTAGATGAAAAATATATTAACAAATAGACCATATCCTGCAGACAATCCCCCAAACAGTTTTGATTCATACGTGTCAAAGGCCCCCAAGTCATAAATTTGTCCATGTATTACATGATTAAAACGGGTCCAACATGAGATAGAAAGTTATAGGGATCACATTTTAAATAATTTAAATAATAATTTTCCAACAACTCCGTCCACCTCAATAACAAAATAAAAAGGGACCCCCCGCCACCCCCCACTGGACACAGGACTACATGTCCCAATAAAACAAAAAACCCCCCCAACATTGGGCCCCCAAACTTTCTTTTTTCTTATTTATTTATTTGTTTTAAGTTGTTTCCACATTGCTGAAAACCAGTATAATGCGGTCCCTTAATTTAGACAAAAAAATACTGCATTAAAATGGGAAAATGTTTTTCAGTATTATAATGGGTACCCACCTTCGCCCGCTACCCGGACCAGTGGGCCGATGTCTGTGGTGTATTCCCTAAACCACTGTGTCAGTTTCACCCCCTCGCGAAGAGCTGGGCCTTTTTGGGGGGGAGATTGTCCATGATGTGGGGGGTTAAAGAAAACCCCTTGGGATGTAAGCAATGCCCCCTGATGGTTGGCATACTTCCATTGTTTTCACAAACACCTGTTAAAAAAAATATTAGTAAATTTAAAAGCAAAAAAAATAAATGACAAAAAAAAAGTAGAAATTTCCCAGCAAAAATTTAAGAGAAATATTTTCTATTAAAGTAAAAAACATGTATTAACATTTTTGATTTTTAATTATTCAAAAAAGAAAACCTAATTTAATGTTTCTTTATTCAAGTTTTGAGTTACTTGAAATAAAAAATTCTATGTACCCTTTTTTCTATATTTTTAAGTCAAATTCACACAAAAATCATTTCACCCCAAAAATACACAAATGTACACTTTCTGGAAAATCTCTAAATGGTATAAAAAATTTTCTTTCCCAAAATACATAATTGAAAATCCCGCCCCTCACCTCCTGAAAACCCCCCTCCACACCCGTGGCCCCTGGACCCTAAAGGAGGGGGTTAAAAGGCACACTCCGGGTAGGAAAAATTTTTGCCCCCCTCAAATGCCACCCCAGGTCAATGTGCCCACTCTTTCCGTGTGACAGTCTATCAGAATTTTTCTGTCTGTCTGTCTCCTAGCCCCAGTATGTACCCCATGGAAAAACAAAAATACACTTCCGAATTTTTTTCTGGATTGAATGATGAAAAACCCACTTGGTTTTTCACTTTCCAAACACCAATAAACCCATTAAATTGAAAACATTACAATAAAACCTGTGAGGGGAAAAGACAAATCATGTACTTGGCGGGAGGACCTTCCCTAAATACCCAAAATTTTTATTACCTCCCCTGTAAACCTCTTTAAATTGTCCCTGACATGTTCATGACCACTGCGTGACCTTCATCAGTTAGGCTAGAAGAAAATTCCTTTATGCTGATGCGGGCCGGGGGAAATATACCAGAACCATTAGAAATAAAATTGTGTCAATCTGAGGCTTAAACCCAGAATCCCCAAATTTGGGAGATGCCTAACCCTCATCATCAAAATTTTAAGGAAAAAAACAAAACAATAACATTTATATATAGTCAAAACTGAAAATTCCTTAAAATACCTTTTAAATTTTGTAGAAACACTTTTTGAGTGGCCCCAGCCCCCTTTCGAACCATAAAGAGTTCGGGAATTCTCAGAAAAAATGGCGGAGCATGGCTGGAATTTGTCACTATTCTCGATATCCCTTAAATTTTTTTCCACGTTTTTTCCCACCCTAAAAGGGTTTAAAAAATTTTATCATTGCATGCATTAATGGGCATAAAGAAAAAGAAATATTACAGAGGCTAAAAATTTTAACCCACAAATTTCGGGAATAGACTGTGGGCAGAATGACAGAGGAAAAAAAAAGTGAGATTCCTTTATACCCCCCATTACAGGGAATTGGGGGATAAAAATGAAGCAGACGGGGAAATAGAATGAAATATTTAATGATGAATAGGGATAAAAATAGAGTTTACAATAAAACCAGGCTTACATTTTCAACTTATTTTGAGAAATTGAAGACTTATGCTATAATAAATCTATTTTTTATGAAATAGAAAAGGGAAATTTTTTAATTGTTGAAAGAAGCCAGAAACTGAGGGGTTTTAAAGAAAAAAAGAAAATTGTCTTTTTGTTTCATTTGTTTTGGGGCCTTTTTTTTAAAGAACATACAAAAAAAAAGGGAAAGGCAAGACAAAAGAGAAGGGGGACGGGCAAAAGGGAAATGACAGGAAAAAATTTAAAAAAAAAAAAAGACGTCAAAACCTAACTCACGTGAGATTTTACGACAATCTGGGCTCCAATCCGGGGATGAACCGGGCGGGGGCCCCCCTTCCCCCCCCGGCTGCAGCACCCCCTATCAGGTACTCTCCAAAAGGGGGCCCCCCTCACCCACTCCAGTAGTCCATTCGGGGCAGGGGAAATCACCTGCAGAAATATGGCACTTCATTTTTTTTGTAAAATAAACAACCCAAAAATAATCACCTTGAAAAGAAATTACCTATTAACAAAAGGAGCATAAAAAAGCAATTAGTTTGTATTCTTTTGGGAAAGATATGGCTATGGATAAATCCATGATTTTTTGTATTTTTAGATTTTAACAAAGGATGATATAAAAAATTATATATTACCCAAAGGTTATACAGCGTGCCGGGGAAATATCATGGATGCATTATACTGTGAAAATTCAAGGTCACCACTTGCCCATCCATTTCAGGATATAGATAAAATTGTTCTATCTAAGCAACTAACAGAAGTGGGGGGGTACCTTGTTTTTCCGGGATCTGCGGGTGAGTTTATTTCTCTGTTTTTCTGCGGAGTGTTCACCATTAAAACACCTCGCATCCTCATCCTGCCAAAGGGGTCTCACGACCCTGAAAAAAAACAGTCTACATAGGGGGGAACATTTTAATTACAATATATTTTTCACCAACACATTTCAAAAACACTTTATGTTTTGAACATTCAAGTGAGGTAAAATTTCATGTTTGATGAATTTTTTTTTACTGGTGTTAAAATGGTAAAAACAATGGTTTTTTTTATGCTGGAAGGCGGGATAGAATCTGAGCTACTATATTTTAAAAAAAAAGGAGCCTTTGATCGGGGTTAAAATTTTTTCAAAAGTCAATCATTTTAAATTTGGGGTAAAGGGGTTTTTAGTGAATATTTTTTGTATTTTGGGGAAACTCTGTCTAATAGACGATATAGAGCTCTTCACTGCAACATCATACTGTAGACATGTGGCATAATACTACACCACCACTTATCCTGAAGGAAAAAATGTCAAAACTAAGCTTTCATCCCTAGCAGCAAGCAAAGTAGATACATGCATTCCATAGAAATTTTAATGACTTTACAATCGGCATTGGACTGATACTGTTAAATCACGTACATGAACATTTTTACGATATAAACAGCTTACCTTGACCAGTGCTACTTCGGACCATCCGACCAATAATGCAATGATTTGGGAAGGTTTGATACCACCAGCATTAAATGTTGGTTCAAACTTGTGCAGGTAACCATTTGGGTTAGCGCATTTGGGATAAACCCTGTAAAAAACATTCAAAAAAAAGTTTTTTGGTTATTGCAAATATGCCCATCCTGCAATTTTGTCGGGAACAATTGACGGGTTTATAAAACTTGGTCGAGTATTGTGCCTATACATGGTAAAGACGGTTCACTTTGTTGGGTTTAGAGCAGAAAACCCCAAATCAAAAAAAAAAGAACAAATCGGGCTTTTAGGTTCCACATCTCAGAAAAATACCGCATTTAAAAAATGAAAAACCCTTGTTTAACTTGATTTGACTGCTTTTTGGGGTTTTTTTAGAATCAAAACAAAAAATTTTTAATGAAGATGATGAATGCCCCTGCTTAATTTGAAACTGAAAAGACATGAAAAAAGTCAACAAATTAATTAAATCCTGTAGGGGATTTTTGTGGCACGGGGAAATTTTTTTTCAATCCTTCCCCTTTGAAATCCACGGGGCAGCGGGCAGCTGTATGGGCTCTGAAATACAGGTTAAACGTTTGGAGACCATACAAAAAATAGCCAAGTGGTGCAGAGTAAAGGGCCCACCTAGCAGAGGTATGACAGT
Organism: Solen grandis; assembly: GCA_021229015.1. Classification (NCBI taxonomy): domain Eukaryota; kingdom Metazoa; phylum Mollusca; class Bivalvia; order Adapedonta; family Solenidae; genus Solen; species Solen grandis. The sequence continues at coordinate 61,451,620 of CM037783.1, forward strand.
TCACATTATCGAACACTTCCCGAAGTTGTTTTGTCACTTGGTGGGGTACTGTATTATACTAAAAAGACTCCAGAAAAATTTAAGTAAAAAAATAACAAGGGGCAAAAAACCCCTAAATTTTCAAAACAGAGTTAGGGTTTCTTGTACCTGCACTTCTCCTCCTAAATCTATCTAAAAAAATTTTCCTGTTGAACCTTTATATTTTTTTTTTATACCCCGGACAAAATTATGATGGACGAATGGACGGAATGAACGAACAGACAAAGCAGCAACTTATGCTCCCCCTTTTTGGGGAGAAAAAAAGGGCTACTTTTGTTAAAAAAAATTGTACAATTTTTCATTTACAATAAATTTTTAAAAATGAAAATTTTACAAAATTTAGGGTAAATATAAAATAAACAATGATAACACCCTAATAAACTTAAGTGATATAATTTAACTTAAAAGTCATGCTTTTTGAAACCAAAATATGTCGGGTAGGGTTTATTTCATGACCTAGTCTTTCCCCTATAGACCCCTTTCCCTAGTAGAAAAGGGGAATTTAGTCTTCCCAATTAGACCTTTTCCTAGATGCAAGTGGAAAGAAATTCCCAAATCAAAAAAATGTCCGGGTTTGTTTCCCCAGGCCAAATATGAGAAGGCCCGGGCATGCGGGTTTCCCCAGTTTCCCTCCCCACATTATTTTTCTTTTTGTATTCTTTTGTCCCATTTAAAGGGGGCCATTGTGTTAAAAAGTTTCCATTTTCTTTTTAAAACTTGTGGTGCCCTTTAGCCTAAGTTTTTTTCATGCACCCGTTACTTCTCTTACGGAGTAATCTCTTGCCCCACCTAAAAACGACATGGTCAAATGCATTAGAAGCTTGGCAATTTTATAATTTTTTTCTTTTGAATATTTTGCGATTTAACAATTTTTTTTTTGAATAATGAATTTGGGATAAAAACATTAGAAAAAATAGAAAAGAACATTTATTATCAAGATATTATGTTGTTATTCTGATATTTTTCCGTGTTTGACAAAGCTTTTCCCCTACATGTAAGGGGAGAAAAACCCCAAGAAACTAAGGTTAGGCAGAATATGGGAAAAATTTTTTACTGTAGGAAGGTTACATAGGTTTTCTGTTTTGTATCATTGCCCCCCGGGGGCCCGTTGTATGTGGCTCCCAGGCGCTTCAATGTCCCCGGAAACCCCCCCACTGTCCCGTCCGCGTACCTTTCTTTCATTCCCCTTCCGCCTGAACCACCCTGTGATATTCAGGATAGAGAGGAGTCATAATAAACCATCTTTAAAAAGGTGAATAATAACCCCACATCATGCATGGACTTCATGTAAGATGATTGTCGGTCAGGATGTCCTGACTCCCAAATATGTTTAAACCCCTTTAAAAAGGAGTAACAAGAACAATTTTTAAAGGGTTTTTGCTGTTGCAGTTAGTGATGGAATACCTTTTTGAACCTCAATTACACACCCCCGGCCCAGTATACGAAATAAAATTTAAACAGTCACAGAACATTTTAAAATTTACAATCATCAATTTTTAATAAATTTTCAAAAGCGGGGTCCCCACTCTTACCGGGGTTTTGATAACCTGGCTCCGTGACAACCTGGCTTCGTTTTTTGTTCCCCCCTGCTGAGCAGTCGGGATCCCTTTTTGGCATTAGCCAGAGCCGGGAAATTTACAAAACCCCCCGGTGGTGGGATTCCCCTGTGTCGGGAAAATCACGGGTCACACCAAACCACCATTACACATGCTGGGTTTTAATGCTACTATAAAAAATTTTTTTTCAGAAACCTTTAAAATTTTTTGCTGAGTTTGTATCAAAGGTACTGGTAATCTAAAGGCTACAAAATGTTTCTTTTCAATCAATTGAATATCAAGTTTTTACATTTTATGCAAATTCCTTTTTAAAGTTAGGATCATATATGCTATCAATGGTCCACAGTGCTCTCCTTGGTACATAAGTATATAATATTTGTGGCCATATCCTCCAGAATTCTTACGGGTCTCTAAAAAATATCAAAACCTTCAAAATACTAAATTCTCACATTTTCCCATTAGATGTATTATGTTTAAAAAACCCTTTCAAAACCAAGTTTTTTGGGTCACTAAAATAATAATGTTCTTTTTTCTTAAGTCTTAATGATAACAGAATTTTCCCCAAAATCAAATTTGATGTCAAAATTCTAAACTCAGTAGTTGAACATAAGATACTGTTGACATAATGAAGGACAAAAAAACGCTCCTCTTGAGGAGAGCTTAAGAGCAAAAAAGCAATAAAACACGGGGATTCCTTTTTGAGAGTGTCAAGAAAGTTTTGCCCAGTTTCCTGTGGCCTTCCCATCCATCCTGGCCGCCAGCTGTAATCAGGGGCAGCCACTTTACTCCGTCTCCCCCACCCCTTCCTGCCAAAACCCACACAAAAAACATATTACCAGTAAGTTTATCACCCAAACAAAAAAACATAAAACGGTTAACTTTATCCCCAATAACAGAATATATCTTTTATTTCAGGAAAACGGGGTTTTTGTAATTTATCAGAAACTTTTTTTTTTTTGTTTTTTTTTTTGTTTTTTTTTTATCGGAAATTTTTCTTTATCTTTTTTTAACAAAAACTTTTTCAATAAAATTTTTATCATAAAATGGCTTTAAATATAACATACCATAAGGGGGAAAACCCTGACCATAAATATAACATAACTTTTTCAGGTTGACATGAATTATCATTCATGAATATCTCTCATTCTTTGTACCAAAAGTATTAACTAAACTATTCTATACTATTGGCAATCTATATAAGAATTGAAGCATATCTCGTGACCTTTAATTTCAAGTGTACTTATAATTACAATAAATCTACCCGGGGCTGTTTAAAGTTTAATAGTTTGGATAATTTAAAAGGTATAAAAATTGTAATTTTACTAAAACGTAAAATTAAACATGTGGAATTAGTCAGTATCATCTGAAAGAAAACAAAAAAAAATTGGCTTTTTGAGACTCCTATACACCCATCTACAAACTTTGAAAAAATCCCTTTATGAATGAGAGGTGACTTATTGTTGGTTTTTTATTTAAGTAACAGTTTTTGCTTTTTTAAAAATATCATTTCCAAATAATACCCTTTCGTTTTAAAACTCTCCAAGATTTCTATGAAACCCATCAATAAAAGATTACAGAACCCCAACTAATGCACTAAAGTATTTACAAAACTGGAGAACAGTAAAAAATTTGAAGCTCCACCCACAGACCCCCAACTACTTTTCTCCTCCTGTCAGGTTGTTACTTTCGACATCATTATTACTAAACCCCACAGTACTGGGGGGAACAACCGGGTTTTGGAGGCCCCAGCCCGCAGACCTTGATGTATTCTGTATGCCTTAAACCCGGGAAAGTGTGGCGATCTCCAACATTCGCTATGCTCCAACTTGTCAATACACTCTGCTTTTCAAAAGTCAGCAAATAACGACTGTAACATCCTCCCTTGTTTTTATTCAGTTTGGTGGTATAAGCGTTAATTAAAAAAAAAATTTTCCCTCCCGTATTTAAAGTAAGACACCATGCACTTTAATCATTTTAAAAAATGGGCAATTAGTCAAAAAAAAATTTTCTAAAAAATACTGAATTAAAGAAGGGCCAAAATATCATTCAGAACTATTTTTAAATTTAAAACTGAAGAAAGACTTTTACTGATAAATTGTTGATTTATTGTAACCTGACTAGTGATGTACGAAACTTTCTGTTCCCTATACTAGACCTTATCCCCAGCATTTTTCCAATAGCCTCCGAACTTCCTCCTCCAAAGCGCATTCGCATCAGAGCTGCTTGGCCTCGAAAATGTACTGGATTCATGTAGTTACGATGACTGGGATTTTTTGTCAGTATCTAGCGAGGGGAGGGATGCGTCCCCTTTTTTCCCCCCCCCCCTCCCAGGTCCTAAAAAGGCCCACAGATGGAATAATTTAAACCTTTTCAACTCATTAACATGTTACATGTTGAAGCAATCCACGAAAGTCAAATTTGACTATTTAGTTCAGTCCCGAACAGTACAAAAACTTTAAAAGTACAAAAGGAAAAACAATCAGAAAGATTGGCTGTTTTTTGCTTGGGTTTTAAGTCTCACCCACAGCATTTCAGTAAAAAAATTTTTTTCCAAAAGCTTTATCAAAATTATCGATGAAAACCAAAAATAAAAAAAAAAGTCCCCCCCTAGGAATTGGCAATTTATTAAAAAACCCCTAGTTTGTTGCCAAAGTCCTTTCCCCCCCTGTCAAATACCACGTTTCCCCAAACCCCCCCCTGGACAAAAATGATAGGGGCATAATAACTGAAGTAAGAAAGTAACTCGATTTAGTTTTTTTATCCCTAGACTACTAGAAAAATATCTCACCTTCTCCAGGTAAATTCTCCTTTGATAAATTGGGGTTTTTGAGTGCTCACCAGCCCTTCCCTACATGCTCAGGGCCCTTGGGTAGTACGTGCTCAATGGATTTTTTCTTCCGGAACTGTTAATATAAATCTTTCTATTTACTTAAAAAATATATCAAAAAGTTTTTTTTGACAAACTTTTTAAAAATTTTGGAAAAAGCGTTTTTGAAAAGGAAAGCGAGACAAGGACATTTTTCGGAAATGACAGAAAAGAAAACTTTAGATTTCGGGATAAATACTGCCACCATCAGAATTTTTCTCAGCCATAATTAAAAAAAAAAATTGTGCAAGAAGCACCAAAATGTGATGTTAGCTGTAACCCTACATACAGCTTGGTACCCCTTATATGAAAAGAATATGGTATTTCAATATTTAAATGTCCCAAAGTCATGGTTAAAAAAACCAAAAATGGGGGATTTTTAGTGAAAATTCCCTCTCATCACATTGTACACCTAAATTCTTGAAAACAAAAATTTTTTAAATTCATGAATTATTGTCCTATAGTTTCACAATTTCCCTTATTTTTCAATTAAACATAAAGAGTGGTGACCCCACACAAATTTATAATGAAAAAAATTTGCATTTACAAAATGGTTTTTTGGCAAGTTTTTTTGAAAAGGTCCTAAAACAATAAATATAAGCTCGTTTCCCAAACTTTAAAAAAGTAGAAAAATTGTTGTTTAAATTTGAATGGCAGAAATGGGGTAATAAAATACTGATGTCATTTTTAAGATCAGGTTGTCAAAAGTGTAGTCATTTCACAGTTTAATCAAGAATAAAAAAATTTTTACAAAATATAGTATCATAATGGGATCTAGAAAATAACCTTTTTAAGGGCATCAATAACAATTCTGACGACCGTTTTGCAACATTCTGTTCTCCCCTGGCCCAAAACATCTGTGCCTCCTCCATCTTGCACGGGACCGTAGACTCAGTTACTCGCTCCAGCTGCCCCCTGCTCAGAGTGGTCGCTCTGAGATCTGCAATAAAAATGTTTTTGTTGCTGTGGGGGTGGTGGCCTCAATCATTCTGCAGTATAAGGATTTTTGCAACCCAAAGTTTTGGCCCCCGTTGACCATCTCCTTTAGGGTGCTTAGAAGGGTTTTCGATTTTGTAGGGACTAACAAAAGGGGTTATTTATCTGACTTTTATTCATGAAATTTAAAATTAAATTTAAATTTTTTATAATTGGAAATTTTCTCATGCAGTTGTATAGGCTAAAATTTTAAAAGCACAAGTTTTAAAAAAAAAAAAAGGGTTCCCGATTCATATTTATTTTCTAGGTAAACCCTGTTTATGTAATGTTTATGCTTACCTCATGTCTATTCTAGATTTAAATAAAAAAATCTACCCAAACTGCAGGGCTTTTATTTAATGGGAAAAACAATCTCCCAATGTCCCAATGAAGACAGAACAACAGAAAAATAATTTTTTATATATTTCCCCCTCACTGTTTGGTGGGGGGATATATTGTTGAGTCACATGTTTTATCCCGTTTTTTAGGAAAAAATATATCTCCCTTTGGGTTTTAAACTAAATTTTTTTTCTGAACAAAGCTGTCCGAAAGACAGCATGCTCGCTATTGGGTATTGATAGTGACCAATACCATTTTTATTAAAGCTTATTAAAATAATTAATGGACTCAATTTTTTGCAGCATGTTCTCTTTTAATTTCATAAACTCAGGGCATAATTAAAAAAAAAATTAAGGAAAATTATCTTTATATGTTTGGTTTTTGTTAAATTTTAAAAATTTATTTTAAAAAATATATAATAGTTTTTATTAAATAAAAAGTTAATGCATTTTTTTAATTAAGTATCTAATAATTATTATTACTTTAATTAAACTTTAAATTTAAATTTAAATTTATTAAAAATTTTGGGTTTTGCAGGTTTGGTTCATGTCTGGGATGACTTTTGTGAAGTTTAAATCCAATACACCAAGGGGGTTTTGAGTAATGACATTAATTTAGTTGAAAAACTTTAACCAAAAATGTTTTAAAGCAAATTTCTAGTCGAAAAGGCCATGATTTAAATAAAATTCTAGTAAGAGTTGTTCATCTTGGTTTGCAGGTCCATTTTATGTTTAGGAAACTTGTATGAAGTTTTTAAAACCAATCACCAAATGCTTACTGATAATAATATTAATTAGTTGCAGAAAAACTTTTAACCCAAAAAAGTTAAAACCCAAAATTTTTAATCGAAAAAAGGCCATAATTTTTAGTAAAATTCTAGCAAGAGTTTTTTTTCATCTTGGTTTTTGCGGGCCATTTCATTTTAGGAAGACTTTGGAAATTTAAATCCCAAACCCCCCGTGGTTACTAGTAATAATATTAAGTTAGTTTCGAAAAACTTTAACCAAAAAAGTTAACGCAAATTTCTAGTGAAAAAGGCCATAATTTTTGTAAAAATTTAGCAAAAGTTGTTCATCTTGGTTCGCGGGGTTCATTTCTTTAGGAAGACTTGTGGAATTTAAAACCAAAACACCAATGCTTACTGAGTAATAAATTTCTAAGTGCAGAAAAACTTTAACCAAAAAAGTTAACGAAATTTCTAAGTCGAAAAAGGCCCTAATTTGATAAAAAATTTAGCAATGTTTATCTTGGGTTCTGCATCCATTTATGCCCAGGAAGACTTTTGTGAAATTTAAATCCAATACCCAAGGGGTTTTCTAGTAAAGAATTTAAATTTAGTTGCAAAAAAATTAACCAAAAATGTTAACGCAAATTTTAAGTCGAAAAAAGGGGCCCAAAAAATTAAGTAAAATTCTGCAAAAGATGTCCATTTGGTTCTCGGGTTGTTTTATGCTTGGGAAGACTTTTGTAAAGTTTAAATCCAATCACATTTTTAATTTTGATATTAAATTAGTTTCAGAAAAACTTTAAACCAAAAAAGTTTTTGCAAATTTCTAAGTTAAAAAGGCCCATAATTTGAGTAAAATTCAATCAAGAGTTTTCCCTCTTTGGGTTCTCTAGGGTTTTTTTTGTGCTAGAAAAACTTGTGTGAGATTTATTGCAATACACCCACTGGTTTCTTAATAGGATGCCAAAGCCCACCTACGCCCACGCCGGGGCGGTAGAAAAATCTCATTTTCCGATAGTGAGCTAAAAAAATAACAGAAAAATCAAAACTGTGAGACAGATATGCTAAACAAATGGGTGACACCACACCGTCACATTTTTCCTGATTTTGACCAACCAGTCCTGGGAAATACCCGTTGAAAGGGGGGTTTAAACCATACCATATCAAAACCCCAAATCCTTTAAACCCCTCAGCCCCCCAGGGGCCCCGGCAAGATGACTATGAATTATTGAATAAAATCAATATGAAAAAAACATGTGGCAATTAATTTTTAATCAAAACATTTTCTTCTTAGTTTTTCATGGAGGGTACTCCAGGGCATTTACATCTACCCCGATGTCTCCCCGCAAGTCGTGCTGTACGTCAAACTGTCTCAGGCTTGTAAACTCTCATACACATGCTGGTCCCCCAGGGGGAATTTTTACCAGAACCGCAGGGAAGGGGCTTTATGTAAGGGGGGGAGGTAAATCAAAGTCATGTCTCTCCCTACCCACCCTGGTACATGGAGACCCTGGCAATTGTCCCTCTGAAATTAATTAAATTGTAGTAAGGGGCTGAATTACTTCACATCCCGAAAAAATATATTGTGTATCAGGGGGAAAACCCAAACCCCAGTACCCTCATCCCACCCCGTCCTCACATTTTTTTTAGGTAAACAATTTGAAATGTGGATTATCCAATGGGAAACCTTTTTTTTAGATCCAGATTTTAATTTCTCAGTAAAGATAATTCAAAGAATTTGACCAAAATATTTTTAAACTGGTGAGCAGTCTTAAAAAACTTAATTTTTTTTTTTTTTTCATCCATTACCCTGAAATGATTTTCATTTAAGTAATAATGACCTTGCCATTTAGGGATATTTTTTTTTTATAAATAATTAAATAAGAGTGTTCTCTGGAAACATGTGTACCTGCTGAAGTGTGACAGAAAAAGTGTGATGGACAACAATGGGGAAAATTTTTTCCTTATGTGTCACCTTGATTACAGGGAGGTGACACTAATATGTTATAAAACGTTTTATTTTTTTGTTCATTTCCCAAACATTTTTTCTTTTATTTTCATAAATAGCTAAATAAAAAGTGAAACCCCAGTTTACATGACAACTTACCTAACATCACCGTGTCAGAGTTCCGTATGGGAAACCCCTGAGGTTTCGAGTTGGGTCAGCGGCGACAAATGTCCACACACCTCAGTACACCTAATACCCAAAACCAAACCCGATAAACAGGTTAATTTGCAAATGTGATCAATTTCCTTTTTTCAAAAACTATCTTTACATTTAAAATAAAAGACTTAAATAGACAACAATAACACAAATTAGAACCAGAAATTATTAAGGGATGGGGATAGCAAACAGATTACTTTTAGCTCCCACTTCTGTGAAAAAGGGGTATAACAAACAACCACAGGCAAAATCGGGGTTTTTTTTCTAATTATATTTGTCAGGGTAACTGATTGAAAAAACAAATGCTTTGTGTATTGTAATAGTTTTTCAGTAATTTACTTTTGGTATGACATAAATACTAAAAACCTAGAATTCAACAAAATTCAATGTCGTGAAGATCCATTATAATACTGCTTTTGTTGACACACCTTTTTTTTTTCTCCCATTTACTTTACTGTTGTACAATAATAACTATAGTTTTAAATTTGGTGTAGTATGGATTATACAAACACAGAAATGGTCAGCACAAGTTGTGTACCTTAAAAATGATCAATCACTGTCTTTTTTTTTCTCTCAAACCTAATTTTTTCCCATTGTTTAACCTAAAACATTGAATTACAGAAATTTGGGGCTTTTCAATTTAGACCTATTATCAGATCCACACCTCTTGCAATCCTGAGGGGAGATCGGCGATTACTTCTGACCCTGTGTCCGCCTCAAGGCCTTGTACAAAAATTTCCCGGATACCCGAAGTAGGTCAACCTGCAAAAAAAAGGAGGCAAATTCATAAATCACTACCCAACCAATCCCCAAAGCTAACTAAATTAATCGGGGAAAATTAAGAATGCTTATTTTACACCCTTAGTAAAAAATTTCACATCAACTGATAATTACCAGAACAAAATGAGAAAGTTTTTAGGCTTCATTCGTTTAAATTTCAGCTATACTTTACACCACAACTGTCACTTTGTGAAAGTCAAGTTCATGATCATTTGTGAAAGTCAAATTCATGATCATTTGTGAAAGTCAAGTTCATGATCACTTGTGAAAGTCAAGTTCTGTCCTTTGTGAAAGTCAAAATTTTATATCACTTTGTGAAAGTCAAAATTCATGATATTTTTGGGAAAATCAATTTTCTTTTATTCACTTAATATCTTTTTTATCGCTCCCAAAAAAACATAAAAAGGGTTCACTTTAATTTTCAATCTTTTACATCATAGAAACCCCCAAAATTTTTTCCTTTGACTCAAGTTTTTGATAAGTTCAAAATTACAACCCCATTTCATGTATATACGGGATCCTATAACATGACACAGATTTATAAGAAAGAATTTGATACCCCAAAAATTTTTAGAGCAGAAATATAAGGAAATTCTGAAGAAATCTAGTTTGATAAAGAATTTGTTAGGGTACAAAAATATGTAAGGGAAAAATCCTGTAAGATACAAAAAACCTGTATATACAGAAGGAATACTAATCCCCCATCATTTTTCACTTGTTGGAATGTCCACATCCCCTGCCCTCCTCCATGCGCCCCATATTGAACCCTTTTTTCAGGGGGAAGAAAGGTGGTCAGCACTACCCCCTCATGCCTTGCAAGTAGTCTGCAGAAAGGCGGCCCAAAGTTTGCGTGCCTGGGGTTGACAGAAGAAAAAAAAGCTTAGGAAGTGCAGGGAAAACCCAAAACTACAACACAAAATATTTTTATTCAAAAATTTTTTTGTACTACTCAGGTTATTAAACTTAAAAATTTTCCCTTTTTTTTTCAATTAAAACATTTAAAAAAATTTTTGGCTGTTCCTGTGTGTAACAAAAAAAGCACATTTTATTTCTGGACATTAAAAACAAATTTGTTTTCCCAAAAAGATCCAAAAAAGAAATTTACTGATAAAACATTAAAAAAGGTTGTTTTTCCAAACTGCAATTTGTTTCAATGCAAGAACAAAACTCCCAAACAGTATTTTAGAGTTTTTAAGAGTTTTCTGATTATTTTTTTTTACTGGGTAAGGTAAACCCAATTATTCCCCTTGAAAAAGGCAGACAAAAACAATTTCACTTAATGCCATCTCTAATTGGGGATGCTTTTGTGTAAACTTTTTTAATATTTCCCTTTTAAAATGTTAGGAGTTCTGTTCAAGATCATACAGGGTTGATAACACAATGATTCCTGATCTCCCCAAAAAATTTTTGATGAGTATAACCAATACCTGCGGTCACAAAGGGTTTTGGTAGGTAGTAATTGTTCACAATACTTTTTTCAAGAAGGGAATTACTCAATAAATTTTTTTAGACCAAAAACTATTCTCAGTTGATTTGTCTCAGTGTAATTTTAGTGGAAACACATATACAACAGGACTTGTACTGGTTACCCTACCCAAATTTAACCATCTGGGCATCCCCGCATCACAGCCCTTTTCCCCCCTCTTTTTGTTGCTCATATGTGCTCAGTCTCACGAAAATAAATCATTTATCCCAAGATTAGGATAAACATTGCTGAGGGTTAAATCAATTATTCAATAAATATTTTTAAAATAGGGAATTTGAAGGGAGAATGTAATAAAATAATTCAACAAAGATTTAAAATTTGAAGTAAAAAAATACCAAAAAATGGGGACTCTCCTTTTGAAATGATGCTGAAATTTCAACTTTGTTCAACCACAAAAGGTTAAACAAAAGTCACCAAAAGGAAGACACATTTTTCCCGGGGAAGGGGGTTTTTATCAGGGTTTTTTCTTTTGCTCATTAAATATTGGGGAACAAAGATTTCAAAAAATTGAACAAGTCAAAATGTACATCAATATTTATGATTAAAGGGTTTTAAAAATATCTGCTCCAATACCTTTTAGGAATGGCTGGTTTCCTGGGCCCCCGTATCTGGTTCCCCTTCCGGGGGGTTGTGGTCTTGTCGTAATTGGCCTGGCTCCCCAGCCACTAAAAAGGATCTACGTGTATCCTGGGTAAGTTCTGTAACGGACCCTGGTTTCCCCGTGAACCTGCACTGGCCCAGCTCTGGATTTTTTCCCTGAAGAGATTTTTCCATTACCCTTTCCCCTTTATATAAAATCATTTTTTACGCACTCAATAGGTACCACATAAAGCCCGATCTCAGAAACCCCACTTAAACATTTCCAAATTTTTATAAAAATCCTCATTTCCAGACCATGGGAGCAGCAAACGCATAAAACCCGATCAGCCCGCGAGTTACTCGAGGGTGACTGGTTTTATGTGTTTGCATAGGTCTTTTCTGTTTCCTCTTGAGGGGGAAAGGGTTAAAGTGTAGATCCCTTATTTTGTTTCAGGATATCCCCGTCCTTTTTTTACATTACATTGCAATAGTTATTACAATATCAACAAAATGATGATATGGGTCTAAAAAAAAGTTGGGAATTTTATTATAACCCTTTTACCTCATCAATCTTTTTTAAAGGGCAACAAAGGAGACCCCAATCAGACGCTCCCTTTTTGGGGTGTGTGATCGAGTCTCTTTTTTTGCAATAGGGGTGTTTTATGCAGTTTTTCAGTCTACATAGCAAAAAAAAAAAACCCCTTGTTTCCATACAATTTAAAATTTTCCCAAAAATTATATTTTTCAGGGGCATAAATTATGAATATTTACCAGGGAAAGGGAAAAAGGGGGTACCTAGGATAACACTGTAAAAACACAAAATTGGGGATATTGTAAATTTGAGATACAAATATTTATAGATACAATTTTAAGCGGGTTCTGAACATCAGCCCCCGAAAGCTTGAAGATATTTCTTACCTTTGTAGTCACACCCTATCTTGCAAATATACTTGGAAAAAATGGGGAGAAAAAAAATGGTGCCATTGCAACCCGGAAGTAGTAATACCAACCAGAATTGTTGTCCCCGGCTGTCCTCTTTGGCTGAAATAAAAAAACATTTCAATTATTTGCCATTTTTTGTAGAAAATTTATATAATTACCCTTAAAGGGGTACACCGGGTTTCTTGAGGGGAAACATCCTAAAAATTTTTTCGTTTTTTTGCTATTGCACTGTAAACAAAACAAGTACCTTTTTTTTTTTTTTTTTTAGTGAAAGAATTTTTTTTTGAAAAAAGGGCTATTCTTCCCTTTAAAAAAAACATTCCACATGGCAAGGATGGTTGTTTTGGGCTATCTTCATAAGCGTCCAGGAGACCAGGTGCAATGCTCAGAGGTGCTAGATAGAACCAACAATCTTCCACACGCCATTGGAAGACTTTCCAAAAATGAAAAAACAAATGGGTTAGATAAATAATACTCACCATGTTTGGGTCGCTGCTGTTGTCGGGTCTGACATGCCAAGCATTGTCCCACTGTGTCCCCATTCATGCAGGGATAGTCACATCTGCCACACAACATTGGGGGATAATTAACATGAGTCAACCCCAAACATAAAACCTGTGGTAAGACCCTAAAAAAAATTGGCTATCAAAAAAAGTCGATGAAAAGTTTTGGTACAATCCCGAACAGTTAAAAAAAAAAACAAAAACAAACTTGCAAAATTTAAGTGTTTTTTTGTTGTTTTTTTCAATAAATCAAATTCAAAAAATTTTAGCGATGGGGGAAAAAAAAAAGGGGGTAATGAAAGGGGTGAATAATTTTTTCTACCCACCTTTCTCAACAAACAATTAAAAAATAAATTTTAAAAAAAAGGGTGCAAAATAAAGGGCAAGCAAATATTCTTTTTTAAACCCGCTTAAAAATTGTGAAGCTTACTGAAATTTGAATATGAGGTTATGTAACATCAGGGTTTTTGTATATACAAATTTTTTAAAGCCATTCTAAAAATTAAAAATTTCAGGACATTATAAAAAACCATGCCTTTTTTCACCCAACCATCAATATTGAAGGACGGTCAAAGATGTGACGTCATGCCCCACTGATCACCTACCACTATGACACCTAAAGAATTGTCCCCCTGTCTAGACAGACTCCTGGTGTCAGTATCCCCGGCAGCAAGATTCTGGGCAAGGTAGGGCAGAATCAGCTCGCAAATTCTACCTGTGTAAAAACAAGGGTGTTCTTTGGAACTGAAGATTAAAGCAGGTGACACAACAAAACCACTAACATGTAAAAAAAAGAAATCAACTGTATCCCACTGATGTTCAGTTTGCTACAGATGCAGTCAAATATCAGTGATAGATTAATGATTAAAATTGTTTTGACCTCTTTCTTAACAATCATCTCTCTCTTTCTCCTCAGATTGACCCAGTTAATTTCAGAAGTTATTTTTGAGTTTGATTCTGGATTGAGACACATGATTACGAGTTTGTGAAAAAGTTTGAGTTACTACTGATCCTTATTTTATATATATAAATATATATATATATATATATATATATATTTTTTTTTTTTTTTTTTTTTTTTTATAGAACTTTTCTAAAGGTATCCCCTTTGTGAAAAACATGAATGCCTTAATCAAAGAAAATCATTTAATAACTGTAATCTTAAATATTTCTATAAAAATTAATGCACCACTGTAAATAGTTTAAAACATTTACCTTCATGGAACATACTGGAGCCAGAAGTGATAGTATCTCATCCCTTACAGCACCACTGTTGATCAAGGTCGTTGTCAGGGTGATAATCCAGTTGGTATGGTTACTATGACGAGGGTTCCACAAAGCTTCCTGGTCCACTGTGGATTGGAACGTCTCCCACTGCCTGGCAGGACTTTCTACCTGTCTGCCCTATTCAAAAAATATTTTTTGTGTGAGTATTGGCAACAACAAATATCTATACCAAACTGATCAAGAAGCCTCAATATTGTAGTTTTAGAAATACATAAAATTACAGTAGAACCTTGTAAATCGAAGTCCTTGGGACCATGCTGAAAACTTCAAAATAACGATTATTCGGATTAAAAATCTGATGGAAATTTCAGTTTGTGAGCGTGCATGTCTGCGTTTTCATTACCAATGCATATTGTGGAAATCGTTATGCCGTGAAAACCACCTATTAGGTGTATGTATATACTATTTGCAAGTTATGAAAAGTAATGACAAGAGGCCCATGATGGCCCTAAATCGCTTACCTGAGATAAATAGGTTGACCCAAGGAACATCTGTACCAATTTATTTAAAATCTGGCCAGTATAGTTTTGAAGAAGATGATTTTTTAAAGTTTTCATATTTTTTTTTTCTTTTTGTTGCCATGGCAACCAGAGTTCTATATGGATCAAGTTTATTTTAGGAACTTTTGTGAAGGTTGACCTAAGGATCATTCTGCAAGTTTAATCAAATTCTGTCCAGTGGTTTA
>CM037783.1:61466647-61499720 GCA_021229015.1 Solen grandis
AACTGACCCTCCAAACACGGGTCATCTGTGAACAATTGTTACTCTTCTAATATCCGCTGCACTACCTTTGTTCACAGGTTTGTCTTTTGTTGTTTTCTCTCTTTTTCTCATATCTTTGAAATTCCCAATTTAGAGCCTCATATTAATTATAGGAAATGGATTAAACATCATTTTAATATGAATAATATTTTAACCTGCTTCAGTCAAATTCTGACCAATAGTAGCTGAGAAATACAGCAGAAATATTTTTTCAAGAAATTTGGCAAAGGGGGCATAACTCAATGAAAATTGATGCAAGCATGACATGCCTAAAATATGAGCAAGTAGGCTTGATATTTAATTGTTGTGAAGTTAAATAAAAAGAAATAAAATAAAGTGCAGACAAATTCAACAAATATAACAAATGGCCATAACTCATTTAAAATCCAGAAGATGATAACATGCCAACAATATGCACAACTTGACTTAGTACTTATTAATGCTGTAAAGTTAAATCAAAATTTGACCTTTGGTAGCCAAAATTTAGGGTGACAAAATATATTCATTAAATATTACAAAGGGCAATAACCCATTAAAATCCAGCTGATAAAGACATGCCAATGATATACACAACTAGGCTTGGTACTTTTTAATGCTGTGAAGTTAAACCAAAATTTGACCAAAGGTAGCCAAGAAATAGTGCGGATGAAACAAATCTAAAAAATATAAAAAGGGACCATAACTCATTCAAAATCAAGCGAATCATGATGTGCCAACAATATGCAACTAGGCTTGGTACTTATTAACACTATAAAGTTAAAATCTAACCAAAGGTAGTCGAGAAATAGGGTGGAAAAATCATGCCTACAGACGGACGGACCAACCGACAGGCATGACTCCAATATAGTCCCCATAAAATTATACTTTGTATCTGGGGGTATAATTAGACATGCTACAACGTAAATGAGAAATTATCTTCTACAGAAAAAGATATGATTATCATTCATAGATGTTTCTCTGTTGTTGTTTTTTACCAAAAGCATTCTCTTCTTTAAATTGATGTATTTATATCTGTACTGCCCTTTCAAAATTTCAAAGATTAACCTCTTAATTTGACAATCAAAACAATTATTTTCAGATTAAAGAGAAAACGCTCCAAAGACCAATACCTCTGAAGGCTCTTTAGAAACATTGCTTAGTGAAATCAGACATTTTGGTATAAATAAAACATGACATTTCAATTACCTAAATTATTTAGAACCATCTGTCTTGAAAGTTCTATATGAAACCCAGCATTCACAACTGATGTAATTATTTTACATATACCCCCCCAAGACATCGCTATCTTATTTCACAAGCTCTTCCACTGACTGCTTCTGATGCTGATATATTTCCTTACATACAAAACTTGTTTATAACAATATCAAAGCCAACCCAAAGTGTGTCTCATTTTCAAACACTAGGTAATAGAATAAGCCCAGGGTGGTCTATTTAAACGTACACAGTTTCATTAATTGCAGAACTGAAGAGAATCTGTCTGCATTGCTAGACAGAATTTGAAATTATAAGAAAATATCTTACAAAGACACACAGAAATTGGAAGTTTCACAAATTTCTTCATTTTATTGACAGATAATGTAATCTACATGCAAATGGCTGCTTGCAGAAGAATGACAGATACTTCAACTGAGGCTGTGACTCAAGTGTCTAGTTCAAACAAGGTAGGCAAACAAAGCATGGGTCTCAAATTGTCCTCACCAATAGGAGACTGATTGACTGTGGAAGTGGGCTTCAGCTTTGTCCACAATGGCACCTTGTCTCTGTGCAAATCAATAATACATAACTCTGATTACAAATTATATAGTAATCACATTCAATGAGAATTTCACATTGCTAGATATGTGTCTAGAGATATAAGCCACTTTGCACCAGTGTCTCTTTATTTTAAGTCAGGGACCATAACCCTGCTTTGACAAAGAGGAATTTTAAAACAAAACCTGAGGTGCACAACTTTCCATGTTTCCAGTTTTATGACTCCGGCTCATATGCACATATGTACAACACAAGTTTTTAACACATTTAAGATTATAAGTCAAAATGAGATCACCTTTCAAGACTGTTCTTCACATTTTCTCGACAATTTTTTGTCCGGGTTTACACCATTAACTCCCATACATATTTTAATTTCAGACTTCTTTTTTAATAACAATGTCAGCTTTACTTTTCACTTACCAATAAAAACTTCAACCTCAATCAATCTTTAGTTACAATTAAGAAGTAATTTTTAGTGCAACATCATTATAATGTTAAAATTACGTTTCAAGTCTAGACACCACATCATATGAGGCCATTTTATAATAATTTTTATCATACCATAGGTCAAAGGCAACATAGACATAATAAATTCACTAATTATGACAACGAGCAACGACCCAATTAAAATTAAGCCAAAGATATTACAATTATAGTGTTGGTAGTTATAAAAATCTACCAAAAAAAAGGGGTAGGCTTGGAACTGTTGTTAAGGTAAATGAAAATCTGACCAATGGTAGCTGAGAAATGGTGTGGACAAAATGTATTCATGAAATATAACACAGGGTCATAGCTCATAACTTGGTACTTATAAAATACTGTGAAATTAAATCAAAATCCAACTAAATCTAGCTGAGATAAAATTAGCGCAGACAAATCTACAGTTTGACTGGCTGACCAACATGACTCCAATACAAGCCACATAATTATGTACATGTGTAGTATAAATACAGACAAAAGTGTTGAATGCATGACTGTGTCACCTGCTGAAGTGTGACAGAAAAAGTGTGATGGACAGACAGCCTGATGACAGAAAAGTGATCCCCATGTGTCACCTCTTTTTACAGTGACACAAAAAAAGTCCACTGTTTGACAGTCTATAGAGTCCAATGGTGGAACAGTGTTATATTGGACCCAACATTACACTGGATGGGTTGGGTCCATCAGTAGGTTAATACATGCCTTTGGATCAAGAGGTCTCCGGTTCAAGTCTTGCCAAAGAGACTGCTCATTTCCTTGTGCATGAAATTTATCCAGATTGTTTCACTTCACCCAGATGTAAATGGGCATCTGAGATGGCCATATAATTTCATGGCACCAAAATGTGGACTGCCATAAATGGGGTGAAAGACTCCCAAGGGAGTTAATAGATGGATACTTGTAGCCCGACGACCAGGGGTAAAAGTTGTTAGTTGGAGAAAGTACTCACAGCTAGAAACTTGGGAGTATAAAATACCTTACTTTATAATAAAATGGACGTTTACTGTATAGCGATAGCTGCCTGTGAGTTATTGAAGGCAAAATGCATCATCAGTGATTCCAGAACCTCTCAAGATCATAAAGTGAAACTTGGATGTCATTAAAGTCCATTATTTCTGAAAAATGCAAATATTTTCAATATTGGAAAAATACACACAAATTTGTGAGATTGTAAAATTACCTAAATGATACTCCAAGGTCAAATATCTGATTTCTGTCGATTTTTTATTGCTAAAAAAATACCTGCCATACAATGCTTTTTAGTATTCTGCATGTAAAAAGAGGCGCTGCATAAAGTTCATTGCCCTCTTTACAGAAACAAGCACGCTTCTCTGAATCTAACTGGATGTGAAGACAGCCCTATTTGACCCACTTGACTGCATATAACAAGTCATTTCCCTAATCTCATTGTCTGTTACCCTGCAACATAGCTATATCACACATTGCACATCTTACTAAAATGTAACAGCTACAATCAATTCCATTGATCAATTTTAAGTGATAGTGACCTGCAAAAGCTTGTATATATATAATTGCAGACTTGGATGTAGGCCCGAGTCCCGGCCCGATCTTCCTCCACTTTTAACCCTTCATTTTAAAGATATGTGTTTGCACGTTGGCAAACAGAGAAGACCCAGATTTAGCTGTTTCATCAAAGCCCTTCCTGTATGCTCATACAGTATTTTTGCACAGATTCCACACAAATATTGCTCAACAAAAAAAATTGCATTGTTTCATACACCATGAGGTACAGTAATATCATTATGTTTTGTTAAAAACTGATTAAGACTCAATTTGTCATAAGAACCCTGCCCATATAATCTGGATATTAATAATTGTGATTTCTAATTATTCTTTAATCAGTCATCATTCGAACAGAATATGTTAATAATGGCTAAAAATGGAAAGTGCAGACTGTTCAAGGACTTTTGGATTCATCTCATGCAAGGTTAAAATGAATGCAAGCCCTTATCCAAAAACTGTTGAGCCATCAAAGAAGAGTCTTAAGGAAAGAAATGGAGTAACTACAATTACTATGATGAGACATGATCAAAGATAGCGCACTGTGCTACTGACAACAGGCTTGCCAAGGATGGCAGATGTTACGCACAGATGTAGGAAAGAAATCAACAAGACTACAATACTAAGTGTTAGAAACCAGTGCACCAGGTTGTAAAAAGATGATGGAGTTGAATCGTCATTACTCCCACGGTATCCTTGACGTGCCCTAACTTTGCTTTATGTAACTGAAACAATGGGTGAAGAACATCTGTAATTCAGGTGCAGTTGAAAATGTAGTTATAGCAGCTGCAGAAGCAATAGTGACGAAACATGCTAAACAACACCTTGAGAGGTATGGCAGCAACATAACCATTTCTAGGTATCTCGTCCAGGATATATGAAGAGAAAGGGAACTAAGATCGTGAGGCAGCTCCATCAGACTTTGATATGATTCAGATGGACTTCCATACCAAGGTGAACACAGTTATGACAGAGCAGACATGCTTGACTCTCTCATCATCAATTGGGACCAGACTGGATATGGCAGCTAGTATCAGGAATGCATATGGATAATGAAGGAGAAGAGAGCACAGCAGGTGTCTATCAACAGTCTTGAAGACAAGTGTTACTTTGGAAGACCATAGATAGTAAATAGTTTAAAATTTGCAGCTGAATTCATACATGTCTCTTTAAAAGGAACTTCATAGAGAAAAGTTGTTCAAATAATTTTTAATGACTTGCATTCAATGTAAAGTGCAGTGTATGCATTTATTTGATACAGGAATAAACAGTTTATCATGTAATGGAATCATTTATTGACCAAAATGAGGTGTACCCAGACTTGGTGAACCTGGTAGAGTTTGTCAACTTCCGGAGAGACGCTACCGATAGCAGCCACCACAACTGACACAGATATCATAGAGGACATTATCAACGCTCGAGCCCAACCCACAGAAGCCACAGACACTGACGATGAGGGTGAAACAACCGAGAAACCACGACACACGCTGGATGATGGTATGGCGGCGCTGGACATGCTGTAAGCCTACTGGGAGTCTCAGACTGGTAGTGACATAAAATGAACAAACTGTGCACCCAAAAACAGTCATCAATCACACTGTTTTTGCCCACAACCAGCAAGTCAGTAACAACGGTGGGTGTGGATAAGCAATCCTCACCATAAAAACTGTGCTCACTTATTGTGTTATGTGTGTTCTGATAGAAAAAAAAATGTTTATATGGCAGTGCTGTAATATTCGTACATGTATTGTGCTAATAAATGTTTGTTGTATGTACATTTTGATTATACTCTATGTGATACTATTATTGTATGTGTTTGCTTGATTTTAATGCTTATATGAACATAAAAATAAATTGAAATTAAAACAAGTGTGTCTTTTTTTTTTTAAATTCCATGTGAATACATTTATACATACATGTATAAATAAACAAATTACGAAATCACGACATAACCGATTTACGTCACTGCTTACCCAAATACGGCATATATATATGTATGTGTGTAAACATGATATAACAATGACAGCAAAATACGACCTACATGTTTAGGAACAAAAGATGTGATGGAACAAAGATTCGATGGAACGAATTATTTACGAGACCCGGTACTACTTTGTTCCATCGCAACTAGACTGTAATACTTCTGAATTCCGGAACTTCTAAATTCTGAATTCCGTACAATTATTTTGTATATATAGGGTTATATCAACGCTATATTTGAAATCTGGACAGTGCTACTAGATTGACAGGTAATCAGACCGGAAATCGTAAGCCCTGCGGCAATTTCTCCCCTCATTTTCTCTCTGAGTAATTGCTTATTAATCAGCGATGATCATTATTTTGACATGCATTAGAATCATAATCTATCTTTTATTTTGACATTTTTTATTTAAGAATCACATCAAGCTTGCACCTCCATATTTGCTCTGGTGAATACACAGGCAATTAGATAGCGACATATCGTAAACAAGAAAGTCAGTAGAACTGACAGATGCTCCCCGAAGAACGTCATTGTTACAAATAAGGCCTTGGTCAATGGGTGGGAGGATATGTTAAGGACCGGAATGGGATCAGCACATGCTTATCATGTATAGAATCCAGGTAATGTGCATCTCCTCTTGGTAATAAAGCTTCACATAAAAAGTTTTGTTGAAATCAAGCCGTTAGTTCCTGAGAAATAGTCTGGACAAGGAAAGTGTGACGGACGAACGAACAACGGACGGACAAAGCGGCGACTATATGCGTCACCTTCAGTGAGCATAAAAAAAGGTAAAAAAAAAAGCTCTTAACTCTCTAAACAGTAAACCATATTATATATTCTTGTTCCTTTTGATGAGACAGAAGATAAAATTGTAAATAATTTGGTGTCCCCCATGGTCAGGCCCCACCCCCAAAATTTTACTAAGGACCTTTCAGCTCAAAGCTGTTGAAATCCCCATTCCTAAATCATATCTATTCTCTTTATCAGATGAGATGTTTTACCAACTCTAATTTGGAGACTTAGTAACAGTTTACTATTTAATATGATAATAGGTGTTACTCATCAGATCTTTCATTGATTTTTTTTAAGTTTTTATACTTCTGAAAATTAAGTCATACATTTCAATGTGTACTCATATCAAAGAGGTTAACCAACACTCTTGACATATGACTGGATATTTGAAATAGTGTATAATGGCCTAAACAACAATTAGCTGACATGATTATGATTGACATTACTAGCATATTGAATTTTGTGGGGTCTTGTTTAAATGATATTTCCTGTTAAATTAGGCAAATGACATGAATATCAGTCAACAACATGGTAGTAGGGGCCATAACTCTCTTAAAAATTGAGGAACCAGGTCACGTCAACTATATGCGTATCTACTCTTGGTAATAAAGCTTCCCATAAAGTTTCATTGAATTCAAGCCATTAGTTCCTGGGAAATAGCCCGGACAAGAATCACGCAACATGAACAATAGGCCAAAAAGTCAAGGGGCCATAACTCTGTGAAAAATTGAGGAACCAGGTCACGCCGATGATATGCAGTATCTACTCTTGGTGATAAAGCTTTCCATAAAGTTTTGTTGAATTCAAGCCATTAGTTCCTGAGAAATAGCCCAGACAAGAATCATGCAATATGTACTATAGGCCGAAAAGTCAATGGGCCATAACTCTTTGAAAAATTTAGGAACCGGGTCATGCTGAGGATATGCGCATCTCCTCTTGGTAATAAAGCTTCCCATAAAGTTTCGTTGAATTCAAGCCGTTAGTTCCTGAGAAATAGTCCGGACAAGGAAAGTGAGACGGACGGACGGACGGACGGATGGACGGACGAAGCGGCGACTATATGCGTCACCTTCGGTGAGCATAATTAATAAAGTGGTGATAAGTGGATTTATTGGTATTTTAATTATTACATACACATGTTTAAGTAAGAAATAAAGGACAAATTGATTTAAATGCTTATTTACAGGTTTTTACAGTTAACCGTTTTGCTGTATATGTGACCTTGCCTATTATAAAATGTAACTAATTGACTATGTATGAATATGTTTGAAAACATAATAAATGGCTAATGAATTAAAAAAAAAATACAAAGTTTTCATTTACTTCTTGTTTGAGAGAGAAAAATTAAAATTGAGAGAAAGAAAGAAAAAAAAAGACAAATTATTCTCGGAATCATATGAGGTAAAGCTTCAAAGAATTTGATGATAATTACACTTAGCAAACAATAAACAGTTTGATACAAGCACTTTTATATATATAAACAATAATGACACTATTCACAACCATTAAGAAACTGCTGGCATCTTAAGTGTTTTTCTAACATTTGACTAAGTGACCTTCATATTGATCCTACCTGAATTTGCACTGTGGCCTGTAGAGTATTCACAAGGTTTTTCATGACCCAATTTCGACCTCATCCGAGATATCATGTAGACATACATCCTGACCAAGTTTCATGAAGATTGAGCTAAAACTGTGGCCTCTAGAGTGTTCACAAGGTTTTTCTAAGATTTGACCTGGTAACCTAGTTTTTGACCCCACATGACCCAATTTCAAACTCAAAAACTAAATGTATTGCAAACTGCCACAGGTTCCAGGCTTGTATACAAAGGGAAGGAGACCTTGTTCTGCCCTGTTTGTTGATATACTGTACAACTGAGGTGTTCTCTGAGCAAATCAAGACCTTCTGCCCTTTTAGTACATGTATAAACCTTTTATGAGCAAGAAATACTGCTTCCATCTCCAGACAATTTATGTGTAATTCTTTCTTGTTGTTGGACCAAAAACCTTGTACCATCTGGGTCCCTAGGCATGCACCCCACCCACTCATTGAAGCATCTGTTTGGAGAGTGAGATTTGCTGACCATGGTAGAAAAGATTTGCCCTGTATAATATTTACTGGGTGTAACCACCACATCAGGTGGTTTTGAAGATGTTTTGCTAAGGGAATTTGGAACTCTAGGTCTCTTGAAACTGGTTTCCAAAAATAAAGAAGATGTAATTGAACTGGTCTCATATGGAGCTGAGCATTTTGCACTGTTACGATGCATGATGACATTAGACCCAGAAGGTGTAAGTAGTCCCTTACAGTAGAGAAATCTTTGTTCACTATTGACTGAATAGCTTGTGAAATTTTGATTTGTCTGTCCGGAGTAGGAGCCACTATCCCTTGGCCCAGATTGAATACACTGCCTAAGTAAGTTATACATTGTGTTGGTTGGAGAAGAGATTTCTTCGCATTTATTATGAACCCTAATTGAATAGGAAGATTTATCACTCTCGATAGATCTTGAAGCAGTTTGCTGCATAAAGCATTCAGTCCCAACCAATTGTCCAGATAAACTGCCAAACGTAGATTTTGTTGTCGTAAGTAAGCTACTACTACTGCAACTACTTTGGTAAACACCCTTGGTGCTGAAGTTGGACCGAATGGGAGAGATGTCCACTTATACACTTTGTTGCCTAATGCAAACCGGAGAATATTCTTGTGACTTGGAAATATTGGAATGTGCATATACGCATCCTTCAGATCTATTAAGATTGCAAAATCTCCTTTCTGAACTAAATTTAAGACAGTCTTCAAAGAATCCATCTTGAAATGTTGTTTCTTGAGATACTTGTTGAGGTTGATTACTGGTCTTAAGTCTCCAGTTTTCTTGGGTACCAGAAATAGCGTACTGTAAAAACCTTGATGTATCTTGCTCGGAGGTACTTCTTCTATATAATTTTTCTTTAATAACTCTTCTACCTCCAATAATATGTAATTTTTCTTTTGGCACTTTTGTTTTCCGAATGCTGTTGCATTTTGGTACCTCGACAAATTCGAATTTGTATCCCTGACAAACTGTTTCTAGTACCCAGTGGTCGTCCGTGATTTGTGCCCAATGACCCAACAGGTATCTCTAAACGTAAACAAATCAGGTCATGTTGATTTATTTTTGGTACGAAAAGTACTTACCCCAGTTTGTTTATTGCCACTGCGACGATCCTGCACCTTCGGTATGGTGAAAGAATAGAGTCTGTTGAACGGTCTGGTCTTCTGAAATCTAGACCTGTCAGAACTGTCATATCTAGGTTTCTTCCAGTATGAACTAGATGGAGGTACCTTCCTTTTCCAATCTGTTTCCAGAAGTAAGTCTGAAAGTTGGTTATTAAGCTCTTTCCTTTCTTTCAGCTTTCTCTCAAGGCCCAATCCAAATACACCTTCCTGTGAAAGTCTAAAAAGATGATCCTTAATATCTCTGACCTCCTGTAAACCAGTGTCCGCCATTCTGCCCTGGGATGAATGAGATGGTGAAAAGCACCTGTTCGTGCCATCTGATCAAGTGATTTTGTAGACATAGCAAAGATGTCCCTCACACACTGAATTGCTCTGTCAACATTAACTTTCTCCTTTTTCAGAATTGATAAAAGATTACTAAGTGCCTATTGCATGTATGCATTGATAATGAGTCCCATACGGGCTGCATGCTGTCCTTGATAAGCCAACTTTTCCAAAGATCTAAGTGGTTGAGAACACAGAGACTGAGGTTTGGAAGCTTTACTACCATGTTTCTTAACTAACAAAGTTTCAACCATGTTATCCAGTGATGGAACTGAAAACTTGTCTTCTGACTGGTTACTAACAGGAAAAGTAGCACGATAACTTTCTTTATAAGCAGTAAGCTTAGAGGGGTCAGAACATCTCCATGAATCCTCTAACACCTTAACCTGTTTTCTATCTAAAACAATTTTTATCAGTGTCTGCAGAAGTGACTGCATCTTCACCAAACATGTTTGCTAAGATAGTGTCTGTAAGTTTACTGTATTTAGTAAATCTATCAGGTATTGTACATCCTCATCTGAGTGTAAATCTTTGCCAGAGTTAACACTTACAACTGAGTGTCTGTCTGAGCTTTCCAAACAGTTGGACAAAATTTGTCGTTCTTGTTGACCAGGTTGTAAGGACAACACATCATCTTGTATACCTGTGTCTGTCACACTGAACTCTCTATTCAACAAGTTATGCAATGGTAAGATGGGTCTACACTCCCCAGGAGGGATGTTTTCCCTATTTTGTACATCCAATCTCTGCCTGACCTCTGTCGCAGTATTCGATTTTATTAGATTTCAACAACTCTTGTAACATGTCCAATTTCAAGTCAATAGAACTCATCTTACCTTGGAAAGACGAAACTTCCTCACGCAAAGTGTCCAAGTCTTTCTTACTCGCACATGGCGTACGTTTTTTCTTAGACGAATCTGACAAAACCATCAGTGAAACTCCCAAAGTAAGTGAGGTCTAAGACCTTGCATCATCTTCAATTTCAGACATAACGAAGCAATAAGAAAAATATATAAATAAAAGTTTCTCCTGAAAGAAAAAATAACAAGAGGCCCATGATGGCCCTAAATCGCTCACCTGAGATAAATAGGTTGACCCAAGGAACATCTGTTCCAATTTATTTTAAAATCTGGCCAGTAGTTTTGAAGAAGATGATTTTTAAAGTTTTCATATTTTTTTTCTTTTTGTAGCCATGGCAACCAGAGTTCTATATGGATCAAGTTTATTTTAGCAACTTTTGTGAAGGTTGACCAAAGGATCATTCCTGCCAAGTTTAATCAAATTCTGTCCAGTGGTTTCAGAGAAAATGTTGATTGAAGTTTTCCCTATATACATATAAGGCAAATAAGCCCCGCCCCTGGCCGCAATGTTTTTTACGGATCGGAATTTTTTTTAGCAACTTTGGTAGAGGTTGACCCAAGGAACATCTGTACTAATTTATTTTAAAATCTGGCCAGTAGTTTTGAAGAAGATGATTTTTAAAGTTTTCATATTTTTTTTTCTTTTTGTTGCCATGGCAACCAGAGTTCTACATGGATCAAGTTTATTTTAGCAACTTTTGTGAAGGTTGCCCCAAGGATCATCCCTGCCAAGTTTAATCAAATTCTGTCCAGTGGTTTCAGAGGAGATGTTGTTTAAAGGTTTCTCTATATACATATAAGGCAAATAAGCCCCACCCCTGGCCGCCATGTTTTTTTACGGATCGGAATAATTTTAGCAACTTTGGTAGAGGTTGACCAAAGGACATCTGTACCAATTTATTTTAAAATCTGGCCAGTAGTTTTGAAGGAGATGATTTTTAAAGTTTTCAAATTATTTTTCTTTTTGTAGCCATGGCAACCAGAGTTCTTCATGGATCAACTTTATTTTAGCAACTTTTGTAGAGCCTCACCCAAGGAACATTCCTGCCAAATTTCATTAAATTCTGTCCAGCGGTTTCAGAGGAGATGTCGTTTAAAGCAAATTGTTGACGACGGACGACGCACGACGCACGACAACGGACGAAGGGCGATCACAAAAGCTCACCCTGAGCACTTTGTGCTCAGGTGAGCTAAAAAGTATCCGAGAGAAAACACATGTGATGTTGACGCTTGAAAGTTTAATATGCGGATTGTTGACTATTTTTTGGAAATTATCCTTATGTATGTTCCCATCAGGTTAGTATAAATCATGAAATGAAATCAATCCCTTGCCTTGACACTGAGATATTAGCATGAAAGTACCTTGCACGCAAAACTTTAACCAAAAGCTGCAATGCCAACACAGAAGCAAGGGCGACTATAATAGCTCTCATATTCTTTGAATAGTCGAGCTAAAAACCAAACCAATCTCCATTGCCTCCCACCTCACATATCTTTACAATTAAATAAAACTATATATATTATACTCTCCATATTCTTATGAAAGATGTAACTTGACAACATTGTCAGTCAAAAAGTTATACTCTAGAGTATAAACCATAAACCTGCGATTGTTTAAAATAAATCCAACCAATGCCCCTTGCCTTTAACCCTCACATATTTTTTCAGTTAAGTAAGTACAGTCGAACTTTGGTGACTCGAACAGGCTGGGGGAATGGCAATTTGTTCTAGTCATCGGTGGTTCAACCAAACCCTTATTAAAATGATTTACATACATGTATAAAACAAGAGGGCCAAGATGGCCCTTGGTCGCTCACCTGAGAAAGATGATTGCTTAAGAAATAAAGATGCTTGAGTGTAAAAGTGAAATCTGGCTTTTTTTATGGTGAAATGGGCATAACTCCTAAATTTACAAGTCAATATCAGTTATAATTGAACCCGATTGTGAGATTATGGGCATAAACATTGTCTTAAAGTTTAAAAATGATTGTTAAAAAAATGAAGTTGGTAGAGAATAAACAAAGTGAAATCTTGCATTTTTTGTATTAAAAGGGGCATAACTCCTGACCTAAATGACCCATCTCAGCCACAATTGAACTCAATCGAGACATTATGGTCATTAATTATGTCATAAAGTTTGAAGATGATTGCTAAAAGATGAAGATGCTAGAGTGTAAACAAATGAAATATGGCTTTTTTTATATTAAAAGGGGCATAACTCCTGACCTAATTGACAGATCTCAGCCATAATCAAACTTTATCGAGACCTTATGGTCATAAGCATTGTCATAAAGTTTGAAGATGATTGCTCAAAAATGAAGATGCTAGAGTGAAACAATTGAAATTGGCTTTTTTGAATTTAAAAGGGGCATAACTCCTGACCTATGTCGATATCAGCCATAATCGAACTTGGCCGAGATTTTATGGTTATAAACATTGTTTAAAGTTTGAAGATAATTGCTTATAAAATGAAGATGCTAGAGTGCAAACAATGTGAAATCTGGCTTTTTTGAATTTTAAAAGGGGCATAACTCCTGACCTTATGTTCCGATATCAGCCATAATCGAACTTGGCCGAGATTTTATGGTTATAAACATTGTTTTAAAGTTTGAAGATAATTGCTTATAAAATGAAGATGCTAGAGTGCAAACAATGTGAAATCTGGCTTTTTTGAATTTTAAAAGGGGCATAACTCCTGACCTAATGTTCCGATATCAGCCATAATCGAACTTGGCCGAGATTTTATGGTTATAAACATTGTTTCAAAGTTTAAAGATAATTGCTCATAAAATGAAGATGCTAGAGTGCAAACAATGTGAAATCTGGCTTTTTTGAATTTTAAAAGGGGCATAACTCCTGACCTAATGTTCCGATATCAGCCATAATCGAACTTGGTCGAGATTTTATGGTTATAAACATTGTTTTAAAGTTTGAAGATAATTGCTCATAAAATGAAGATGCTAGAGTGCAAACGAACAAATTGTGGACGACGGACGACGGACATTCATCGATCCTAAAAGCTCATCCTGAGCACACGTGCTCAGGTGAGCTAAAAAAAAAAGATTTATTATTAGGTCTTCTTTTAGCACTGATCGATTAAAGTAGATTATCTTATTTGTTGTTTTTCTTATCCTAACATTGGCGCAATAATGTTACATGTATCATTAAATAAAGTAATTCTTTTATTCTTTTAATATCCTATAAATCTATTAAACAACAGCTGAAAAAATCCTTTATCAAAGCACAAACCTCAGTGGTGATATTCATTTTGTTCATGTACATGTACACTACATCGGCCTATGTGCAAGTCATAACATTTTCTGCATACTATGTTTATTTTTTTTTCTTTTGCAGAAAAATAAAATAAAACAAGAGGGCCAAGATGGCCCTGTGTCGCTCACCTGAGTAAGATTGCTGTGTTAGGCATGATGACAAAAAATGTGGCATCTAAAGTGTTTTTCTAACATTTGACTAAGTGACCTAGATTTTGATCCTACCTAAATTTGCACTCATCTGGGATTTCATGCAGTCATCATTCTTATCAAGTTTTATGAAGACTGGGACAAAAATGTAGGCCCCTAGAGTGTTCACTTTTCTATGTGGGATCTTGGTTTCAAGGTTTTTCTATGATTTGACCTGGTGACCTATTTTCTGACCCCATGTGACCCATTTTTGAAATCATTTGAGGTATCATGTAGACAACCACCCTGACCAAATCAATGAGATTGCTAAAGGCCGTTTTTGACCCCACATGACCCATTTCTGAACTCATTCGAGGTATCAGGTAGACAAACATCCTGACCAAGTTTCATGAAGATTGGGCCAAAACTATGGCCTCTGGAGTGTTCACAAGCAATTGTTGACAACGGACGACGCACGACGGATGAAAAGCGGTCACAAAAGCTCACCCTGAGCACAAGTGCTCAGGTGAGCTAAAAAGCTAATGTGAATAATCCATAAAGATAGCACCATCAGATAATATAAATATCAGCTCAAATGAAACAAGTAACATTTAACAAAATAATTAATCATATTTAACAACAATAATGCTTGTGCCAATCTGACAATGTGTGAAAAACACGCTTCACCACTGGCTGTGATTAAATCACCAACGAACATCACATGTAGGGTGTTAATTGGTTTGACCGATAGGTATGAAATACATAACACTTTTAACCTGGGGTTGGAAATTTAGTTCGAGAGTTCCAGCCATCAGTGTTATCTTAAATACAGTTTGCCGGACCTTGAAATGTGTTCTAGTAAAGAATGATGTTCCAGTTTTCAGTGTTCAGTCACAGAATTTGACTGTATATCATATACAGTGGAAACTCCCTAAACCGGACCCTCCGTAAACCGGAATCCTTCTCATTCCGGACGATCTCATAAGTCCCGTTTTTTTGCTTATTTGATACATATAGAAAATAACTCTCTAATCCGGATCCTCCGTATTCTGTACTCCGGACGCAAGTTTTGGTCCGGTTGTCATTTTTGTGCTTAAAAAAAACCCTGTAATCCGGATGCTGTTTTCCAAAATCATTTGTTTCTTCATAAAAACGCGGTGAAAGGGAAGAAATAATAATCGTCAGGACTGTCAGGTATAAGGTTTATGGGATTAAGGTTAATTATGGTACGGACAGTCAGGTATATGGTAAAGAGTGTTATTAAGAATAAGGTGTAAAAAACAAACTTGACAATCAGGAAATTGATCGGGAAGACAAAAGGTAAGTAATTTTGTTAATTAATGATGTTTCAGAATAGCTAATACATGTAATATGATAATTATTGTTTTATTTACCGCCTTTAATCTTTGTTGATTAAAAGATGAGCGGCTTAAATGTAAAACAACATGTGAAATATACGATATCGGTTTTCGGACAAACATCATTTCGGACAATACAAAGTATATCGATCATCGAGGATTATGAATTAAAAGACATTTTCAACTGTGACGAAACAGGATTATATTTTAGGGCATTGCCAGAGCGAACTCTAGCTAGTAAGGGACAATCGACAAAGGGTACAAAGGTCTCTAAAGAGCGTGTAACTGTCATGTTAGCATGTAGTGCCACTGGAGAAAAACTCAAACCACTAGTAATTGGAAAAGCAAATAATCCCCGGTGTTTCAAAAATGTAAAGAAAAGTGAGTTGAAAGTGACATACACATCAAACAAAAAAGCCTGGATGAATAGTGTAATCTTTAGAGAATGGCTCACAGACTTGAACAAGAAAATGTACCGTGAGGGAAGGAACATCCTACTTCTCTTGGATAATGCAACATCACACGGAAAGGCATCAGACTTCAACTACAGTAATGTAAGAGTGAAATTTCTGCCAGCCAATACTACCTCACATCTCCAGCCACTAGATCAGGGAATTATTAGGAACTTTAAGTCAATCTACAGAAGGTACCTCATGAAGTCCCTGATCAGTACAATGGACAGTTGTGATAATGTGATGGAACTGTGCAAGAGTGTGACACTGTTGGATGCAGTGAACTAGATTGCAAAATCATGGTCTGACGTTAAATCTGGGACTATCATCAAATGCTTTGCACTGGTTGGAGTTAAGAGTGTCAGTGAGGACTGTGTGGATTGTGCTGAGGAGGAGGATGATGACGATGTTCCACTGGCGGTACTCATCAGGGAGTTTGCCTGCACTGCCAAGGATTTTGAAGAACTGGATGAAGGGATAGAGACGGAAGACACAAGCGACAGTTGGGAAGAGCATTTACTGCAGAGTTTCAAAGAGGACAAGTGTGTGACACAAAGTAACAACGATAGTGACAATGAGGACATAAATGAGGAATGTGAACTGCCAGGTAGTGAAATGACACATCAAGAAGTGTTACAGTACTTGATTAGACTTCAGAATTTTGCTGCCAATAAGGACAGTAGGATGTTGGAGAGTTTAAGTGAGCTCAGGTCACTGACAGAGCACACAATAGTTAAAAAAAGGTGCGTACAAAAGCAATCAACAATCACAAATTTCTTTGAGAAAGTGCTGGAAAGTTCATGAACATGACACTGTGGTGTGTTTTAAATATTGTTGAAGTTTATTTTTCAATCAATACTCGATTCAGATGAGAAAGTAATTTGCCATAAGCTCATGTCAAAGTATGGTGACTTTTTTTAAAGTTCTAATATCCATTAAAAAGCTGAATAAGCTGTATTTTTGCATATCAGTGTTGCTTATAATGTATAAAGCTGCAGGCCCGGATTCACCGGGGGGGCCGAGGGGGCCTTGGCCCCCCCAGCTGCCCTGGTTTTACATTTTTTTCTAGGCTATAAAATCCATTGATTACATAATGTTTGAGCTGTCTAGAGGAAATCCCCATCGTTGGCCCCCATACTGAACCAACCGCATAACCACCTGACCAGCCAGACTCCTATTGTCTTATGGCCCCCAGCTGTTAATGTGTAGGTAATCCGAATCGGCAGTCATCCATGACTTAGTGATAAGCATGTGTTTAAGGTACTGTGTATGCAAACTGATTGACACCTTCACTGATTCACAGGCTATTGTCGAGTGATACCTAAGGACATCTCGTCTGCCGAGCGATCTAATGATTGAAGAAAAATAGACAATTACAAAAACTTTATATCAGTAAAACTATTCTCGACAGGTGATGTTTAGGAAAAGCATAAAAATCGATTAGTATAAAATTAGCCACTAAAAACAACAACTAAGTTGGACATTAAAATGTAATTGCTATCGAAATATTTTCACTAGAGCCCAAAGAAATTATTGATTTAACGAATAACTTTGACTAAATCTAATCAACGAAATTTTAAATTCACCTTTCTCTACATCTTTAAAATTTTAAATCTTGAATTAAAAGCGGGCAATTTAACTGCCAGGTTGATGAACTTTCAGGTATGAACAATTGCCGATTTTGTTTTGGAAAAAAAATTAAAAAGCTATTCTGCAGGGAAGATGCATACCTATCGCTAGCCATGTAAATTAAACTTTATCAGAAATGGGTTGTGTTTCTAAATGTCATCAGCTATACTATTTTTACATAACTTGTAAGTATTATTTTAACGAAGCAGTTAAATTCTTCTTAACTAACTCTCTCAATATATAAATACAAAAAGTAGGTCTATACATCATCATGTTCACTTTTCTTATTATTTACGAATAAAATAATAAGAATTATTATAAAATATGTGTAGTTTAGATTTATGAATATAATTAAGAAATGAAAGAATTTGAAAATTCCTTTTGGGAATCAAATCAAATCTAGGTAATCAGTTATTGATCAATGTTACTGATAAGTCAACGAATACTAATGCACAGAATACACAATTTATTTGCAAAATAAAACGGATATTAAAGATTTTATATTAAATATCAACATCTGTTGTTTCTTTTGTCACTGATTAAACACTTAGAAAAACCAAAATGTTTCAACTAAAACTAAAAATGTACAAAAAAATGACACACAAAAGGGGCCCACACCTACCCTATAACGTGCGCCTATTTTTTTTTTTGAGAATTTCTGTGTGAAGACTGCTTCCAGATCGACAATTTCACAGCCAATATCATTAAGGTCGAACCTATTCCTTTCCACATTTTTGACAAAATGATTATGTTTAACGTGAAAATTGATTTTTTTCTCAGTCTTTGACAAAACTGTCTTTTACACTGTTGAGTCAAAAACTAATGATCACAAGTCACTTTTTGTGGGGGTTCAGGAAACCCTTATTAAATATTTTATGCCAGTTTGTGAATGAAAATACTAGATAAGCCCGTATTTCTTACCCGGAAGAAGTAATGCCCTTTCAGTAATATCAGTGCCCCCCCCCCCCGTCCCCCGCGCTTCCATTTCCCCCACCGTTATTTTTATTGGCATTTGGCATTTTTTTTTTTTTTGCCTCGGGGATGGGATGCATACGTACTCCCGATGGAAATAGCGTCGCGAGCCATGTGGAGTCATCGGGAGGCCTCGGGTGTACTGCAAAAAGAATTCATTGAAATTTTCCCGACGTGTTCTCGATGTTTTATCGGGAAAACAAGCCGGAGAAATATCCGCAGAGAAGCTCCGGTCAGCATTCACGGAGCTTCCGCGATTTTTTTCCTCCGATGAATACCCGATGCGTCTGTGACGTCTTGCCAAAGTATCGGGGGGGGGGGGGGGGGCATTCGGGGATATTCGGCGGCCTTTCTGTGACACATTCCCGATCTTATGGTTGAATCTCATAATATTTGCAAAAAAAAAATTAAAAAAAATGGCAAGGGTTGAAAAACGCACCCAGAAATTAGTTTATGTTTTGGCCAGTCTTAGACTGAGACGGTCAAAAAGGCCATTGGACATTGCTTAGGGCATCCCCTTAAACCCCCCAAAAGTCTTCTCTTGACTTAGTCGCTTAATTCCACCATCAAATTTTCATACTCTCAATAATCTTCCCCGAGACACGTAGGATGGTTCGCAAGATCCCCTAATCTACGGCGATATTCCCCCGATGATGTTACAAACTCAGTGAAACTCCGGGGCACCTTCGCCGATCATCGGAGGAAGTCCCCCGGTGCTTTTCCGAACATCGGGACTCAAGGCTATTGTGTCATAGCCGAAACAACAGTGAATGTTCAACGGACCAATCCCGAAGCCTAATAATTGTCATTTTTCAACGGACTGCTCAGTCTTTTTTTGGCTCAAACATCGGGAGCCATCGGTAGAAAAAAAATGTTTATTTCCACATCACCGATTTTTTTTCCCCAGTGGGACCTAGGCCTTCAAGTTTCAAAAATATATATCGGATTTAAAAACAACAACAACAAAAACCTTCACTATTATCCCCAGATACCCTTCAGAATGCATCTCCATCACACTAAAAACCTTTTTTTCCGGGGGACCATGCCCCCGAACCCCCTACCACTCCTATCACATTCGGATTTTGGCCCCCCCAGCAGAAAATTTCTGGATCCGGGCCTGAGCTGCATAAGGTTTTTTTGCTTGAAACATGTATTGTAATCATACAAATGTCCAAGTGAGATTTATGTTTATAAAATTATAAAAACAATGTTGACTTTATTTTGTTTTTAAGAATGAAAGAAAAAAACAGAGAGAAAAAGAATGAGAGTATAGCAGGTGATTATTAAAAAAATCTGAGAGAAAAATAGAGTGGGTATTATGTTCAAAATATAATTATGACAATAAAGATCTATTAAGAAAAGGTTAAGAAAAAATATCATCATCAACATCATCATCCACAACAACAGCTGAGTCTGATTTACAAAACCTCCGTAATCCGGAATCCTCTCTAATCCGGACTTTTTTGCTGGTCCCGAGGGTGTCCGGTTTAGGGAGTTTCCACTGTATAATCAAATTAATAAAACTTTCCTTTGTTCACATATGAAAGAGGTAACTTGACACTGTTACCCACAGTAAATCGAGCATATACCAGACTCATGATGTAGAGTTCATTGGTAAATCAAGCAACTAGCATTAAATCCAAATTGGCGCCCAGTGGAAGTAAATTTTTTCCTCGCATTTTAACCCCAAAGTAGGGCTGGACATGACCTATGGTCTTCCACAGTATTGGCCAAAACAAAGAGTGTTTCACTCCTACTCACACAGTAGCAAGGAGAAAGATGGACAGGTGCCTATCCAAGATGGATTCAAGGCCCCTCAGAGTCCAGCACTTATCAGCAGTTTATACTGAAAGACTACAAAAATGCCCTGAAGAAACACATGGAGCAAGTGCTAGCCACTTTTGATGAGAAAAATGAAAATAGCACAGGAAATGTGTGTCTGAAGTCATCAACTCTGAAGCCAGTGCAACAACAAGATGGGTTTCCTAAGAAATGAAATTATGCCCCAGACATTTTTATTTACAAAATCAACTAAGTGGGATGAGATTATTCAAGAATTAAACGAGTCAGAGTTATGGTTCTAGTGCACTGCACTTCTACACCTCATAAAGTATACATGTTCCAGGTTTTGAGTAAATCCAAGCAACAGTGCTAAAATTGTGCTCCAGACAATCTTATTTAAAACAAAAACCAAGGGAGGATATTTCAAGAATAAAGAGCAGAGTTATGGTTCTGTGCACTGCACTTCTACACCTCATGTTGTGCTCCAGACAATCTTCTTTAAAACAAATTCAACTAAGAGGAAAAACTTAAGAATGAGATATGCTAGAGTTATGGTTCTTGTGCACTGCACTTTTTACACCGCATAAGGCATCCATGTGCCAAGTTTGGATTGAATCCATACAAAAGTGTTGAAGTTATGCTCTTGACAACGATGCGGACAACAGAAGTGATCCTTATGTGTCCAACATGCTATACAGGCAACACAAAAATTAATCCCTGACAAAATATAATTATTTTACTGTTGTTGGTATATTATCTGAATGTTGTTATGTAACTGAAAAACTGTCCCAGTGTTTGTAAACTGCAAACTTGACCAGGATTTCAACAGAAATTTGAAAATTATGGCACTGGACTCAATAGGATAGGACAGGACATGTTAGTTCAGGCCAATATCTCATACAAGATCAGTTAACCCTTTCCGTCATATAGACTCATTTTGACGCACTCACTAGGTACCACATAAAGCCTGATCTGCAGAAAACCACAGTTAAACCTTACCAAATTTAATTACAAAATCCTCATTTCCAGACCACTGAGGAGCAGCGAACAGCATAAAACCTGTTCGCATAGGTATTTTCATGGTGTCCTTTATGAGGGAAAGGGTTAAAAAAAATATTGTTTGATCTGATCCTTGTCTTGCATTCTTTACATTTGTCATCCTTACCAGAACTGGCACTTTCTTGGAATACATTTCTGTCAAGTTTTAAAGCTTAGAATATCACTTATCTGACATGAGCAATACTTATCTCACATAAAAATGGTAAGGAATGAGAAAGAAACAATTATATAGATGTTACTTTGCATGATTACCAAACATAATACCATGCCTTCACTTCAAAATTGATCAGATCAGCCTTGTATTAAATACAATATACAATAACACTAGAGGGTTTCATACTTGGGTATACCATACAATTATTTGACAAAATAGTTATAAATAAATATAGAACATAAATCAGTAAGTTTGAATTGGCTTTTGTTTTTATATGCATGTATTAAATATATGTATAAGCTTTTAGGACATCATTCTTGTCAAATTTATATGTTCTTTTGCTAATTAATATTTTTCATTATTTTACTGAATTTCAAACACATTTTATTTTTTTCTATTTTCTGCACATTTCTTTTTTGGACATAAAGCATGAAAAAAAGTATGGTCAGAGAGAAAAATTTAGTCTGTCAGGTCACTGAAGGCACATTATTTTTTTTTTTTTTATGTCAAGTAACTACAGGTCTTGTGTTACACTCAAAAACAGCAAATTACTTCTTCTTAAATTGAAAATTTGAAATTTCTTTGTGAACAATAGGTCTTGTCTGATACTTTTTTATGCAAAATACATTCTGTGACCCATATAATATGACAAGATTTCTGGGAAAAAAAATCGGTATTGAACTTGTGGGCTACTCATATCAATTACATTTTATACAGTATCTAAATTTGAATTGTAGGTCATGATAAACTGTCAAAAACTTAATATCAATGAAGAATCACAAGAGGAAATTGTAAACTTCCTTTTTTTGCAATTATACACAACTAATGATATTTTATTTGAATATCATCATTTGCATGTTGTGGTTTATTTAATTACAATCCTCTTACAGTCATGGAACCATACATGAAAAATATACAAGTGCAGAAACAGCATTGATTACTAAGTTAAATGAAAAATCTATAGCTGTATAATTATTCATTTTTATTGGAGACAGTCTTAGCCCCTTAAAAGATATTTGCTCAAAAGACTTTGTTTTCTATGAATCCAGGAATATATGTACCAACTAAATGGCCCTTAAAATTTAATGTCCATGAAAATGAATCACTATTATTTATAAACAGTCAGGATCACAATGTGATATATTTACTGAATACACTGAGTTCTTAACAGATCACTAGTAATTTTCAGTGACATTAAATTTTGAGTACCTAAGGGAATTTTTGTAATACATTTCACAGTAGTAGAAATCATTTCACAAAACACTTATCATATTTGAAAGCAATAATATGATGTAGTATAGGTATTGTAGGGATAAAAGGGAAACCCCTAAAATATCTAGGATGTGTCGAGGGGGGAAGGACAGTCCCTGGCTTACTAATATAATGGCCAACTGTTTGGATGAGGTAGTATTTTACAATATATATTAATCATTGATACCTCAAACTTACTTGCTACACAAGGATTAATTAAAGTACACTGAAAACCTATCACGACATTGTATTTGTAGTCAGATCCTATGTATCACATTATATGGACAGGTTTGGAACTATACATAGCCGCACCTTACAAAAATAGATTTAGGATGCAAGTTTGGAATCGTATTTCATTGGTAAACGCATTACAAAGTTTGAAGTACAGATGGCATGGAATCCTAGTTCTGTATTTACTAATGGGTTTCATCATTTATTAATAAATGCAGCTAATTCTACATTGAATATTCCTAGGGATTTGTGAAAATAGAATTCTTGGATGCCAATATAAACCTCTCTTCAATAATTTATAAATAGAATATGGTTTCTAAAAAAGTAAAATTTGCAATCTGAGGGGAGACATAGAATGAGATAATCTTGCAAGCCCTAAACTGGAGACATGGCTCTATTCTAAGTACCAACATAGACACATGATCAATTGACAGAACTTGCTAACAGACATATCTAATTTCACGCCCAAAATAAAAGGACATTTTCTGCATTGTCAGAGTGATACAGCAGACTATCAGCCGTATAGACAGGTGACAAATCACCGCCACTCTGTACACATCTGAGAAGTTGTCTGTAGAAGTTCCTGCTGACATGTCTTTTATTCCTTTTGCAAAATGAGTCTATGTTACTTATTATAATCTCTCTCTTCAACTTCTGGGTTAGACCAGTTCTCTGTACATTGGAATGTCATAAAAAGAGTGTCACCACAACCCTCTACATGACTCCCAGGTTGGGACTAGAAATGTAATGAAAACAAGAGGCCCATGATGGCCCTAAATCGCTCACCTGAGATAAATAGGTTGACCCAAGGAACATCTGTACCAATTTATTTTAAAATCTGGCCAGTAGTTTTGAAGAAGATGATTTTTAAAGTTTTCATTTTTTTTTCTTTTTGTTGCCATGGCAACCACAGTTCTACATGGATCAAGTTTATTTTAGCAACTTTTGTGAAGGTTGACCCAAGGATCATCCCTGCCAAGTTTAATCAAATTCTGTCCAGTGGTTTCAGAGGAGATGTTGTTTAAAGGTTTCTCTATATACATATAAGGCAAATAAGCCCCGCCCCTGGTGGCCATGTTTTTTTACGGATCAGAATAATTTTTGCAAATTTGGTAGAGGTTAACACAAGGAACATCTGTACCAATTTATTTTAAAATCTGGCCAGTAGTTTTGAAGGAGATGATTTTTAAAGTTTTCTTTTTTTTTTTCTTTTTGTTGCCATGGCAACCACAGTTCTACATGGATCAAGTTTATTTTAGCAACTTTTGTGAAAGTTGACCACAGGATCATCCCTGCCAAGTTTAATCAAATTCTGTCCAGTGGTTTCAGAGGAGATGTTGTTTAAAGGTTTCTCTATATACATATAAGGCAAATAAGCCCCGCCCCTGGCAGCCATGTTTTTTTAACGGATCGGAATAATTTTAGCAAATTTGGTAGAGGTTGACCCAAGGAACATCTGTACTAATTTATTTTAAAATCTGGCCAGTAGTTTTGAAGAAGATGATTTTTAAAGTTTTCATTTATTTTTCTTTTTGTTGCCATGGCAACCAGAGTTCTACATGGATCAAGTTTATTTTAGCAACTTTTGTGAAGGTTGACCCAAGGATCATCCCTGCCAAGTTTAATCAAATTCTGTCCAGTGGTTCCAGAGGAGATGTTGTTTAAAGGTTTCTCTATATACATATTAGGCAAATAAGCCCCGCCCCTGGCGGCCATGTTTTTTTACGGATCGGATTAATTTTAGCAACTTTGGTAGAGGTTGACCCAAGGAACATCTGTACCAATTTATTTTGAAATCTGGCCAGTAGTTTTGAAGGAGATGATTTTTAAAGTTTTCAAATAATTTTTCTTTTTGTTGCCATGGCAACCAGAGTTCTTCATGGATCAATTTTATTTTACCAACTTTTGTAGAGCCTCTCCCAAGGAACATTCCTGCCAAGTTTCATTAAATTCTGTCCAGCGGTTTCAGAGGAGATGTCGTTTAAAGCAAATTGTTGACGACGGACGACGCACGACGGACGCCGGACGAAGGGCGATCACAAAAGCTCACCTTGAGCACTTTGTGCTCAGGTGAGCTAAAAATGTGACCTCAAACCCTCTCCTTGGTGTCTGGGTTGGACCAGTACCTTGTAAAAAGGAAGGTTGTGACAGAAGTGTTTTAAGAGTTGAGCTGAAAAAAATACTCAACCTGAATAAAGGGATATAAATGAAGTTAGAATTCAGTTGCTCTCTTTAAGTTGATACTTGTTTAAACACAGAAAGTTTAACAGGAAGTACAGACCCTGTCCTTGTTTTACCTAGAGGGTAAAAACACCTCATAATGAAACCAAGAACTATATAACTTCTCAGAATATCGGACAGTCCCTTCTTGAGGATTAATGTGACTGGCAAGACATAAATTATTAAACACACTACGTCTCCTCTTCCCCAGTGTTCCTTACTCTACAAAGGAGATGCCACCCATAAATCCAGATGGCAATTCTGCCGACAACATCTATTTGCGACCCACTGCCCGCCAACATTCTAGTTAGACTCCACACAGGGAAACCACACTTGGGTCGTTTTCTTCTTCCAGCGTAGTTTATGGACGGAAGTGCTAAATATCGGAAAAGTGTTCAACAAATAGCGTCATCAGAATTGACAGAAAGAATTAAAGACAAAAGCATTCTAGACAGAAATACAGGAAATTGCTGTGACAAACAGCAATTCCATAAAGGAATGACATACTGAATCAAAGCATGGCAAAATATTGCGATACAGAATAGTAGCAATGAATGTGGAAGTATAGTGAAAGTTACAGCTATACATCATGGGTTTAGGGAATCTTCAAGCTCTATTTGAGGAAAGTTTATATGATCAAAACAGGCAACTCTATAAAATGAAGTGACAACAGTGAACTATGACTAATATTGGGCATACTGAAGTAGTTTTATATCACATTATACATCAAAATTAAATTT
This sequence comes from Solen grandis, assembly GCA_021229015.1. Lineage (NCBI taxonomy): Eukaryota > Metazoa > Mollusca > Bivalvia > Adapedonta > Solenidae > Solen > Solen grandis. The sequence goes on from CM037783.1 coordinate 61,492,866, forward strand.
GCTTCATATTGCAAACAGATTTAAGATCAAGAAGATATGTCAAGAAATTCCATCTGTGTAACCAAGATGCACAAATATTTACTTTTAACCCTTTCCCTCGTAGAGGACACCATGAAAAGACCTATGCAAACAGCATAAAACCAGATCAGCCTGCGAGTAACTCGCAGGCTGTGCGAGTAACTCGCAGGCTGATCAGGTTTTATGCTGTTTGCTGCTCCTCAGTGGTCTGGAAATGAGGATTTTGTAATTAAATTTGGAAAGGTTTAAATGTGGTTTTCTGCAGATCAGGCTTTATGTGGTACCTACTGAGTGCGTCAAAATGAGTCTATATGAGGAAAAGGGTTAAGGTAACAAACATTATGGAGCAAGGTGGGAATCAGATGAAGCTGACTTTCCTGGAAGACATTATACTGAAAAGAAAAAAGAAACGCAGGGTAAGCTTATGTGTCAAGTTTGCAAGAATGTTTTAGATAGTTTTTAAAGTATGCTGATAAATAAATATCAAACATTAAGGCTTTAAGATGAATGTTACCTATAAATTGATTTGGGGCTTATAATATAAATCTCACATGTGAGAAAAAAAAAATCAGATGGTAAATCTTGAATTTGGCTACTGAGTTTAATATTGATTTTTTAAATCTGTGTTTCTTTTTCCCTACGGTCCTCTCTTAACCTTTAACATTTAAACCACCCTATCAAGTCATGCCCATTAATAGATTTTAATGAGTTTATTGACTATTAGATAATATAGTTTAATGGTCAATAAGCTTCTATTTCTACTCTTCATGGGATTTTAATTGACACCACTAAAAATGTAACCATTAACTTTTAACAAAGGGCTTTTTAACAGGGTATTATTGTGTTTTAATGGTGTCAATTAAAATACTTTGAATAAGTTTAAGTGTATTTCAACCATGTTTTAATGGTAATGGTGTGCAGAAGTGATTTAGGGATTGATTTGTATGTTGAGAGTCTTAGCACTATAAGTCAGTTGAAATAAATGATACTGTTTCATACCATAGAAGACCATAAATAGTGCACAGTTTTATTCCAAAATTAACAATCTTAAAGTAGAGGGTGTGCACAGTCTATGAGAATCTTTTTCCCTAATCTTCCTAGTGAACTGCCAGAAAAGTCAAATTGCCATTGTTATCAGCTATTGTCAAACATATTAACATGTCCAGTTAAAATCTGTGGTTGAATTCATACATACATCAAAAGAAACCCCAGCATGTCAGTTAGATAAATAATTTGTTTTTCAATTTAGATTAATAGGTTAATTAAAACATTAAGTGTCATTATTACAAATTCTAATTGGTGTATTGATCCGATACCTTGAAATTTTAAGAATTGATTCCTGACTAAAGGCAAATTCTTTCTTTGCTTTCTAAACGTATGAATCATATTTTCAAATGGTACATATGGTTATGTAAGTTATAAGATTTAATCCCTGTTTTGCTTGTCTGCTTCAGACAGATAGGCTTGTCATAAATAATAAATTTCTTTGCATCCATTGTATAAATTTTCTGTTGAATCCACTTGACTATTTATATCTTAATATAGATGTTTGAGATCGGAGACAGTTTTAAATTTTCAGTTTTTTTTATAAGGTCAATTGTTTTTTCGCTCAGATTTCTTCTCACTTGGAAACATTATATTCTCTTTACTTGCAGGTGGTGTTTGAGGAAAAAATAGCAAAAGCCATGAGGAATGTCTTCACAAATTTGGAACTGTTAGAGAATCCACTGAAAGGTGTGCACACCAACAAAAAATCAGCACCCTGCCCTGGCCTTCCTGTATGGGGAAGACATCTAGTGACTGAATATTTTTGAAAGAAATTTCATGAGATACCATGGAAACAAGAATGAGGTAATTTCTGAGGAGGTACCAGGAGATGTAAAATGATGGCAGTTTAGTTGTTACAGCTGGTATCTCCATTTCATCAGAAAAAGTAAAGAAAATCTCCACATTCAAATTATCTTTTTTTTTTTTTTCACAGCTATGGGGTATTGTGCCAACTTTTGTCCTAGCATAATAAAAAAGTAAAATTTATCACATTATATTTTTTTTTTTTTTTTAAAAAAAAGAAAAGCTTTTTTTTTTATTTTTAAAAGCCTTGTTTTTATTGTAGCTATTTTAAAAATGTTAATGGCCTTTATTAACACGCAGTTTTTTTTATTTTTAATCTATCATATAAAAAAAATCCTAATTTTGTTAATTGTTATGTAAATTCCAAAATGTTAATTTAATACTTTGTGTAGACATAAACAAGCTATTACATATGTTTTATAATTTATGTATCAATATTGGACCATCACCTTTCAAAATATAATTATACTGCTTTCTTACTTATTTACATAACTGTTCTTGTATATTTTTGAGAATTAATTAATAACAGAGGGAAAGAAAGCCAAGAAATAAATAATTCAGAAACAGTATGGCTGTTCCCATTAGACTCCAAATGACCCCCTACAACAAATACAGTAAAATGCCACGTATTGTGCACATTTTTTAATTCATATTACATTTCTGAAAGAGGGGGTGCGCACAATAAATGAGAACTCAATATTTTCGTATTTTCCAAAACTTTACCCCACCCACTAGTAAGCTGCATTGGTAGAGTCTATTGGTATATTTCATGCGTAAAATTGTTATTAAAGCTTGATTATATGAACTTACCTAAAATTTTTTTCATTGTTCTCTTTTTCATAATGGTGTTAATATTTTCTTACACTTCAACCGGAAATCCTGTACTGTGCTTTACTGTACATCCATAATTAATTGAAGACATACAAAAAAATGCGATGTTTGCATTGTCATTACTTTGACCACCAATTAATAAACATTTATTTTATTAATTTAAATTCAGTCCAATGAAACTTTAACAAGTTAGTTTCGTTTTGGACAGAACTGTTTGGTTCATGATAAATATGTACTTCAAATACCCTTTGTGAAGAGACTTGCAAAATACAAACTAGAAGGTGTCAGTAATTTCAGATTATTACTCAAACTATCAGCTGTAACAAGGTAATGATGCAAATGCATGTGGATACTAAAGGTGTGAAAATAATTGCTGCATTACACCTGACTTGTGGAAGCAGTAGAATATTCCCACTTGTTTTGCAATCAAACATCCGCAAAACAACCATGAGTAAACAAGATGGCTGCCTCCTTGTTGTACGAAAAAGACATGCGCATTATACAAGGGAAATCCTTTTTTTTCCAAGGTTTTGAGCCTCAAACTCAGGATGCGCACTATACATGGCATTTTACGGTAATAAAGTATGCATTACGAATGACATTATTATTTATTTTACAATAGTTAGTGATGATATGGCCTTTACACATTTCACTTTATTCTATGTTGATCAATCAGAAATTATTAGAACCAGGTAAGTAGTTTTATTGACTAATTCTTGTCACCACCAGCCTTTTTTCTGGATGGTATTCAGTACTGTATATACATTACTGTTATAAAGTACTGTCTATATATATTAGTATGTCCAATTAAAATGGGTTTACACTTCCATTATTGCATGTGCCATAAACTAGATGCTTTCCATCCGGACCTAGAGACGAAACTATCACAATGGCTGCAATTGCTGGGGTGAAACTGTGCCTGAAATCAATGTTGATAGCACAAACCTGCCTGAAGATTATCATGACAAAGTCATGGAATTTCAAAGATTTGTTATCAAGATAAGGAAGTAGCAGCAATATGATTTTCACAGATTGGAAACACTGACCAGATGCGGCTGACCTTCCCCAGACTTCCACAATCAACATGAAGGGCATAAAGGAAGTGAACATATATACAACAGGAACGAAAAAAAAACACCTTTTACTGTCATGGTGTCACCCAAATATGCTAAAGATATGCACAACAAGACTAACTACTGATCAATCCTCTGAAGTTTCATCCAATTTTTGGAGATTTGGTAGATGAAGAGCCAACAATACTGTGTCTACAGAAAGATAGACAAACAGGCACACAGACAGACAAGCTGATTCCAGAATACCCCCAAAATCTTTGTTGCAAAAGTGTGTGTGTGGTGTGTGGGGGGGGTACTGATGGAAGCAAACATCATAAATGTCAATTTCATTCAAGAGAATCAGTAACCAATGTCCCTAAGCCACCACTCTCCTTGCATATTTTATCAAATAAATATCATATATGATCAATTTCATTCAAGAGAATCAGTAGAACTGATGGATGCTCCCTGAATAAATGCTAAATAACAAAGGTCAATTACTCCAAATTTATGCAAATTAAAGTTGTGGTTCTTGAACACTGCACTTCTCCTCATTGAGATCTATCTACCTATGAAGTTTCATTTCGATACCTTTTATAGTTTTTGTGCTATGCTCCAGACAAAATTTAAGTATAAAAAATAACAAAGGGCAATAACTCCAAAATTATGCAAAACATAGTTAAGGTTCTTGTACACTGCACTTCTCCTCATTGAAATCTATCTACCTATGAAGATTCATGTCGATACCTCTTTTAGTTTTTGTGCTATGCTCCAGACAAAATTTAAGTATAAAAAATAACAAAGGGCAATAACTCCAAAATTATGCAAAACATAGTTAAGGTTCTTGTACACTGCACTTCTCCTCATGGAGATCTATCTACCTATGAAAGTTTTAATGTTCATACCTCTTACAGTTTTTGTGCTATGCTCTGGACAAAATTTAAGTATGAAAATTAACAAAGGGTAATAATTCCAAAATTACGCAAATCAGAGTTGTGGTTCTTGTACACTGCACTTCTCCTCATTGAAATCTATCTACCTATGAAGATTCATGTCGATACCTCTTATAGTTTTTGTGCTATGCTCCAGACAAAATTTAAGTATGAAAAATAACAAAGGGCAATAACTCCAAAATTACGCAAATCAGAGTTGTGGTTCTTGTACACTGCACTTCTCCTCATTGAAATCTATCTACCTATGAAGATTCATGTCGATACCTCTTATAGTTTTGGTGTTATGCTCCAGACAAAATTATGACAGACGGACAGGACGGACTGACGGACAGACAAAGTGGCAATTATATGCTCTCCCTTCGGGGAGCATGAACACTACCCACCATGCACTTGATTATGAAACAGATACCCATTGTAAATACCTGCAATGTAGAGAGTATTTGTAATTCAAGCAGACTAGCGCTAAATCCAAAATAGCATCCGGCAGATTTTATAAATTGGACCTGTATGAACTCAACTTTTTCCTCAGATATTAACCCAAAAATAAGCACACAGACTCTCTATTGTCTTCTACAGTTTGTTTTACATGATTGGTTGATCAGCACCTGCCAAACCAAAAATTGCTAATCATTGTTAATGGTTAATGCATCTCTGACAGATTGAGTAATATCCATACATCAGAAGAAAAATCCAGGTGTCAGATCTTGAGAACTTGTCTTATCATGAATTTTAATTAAGTCAATGAAGATTAATAATCAATTATATCTATTTTTCATCTATTCACACTCCTATCTAAAAGAATTATTTCCTACCAAAATAATTCCAAACCATTGTCAATGTGAAACATCTGGTGTATCTGGGAAATTAACTTGTTTTGTGTCAAATTAACAGCTGTTAAGCAATCTAGTGAAAGGCTTAGTAATCAACCCAGGAGGATATTTGGATTAGAACGGAAGGGGGTTAAACATTGGCACAACTTTAAAACATACCATGAGAAGTTTGATGCATTCCGGAATGTTGAGTGAGATGTTAAAAAAAAAAACACTATCAACTTGGTTAAACAGAAAGACAAAATTAAAGCTGAATTCCTTTTGGGCAATATTGAAGCAGCATTCAAAAGGTCATTTTATAAGACTGGGTCAGCACTGTGTGATGTATGTGGTTCAAGAGGAAGCTACAACAAAGTTTGCTTGTGATTTTGAAATAGTCGTGGTGTTCCTCTGACTGAATGTAACTTCAGCAATGGGTGGCTTAAGCCTTTAAAGTCCAGATATGGGAATCAAACAAACTCTGTTAACAGAGTTGCTGATTACTTCAATAAGTGGCAGAAACAAATTCAATTAATCATAGCCGAGACATCTTGATGTAGATGAAACAGCAATATTCTTCCAGGCCCTACCTGATCTGCCTGTCATGGAGGAAAAGTAAATCAAAGAACAACTGATGACAGTGGTGTGTGCCAGCATGAGTGGCTCAAGAAATCCTAGATGCTATAAACATATTATGGCCCTGCAAGTCAAGTTGTCAAGTACAAAGCCAAGAAGAAGGTGTTGCTGATCAGCTCAATTTTCAAGGAATACCAACAAAAAATCATCCAGATCAGACAACTGCCAGGCTCACAAGGAAGTCAATGACATGGCACTGGTCTTCCAACCTCCCAAATACTATATCTGTCCTGCAACCAAGGTCTCTTTAGGACCCTCAAGGTCTACTACAGGAATCAGGTTATAATCAGAAAGTTGAAGGCAACCCCCTGATAATGCAGAATCCAGCAGGGACAATGAAAACAGCCCTGCTATGATACATACCATATCACACAACCAGGTGATTGCATTTGTCACCGGCATGCAACTAATTACTATGTTGACATGTTTGAGCCGTTTGTTAATCACAAACAGTCAAGAAGTAAAAGATGTTAAAATTAGCTGTCAGTATCAGTTATATTAGTAAAGATCCTCTTGCACCTAACCTGTTTTCATAATGTATATTAATACCTGATAAATAATTTTCACAGCAATGCAATTTTTCATGATACTCACTGTAAAGTAAATGCTGACATGTGAATTAATTTCCAAGCAGCACTGGTTTACAAGATCACTGAAGTAAGTGAATCCAGAGTCATCAAAGTGGAAGACACAAATACGTAGATA
>CM037783.1:61499820-61533320 GCA_021229015.1 Solen grandis
CCCTGGACCCTTGACCCCAATAACTCTCTGGCTTTAGTAAGGTTACTTAAATCTATTGGGAACACTGGAGGGGAAGAACAGTAGACATACGCAATAATCCTGCTGGTGATTTCCTGTATTCTCAGCATCCAACGCGGCAATCTCCTCAAGTCACACAGCGCCTCCACCTGGCCTTGTCCCCGGCAGTACCACATGCCGAGGTAAACTGAACACATGGACAGCAGGTACACCTGTCAGTAACAACACACATTGGACAGCAGGTACATCTATCAGTAAACAACACAATGGACAGCAGGTACACCTGTCAGTAAACAATACATGGACAGCAGGTACACCTGTCAGTAAACAATACATTGGACAGTAAACAATACATTGGACAGCAGGTACACCAGGCCTTTCCACAGACGCAACAAGCGCCCCGGGGCCGGGGCGCCTGAATTTTGAAATCAGAGTCACCGGGCGCCTAAAATCTCAATCAGAATCACCGGGCGTCTGAATTTGTCTGCTTACCAAATCATACCTTGCCTCGGTAACAGAGAACCACGCTTTCGCGTCTTGTCTCGCAACTTCCAAGCATGACACCAGTACACACACCTACACGATGCTGTCAGACAGTGTCGTGTATATGATGCTTATCAGTACCCTCCAAAGTGTGAAGACAGTGGCCTAAGGAAACAAGTTGAGGGTTGAAAGTGAAACTATGCTAGGTACATAAGAACATACCAGCACTTAGCATTGTTTTTCTGAAACTATGCTAGGTACATAAGAACATACCAGCTATGTCGAAGTCAAGTTGGTTTAGTATGCGGAGTACAGTCCAAATATCGGTTTTGCATTTAACGATGAAATATGCAGTCACAATACATCAAACATATTTCCAACTGTTAGAAATATTATTGAAATGAATGTTTGGCAATCGTGCATAAAAACGTGATGAATCATGAAAATCTGAGTAAAGGAGGAACGCATGTACTTTGATCGAATTACAAAGACATAAACGTAACCCATGGTTATAGCATTAAGGGAAAAAAAAACCTTTCCCCTACGTTATTTCATGAATTCAGTGCAAGTGAAACCTATCATTTATATCTATTCTCTTTTTTTCTTCTGCAGTCACAGACACAACATTTATTAATGAAACTACTCATCATAAACATCATATTACAGCTCAGGTTAAATATGCTTATTTTGTGTGTTAACTCAATAAATGATAATATACATAGAGGTATTTTCATATGGATTGAATTATGCATAAAAAAGGTGCACCTATTACTTCGTTAATATGGTAATGAATTTTCAACTATGCTTATGTAAGTAAATTATATGCTCGCTAAACTCTTCAGAAACGAAATGCATAATAATTATCATATTTTGACTTTAAAACTTAAGTTGTAAAGATTTTTTTTTCAAAACACAAGAGTCAAGTAAAAAAAATAAATCAGATTGAGCAGCCCCTTTCGAAAATATCTGTAGAATTAGAACTGTGTTTATATAGAAATATGATATGGCTGTAACGCAAGTGAGTCAACTCGTTGAAGATTATGCGTGAAATTGTGAGCAAAACACTTTTGTACGAAAACTTTGAATTCAAATAAAATTCGAATCTCGAAATAAAATTCATATAACAAGTTGACTTTTAACCAATTATCTAATATATATATTCTCCCCCTTCTGTTATATAAGTAAATGGAGAGGAACATTATCTACCAGTCAAGTAATAACTTTCGATTTATTAATGACAGCATTTAAAGTGAAAATTAAATAAAATATATATGTTGTTGTTTTTTTCAATGAACCAGTAATGGTAATAAAAAAGTCACTAAAATCATGAATAAGTCAATGCACCCAGCGTCCCCTAGACAGACTTTGAAAGGTGCGAAAATGGGGGACTTCGGCACTAATCAAGATTAATTGGCGCCAATATGTAACGATGGCAAACTGACACTTCCCGTTGTGTACCGGGTACTATGATGTTCACAATGACATTCGGTACTCGAAAATGTATAAAATTCAAATGAAAAGGTAAGCATCGTCATTGTGCGTTATCTTCCGGAAAATTACGTCAATTTCTTCTCTCGCTCTTTTGGAAAAATTATTAGTGCTGGATTATCTGATTCGATTATTGTGATTGTGCATGATTAAACTTGAAAAGTGTTGCAATGGCTGCCCCACGGGGTAAAAAGAGACCTTTCCCTGACTCTGGAACTATCACAAGGTTTTTTGTCCAAGGACTGTGGAGTTCCGTGTTTCAAATAAGACTGAGAGTGTTAGTGCACGTGACAATAAAGGTGATCGTGTTTCGGAGCCTCCTGCCAAGATTCAAAGACTTCCAGACAGGAAAGAGAGGCTTTCTGGTTTCGACCCAGCATGGGAACGGTGTCACAAAAGCAAAAGACGTGCGCTGGCTGTCCAAATTTCTTTTTTCCCGATAAAAATAATAATAATTGGTATTGCCCTTTGCCCTTTGCATATTATGTTTGTTTTTTTTTTTATGTTTTTTAATTTTTTTAAAATAAAAATGATAAACGGGAAAATAATGAAAAAGTTTGAACAAAAAATAAAGTCAGGAAAGAAAAAAAAGAAAAAACATATGGATATACAATTTTTTAATAAGGGGAAAATCAAACTTTGGACTGTGGTCATTTGTTTAAAATTAAGTCCGACCCTTCAAAAACTAAACAAATGGAAAAAACCCTTCACAAACTAAAACTTTTTTCATGAAAGCAATTCCATTCAGTTCATTATCCGCATGATACGAAAACAAATATCTTCGTTCAATGGCTTGTTGAATACTGTAAAAACAGAGATCTTTCCAAACATTTTTGTCGCAAGTACAATCAGACTTTTTACCAAGAAGAATACTTTTGAGTATTACTTGTCGTTATGAGTCGTAAACTTTGAAAACTTTTTTACGAACTTCGGTACTGCAATGTTATATGGTGTATATTGTTTAATGATGGATGACAAATGACAATTGTATTCGATAAACAACAATTGCAAACGACAAACAAAGTATAAAAATACACACGACAATGCAATACGACACTCAACAACTATTACGAACAACTGTTGCCTTGAATTACTATCATGTTTTATGAAGATATCGCATTATCTTTTTTGTGTCATTTCAAATTGTGATGTCACCGAAGAACAGAATGCAAAAAAATCGCATAAAAAATCAGACTTCATTTTTTTTTAATTCTTAAAAGTGATTTCAAGCTTATCGCCCCCAAGCGGCAAATGAGAACCAAAACTGATTAAAATTTTACTACTATGTACCACTAGCAATGCCGCAAATGGTATCTATCAAGTATACAAGTCGTCACTAGTCAAACTTCTATTCCTAAATATATCACAATTTGAACATAAAAACGGATTTTACATATGGTTTCTAAAGAGGATCAAAACTTGGACTGTCGTAAAATGACCAAATCAAGCCCGATCTTCAAAAACGTAACATCACTGGAAAGGGCTCTTTAAGAAATAAAACTTTTGTTAATATACTTTCAATGAAATATTTTTTGTTTTGGAGCTATTTGGAGCCCAATAAAAACACAATAATCGTAATATGCCCTTGAACTTTGCAATTTCTTTTACCTTTTTAATTGTGAGGTCCTTTCAGACATAACAATACATAACTTGTGAAAATATCATGAAGAATGAACAAAAAATAAAGTCAGGAGCGACAAAAACATGTTTTAGAAATTTTGATTTTTCCTAAAATTTAGTGAAGTTTGACGATTTCTAGAGGACAAACCATGCATTTCTTAAATTCGCCACCCCATATATTTTGTGCGTTTATGTCTTGCAAATCATTTGCAGCAAACAGAATTCTTCTATCTGATCTCTAACAAAAATGGATAGGTTTTTCGGTAACCTTCCCTCATCTGCACAGTATTTTGCGAGGTCGAACTTTCAACCTTCCGTTAGTTAGCTCAAAAAGTTTTAGCCACTCATCCACTCATACCGTAATAACTATCATACTTTATAGGTCTATCAACAAGGAACACAATTGCAACAAACCGCATATGGATCAGACTCAACATTTTGAATTATAATGTAGAAAAGTGCTTTCATGCGATGCGCCCCCTAGCACAAAATGAGAAAAAAATTGATTAAAATTTTACCATAGGTACCTAGCAATGTGGCAAATAGTTCAATTAAAATATACACTATTCGCACTAGTCGAACATACTATTTCTTATACATCACATTTTGAAAGCATAAATTCCTGATTTACATTATTCCCAAAAAAAGGATCAAAACTTTGGACTGCGTAAAATGACCAATCAAGTCCCGATCTTCCAAAATCTAAACATCATTAAGAATAGAACTTTCTGAAACAAATATTTTGTTCATATATTTTATGAATTGTTTTTTTGATTTTGAGCTATTATTCCAGCCGAATTGATATACAATAATCCTAATATACCTTGACCTTTACAATACATTTTTACGTTTTATATTATGTGACACTTAAGAACATAGTTTTACATTAAATGGTGAAAATATCATAGAAATTGAACTAAAATAAAGTCAGGAGCTGCAAAAAAATCTTTAACATCATGCTTTGAAAATGTTGATTTTTCGAAAATTTGGTTAAGTTTTGAACCGCCTACTAGGCAAACCAGCAATTTCCCCGAATCGGCCCCCCATATATTTTGTGCGTAAATGTCCCTTTGCATATCATGAAGGCAACAAACAAAATCTTTTTATCTCAATTCCAATAAAAATGGTCCACTTTTGAAGACCTACCACCCTCATTTGCATAGTTTTCTTTTGCGAGGTTCGAACATTCATCCTTTCCGTAGCTCAAAAGCTTTCCAGCCACACGACCCCTCGAATCCTAATCATAATTTTATTAAGGCTATCAACAGGGAACAGAATGCAAAAGAACACGCATCGAATCGGACTTCAACTTTTTGAGTTATAAGCAAAAGAATATTAAAAAAAAGCGCGCCCCCCGCCTCCCCCCACCCCCACCCGCCCCCACTGCCCCCCCCTCCCCCCCCCCCCCCCCTCCCCCTCCCCCCCCCCCCCCCCCCACTTCCCCACCACAACCCCCTCCCCCCCCCCCCCCCCCCCACCATCCCCTAGCCGAATTCCTCCCACACCCCCCCATACCTTCCCGCCCTCCCCCCCACCCCCCCTCCTTGTACTTACCTCTATCCCCCCCCCCCCCCCCCCCCCCACTCCCCCTAGCGGCAAAATGAGCAAAGAAAATGATTAAAATTACTGTTAGGTACCTAGCAAAGCAGCAAATAGTTCAATCAAGTATATTAGTCGCACATGTCAAACAATTCAATTCTTAAGTATCAGAATTTAAGCATAAAACCTGATTTACCATTATACCCAAAAAGGATCAAATTTTGGACTGTGCCGTATAATGTACCAAATCAGAGTCCGAATCTTCAAAAACTAAACATCATGAAAAAACCTCTTCAAGAACTAAAACTTTTGTTTCATATACTCTCAATAAAATTGTTAGTTTTGGAGCTATTTGTGGCCGAAAATAAAAAAACACAAACTCGTAATATGACCTTGACCTTTTCAATTATTTTTTAACTTTTAATTGTGATCCCCTTTCAGACATAACAATAACATAACTTGTGAAAATATCAAATGAAAGAATTAACACAAAATACAGTCAGAAGCGGCTAACAAACATGTTTTTAAAACTTTAAATTTTCCTAAAATTTTAGTGAAGTTTGACCGTTTCCAGAGACAAACCATTACAATTTTCCTGAAATTCGCCCCACCCCAAATATTATGTGCCGTATATTCTTGCAAATCATTTGCACAATACAAATTCTTCTACTGATCTTTAACAAAAAGATAGGTTTTTCGTAGACCTACCCCATTTGCACATTTTTATGCGAGGTTCGAACAATTCAACATGCCGTAGCTCAAAGCTTTCAGCCACACGGACCCACGATTCCTATCATATATTTTATTAGGCTATCACAAGAACAGACTGCAAAAAACGCATTCGCATCGGACTCAACTTTTTTGAGTTATAATCAAAAGAATGATTTCAACAATAGCGCCCCCTAGCGGCAAAATTAGGAAACACAATTGATTAAAATTTTACTGTTATGTACCTAGCACAAAGCAGCAAATATTTTTCAATCAAAGTATACCTAGTCACAATCAAACTTTATTCTTATTATCAGAATTTGAAGCATAAAACCTGATTTACAAGAGTATTCCCAAATAAATGGGATCAAACTTTTGGACTGGCCGTATAATGAACCAAATCCAAGTCCGAATCTTTTCAAAACTAAACACATTGGAAAGAACTCTTTAAGAAACTAAAACTTTTGTTCATATACTCCTCAATGAAATATTGTTAGTTTTTTGGAGCTAATTTGTGGCTCGAATAAAAACACAATAATCGTAATAATGACCTTGACCATTTCATTTGATATTTTACTTTTTAATTGTGATCCCTTTTCAAGACATAACAATACATAACATTGTGAAAATATCCATGAGAATTAACACAAAAAATACAGTCAGAAAGCGATAAAAAAACATGTTTTTTGAAACTTTCAATTTTCCTAAAATTTAGTGAATTTGAAACCGTATTTCCAAGGACAACCATACATTACCTAAAATCGCCACCCCCAAAAATTTTGTGCTATATGTCTTGCAAATCATTTGCAGCAAACAGAATTCTCTAACTCTGACACTAACAAAAATGATAGTTTTTTCGTAGACCTACCCTCATTTGCACAGTTTTTTGTTTTGCGAGTTCGAACTTTCAACCTTCTGTAGCTCAAAACTTTTCAGCGACACGAACCCTCGAAAACCTATCATATTTTATTTGGCTTTCAACAAGGAACAGAATGCAAAAACCGCATTTGAAATCGGACCCCTCAAATAAGTGAGTTATTAGCCTTAATAAATTTCATCAAAACCCCCCCTGGCGGGAAAAAGTAAGAACATAAATAAAAATTTTCCTCAACGTAGGATCATTTTCAAATACGTGGTAATAACTGATAAAAATTTCATAACATGTGGACTTTTTTCTATCATGGTTGATATCCGTTCCAACAAAAAGCAGGTTAGAAAAAATAATAAAAAACTAGAATCCTAATTGCGATATAATCATCGGTTTTTCGCAAAGCATTCCATTCCGTTCACAGTCACATGTTTCGAAAAAGATATTTCTTCATTCAATGCTTTTTGAATTACAGTTGAATACAGTGATCTTTCAACACATTTTGGTCCAATGTTTAGCAGACTTTTTAACCAAGAAGAAAACATCAAGTATTACCTGTTTAATGTATCGCAACTTGAAAAACTTTTTTACAAACTTCAGGGTACTGCAACATTATATGTGATGTTGCTTTAGAGAAGGACATACGACCATTGTACTCGATAAACAACAATTGCAAAGGACACAACAACCAGTATAAAATGACACGCGACAATGCGATTGCCACTTAACATTATAACGAACTAATGTTGCATTGAATTACTACATTTTACATGAAATATCGCATAAATATATTTTAGTGTTGTTTCAAATTGATTGTCACCCAAGGAACAGAATGCAAAAAATTGCATAAAAATCAGACTTTTTAAAAAACTCATTTTAGTATAAAGGGTGATTTCAGCCAAGCGCCCCCTAGCAGCAAAATGAGAAACAAAATTGAGTAAAATTTTACTATTAGTTACCTAGAAATGCAGCAAATGTTCATGAATGCATACAAAATTCGCACTATCGAACATTCTATCCTTTATAACACAATTGAAGCATAAAAACTGATTAACTAATTATTCCAAAAAAGGATCAAACTTTGGACTGCCGTAATATGACCAAATCAAGTTCCGATCTTTCAAAGCCCTAAACCTCACTGGAAAGGGCTATTCAAGACTAAAAACTTTTGTTTATAATACTTTCATATAAAAATTTTTGTTTTGGAGCATATTCGAGCCGAATAAAAACACAATTATCGTAAATAGACCTTGACCTTTGAAATTTCATTTAACTTTTTAATTGTGAGGCCCTTTAAAAACATAACAATACATAACTTGTGAAAATATCATGAAGAATGAACAAAAAATAAAGTCAGGAGCGACAAAAAACCATCTTTTCGCCGAAATTTTTAATTTTCTAAAATATATGAAGATTGACCGCTTTTCCTACTAGGAGACAAACCATGCATTTATTAAAATCGCTACCCCATGATATTTTGTGCGTATAAGTCTTGCAAATCATTTGCAGCAAACATAATTCCTCTATCTGAGTCTAACAAAAACGGATAGGTTTTTTCGTGTACACAACCCTCATTGCACAGTTATTTTTGCGAGTTCGAACTTTCAACCTTTCCGTTGCTAGCTCAAAAAGTTTCAGGCCAACTCAAACCTCAGAAACTATCATATTTTATTAGGCCTATCAAACAAGAAACATAATGCAATAACTGCATTTTGATCAGCTTTAAGTTTATTGAGTTAAAGTAGAAAGTGCTTTTCAAGCTAAGCGCCCCCTAGCGGCAAAGAAATGAGAAACAAAAATTGAATTACAAATTATCTCCATTAGGACCTAGCAATGCAAGCAAATAGTTCAATCAAGTAGCAAGTTCGCACTAGTCGAACATTCTATTTCTTATATATCACAATTTGAAGCATTAAAAAACTGATTTACCATTATTCCCAAAAAATAACAAACTTTGGATCTGCCGTAATATGAACCAATCAATTCCGATCTTCACAAACTAAACATCACTGGAAAGAGCTTCTTAAAGAACTAAAACTTTTGTTCATATAACTTTTCTAAAAAATATTTTTAGATTTGGAAGGCTATTTTATGCCGAAAAAAAATAATAATAATTGGTAAATACCTTGAACCTTTGCATATTATGCTTGATTTTCTTCTATGAATTTATTTGCATTATTAAAATGCATAACAGTGAAATAATGATGAAGATGTGAAACAAAAATTAAAGTCAGAGCAGCGAAAAAGAGGAACTTATGGAATACAATTGTTTGATAAGAGATCAAACTTTTGGACTGTGGTCATTTGATCAAATGAAGTCCGATCTTCAAAATCAAAACACCAACTGAAAAGATCTCTTCCACAGACTAAAACTTTTTGTTCATATACATTCTATAAAATATTTTTTAGATTTTAGGTATTTTATCCGATAAAAATTAAAAATAATTGGTAAGACCTGACCGTTGCATAAATGGCTGGTTTTTTTTTCCCCATGATGTTATTGTTTTATAAAAACTCTGCATTAAACATGAAAAAAAAGATTAAGATTGAATAAAAAATAAAGTCAGGAGCTGCCAATATAACCATTAAAAGTCATCTTTGAAAATGTCGACTTTTTCGAAAATATTGGTAAAGTTTGACCGCATACTGGGACAAACCATGCATTTCTCAAAATCGCCACACTATATAATTTGTGTGTATATTTCTTGCGAATCAAATGCAACAAACAAAATTCTCCAACTCATTCCTGAAAGACCGTGGAATAAATTTTTCTCAGACCTACCCTCAATTCACATTTTTCGAGATTCGAACATTCAACCTCCTGTAAGCAACGAAAAGTTAATAAACGCAACTATTTTGAAACTATCATATTATTTTTTAAGTACAGACAAGAACCGCAGTGGGCAAGAAACCGCATTTTCAATCGACTCAAATAACAGAGTTTATTAGCCCATAGTCCACTTATAACAAAACAAGCCCCTAGCGGCAAATTAAGACAAAAATGAAAATTTTTTCCTCGACGTATAGGATCAAATTCAATCCTAGGACCAAAACTAAAAAAAATCAGAACTGTTGACTGTTTCCTATCTTGTCGATATGCCGTTCACAAAAAAGAGACGTGACACATAATAATAAAAAAAAAAAAAATAAAAACAAAGAAGACCAATAGTTTTCGCAAGCGATGCGAAAAACCAAAAACTAGAACCGCAAGCGGTATCTCGTTTCGCTTTTAAACCTAATCAACTTGAACACTTTTTTTCAACACGCCACAATTTTCAATATGAAACAGAAACGAAAAAGGTTTTTTGAATACCTACTCTCATTAGCCAAGTGATTATTTTTTCTTTTTTTTTTTTTCAATGTTAGAACATTCAAACTCTTCCTAGCGCAAAATATTTTCCCATACTCGATCCTTTTGAAATCCATCATCATTTTTGGTACTGTCAACAAGAACAAAATGCTGAAAACCGCATTTCAAATCAGATTTTAAAACGTTTTGATTTAAAAGCAAAAGAGTGATTTTACAAAACCCCCTTTAGGGGAAAAAATGAAAAAACAAAATTGCAAAAACAGAAAATATTTCAAACAAGTAAAAAGCGATAGTCAAAACATTTTTTTCTTAAATTTATCACAATTTCAACATAAAAATGTTAACAATTATTAAAAAAAAGGATAAAAATTTTGGGACTGCCGTAAAATGAACAGTCAAGCCCGATTTTCAAAAAAAACATTATACGAAAGAACTTTTTAAAAACAAAAAATTTTTTGTTCAATACCGCAATGAATATTTTTTAGATTTGAGCACTTTGGGGGCCGATAAAAACACCTTTCGTAATATGCCTTGCCTTTTAAATTTTTTTGTTAATTTTTTAAATTGTAGGCCCTTTCAAATTAAACAAACCATAAGTGTAAAAATTTCATGCGAATAAACAAAACAAAAAGCCAGGAGCGAAAAAAAAAAAACTTTTTTTTGGGAATTATAATTTTTCCAAAATTTTAATGAATTTTGACCGTTTCTAGTGGAAAAACCACGCATTTCTAAATTCGCCCCCCCATTATTTTGTGTGTTAGTCTTTCAAAGGGTAGCAGGAGACGGAATTTTCAATTGATTTCTAAAAAAAAAACGGAAGGTTTTTCGTAGACCTCCCCTCATTGCCGGGTTTTTTTTTATTTTTTTTTTTTTTTGGAGGTTCGAAAATTAAAACCCTTCCGTAGTCAAAAGTTTTCACCCACACGGTCTCTCGATTTCCTATCAAATGTTATTAGGCTATCAACAGGAACAGAATGCAAAAAACCGCATTCGAACCGAACTTCAATTTTTGATTTTAAAAGCAAAAGAATGTTTCAAAAAAGCGCCCCAGCGGAAAAATGAGAAAAAAAAATAAAAAATTTTTTCCATTAGGTACCAGCAAAGCAGTAAATATTTCAATCAAGTTACTAGTCCCAAAAAAAACTTTTTATTTTATGTATCAAAATTTGATTATTCGAAAAAGGTTTAAAACTTTGGACTGCCGTAAAATGCCCAAATCAAGCCGATTTTAAAAATTAAAATCATTAGAAAGAACTTTTTAAAACTAAATTTGTTCTTTTAATTGTTTAAAATTTTTTTTTGTTTTTGAGCTATTTAAGCCAAATTTGATATACAATTATCCCAAAATGACCTTACCTTTACAATACTTTTTACTTTTTGCTCACCTGAGCACTTGTGCTCGGGTGACTTTTGTGATCGCCTTTTGTCCGTTTGCGTCTGCGTCGTCCGTCGTCAAAATTGTTGGAACACTCTAGAGGCCACAGTTTTGGCCCAACTTCTGAAAAATTTGGGCAGGATGTTTGTCTACATTATTTTCGGATGAGTTCGAAATTGGGTCAGTGGGGTCAAAACTAGGGCCTAGGTCAAATTTAGAAAAACCTTGTGAACACTCTAGAGGCCAAAATTTTGGCCCCAAACTTCATGAAAAATTAAACAGGATTTTGTTTTAAAGATATCTCGGATGAGTTCGAAAATTGGTCATGTGGGGTCAAAAACTAGGTCACTAGGGCAAATCCCTTTAAAAACCCTTTTGAAAAACCCCTAAGCCAAATTTTAGCCCAATCTTTATAAAAATTTTGGTCAGGAATTGTCTACATGATATCTCGGATGAGTTCAAAATTGGGGCATGTGGGGTTTAAAAACAGGTCCGAGGTCAATCTTAGAAAAAAACCCGTGAGCACTTTGAGGCCACAAATTTGGCCCAATCTTCATGATACTTAATCAGGGTGTTTGTCTACATGATATCTCGGGATTCGAAATTGGGATGTGGGGGCAAAAAAATAGGTCACTAGGCAAAAACCTTGAAAAAAACCCTTGTGAACACTCTAGAGGCCACAGTTTTTAGCCCCAATTTTAAAAATTTGGCCGGGTATTTGTTACATGATTCTCGGTGGTTCGAATTGGGCAGTGGGGTCAAAACTAGGCCAGGCAAATTTTGAAAAACCCTTTGGAACACTCTACAGGCCCCAATTTTGGCCCAATCTTCATGAAATTGGCAGGATGTTTGTCTTCAAGATAACTCGTTTAGTTCGAAATTGGGTCTGTGGGGTCAAAAATAGGTCCCAGGGCAAATCTTAGAAAAAAAACCCTTTTAAAGACTCTAGAGCCACAGTTTTTTTGGCCCCAAATTTATGAAATTTGGGCAGGATGTTGCTAATGTATCTCAGATGAGTTCGATATTGGGGGATGTGGGGGGCAAAAAAAATAGGTCACCAGGTCAAATCTTTGAAAAAATTTTGAACACTTACAGGCCACAGTTATGGCCCAAAACTTCAGAAAAATGGGCAGGGGGTTTTTATATGAATTTGGATAGTTTGAAAATGGGAAAGGTTTGGGTCAAAAACTAGGTAAGGTCAAATCTTAGAAAAACCTTGTGAACACTCTAAGGTCACAGTTATTGCTAATCTTTCGAAAACTTGGTCAGGTGTTTTTTTACTGATATCTCGGATGAGTTTAAATTGGGTCATTGGGGGCAAAAAGGACTTTGGAAAATCTTAGAAAAAAAAAAACCTTGTGAACAACTCTACAGGCCATAGTAATTGGCCCAATCTTCATAAAAATTTGAATCAGGATGTTGTCTACATGATATCTCATATGAGTTCGAAATGGTCACCTGGGGTCCAAAAAACTAGTCACCAGGTCAATCTAGAAGAACCTTGCGAACACTCTACAGGCCATAGTTTAGCCCAATCTTCATGAAAAATGGTCAGGTGTTTTGCTACTATATATCTTGGATGATTTTAGAAAATGGGTAAGGTGGTTCAAAAACTAAAGGTCCACGCCGTCAAATCTTAGCAAAACCTTGTGAACACCCTAACAGCCACAGTCTGGCCTAACATCTTACATAAATTTTGGTCAGGATGTTTGTTCTACATGAATATCTTGCATGAGTTTTAAATTGGGTCATTTGGGACAAAACTAGTCACCAGTCAAATCTAAGAAAAACCATGTGAACTCCTAGAGGCACAGTATTTAGGCCCCAAACTTTCAATAGATTTGGTCAGGATGTTTGTCTAATGATATATGTGAGTTGAAAATGAGTCACATGAGGCCAAAAACGAGGTCCCCAGGTTCAAATCAAAGAAAAACCTTGTGAAACACTCTAGAGCCTACATTTTTTGTCCCATCTTCATTAAACTTAATATGAATTGATGACTGTAATGTATTCCCAGTTGAGATGCAAATCCCCTAGGATCATATGTAGGGTCACTTAGTCAAATGTTAGAAAAACACTTTTAGATGCTAGATTTTTTTGTCATTATGCCTAACACAGCCACTTACTCAGGTGAGCGACACGGGGCCATCTTGGCCCCTTGTTATATTATTGACATTTAAAGAACATATTTTTTACATAAAATGTGAAAATTTCATAGAAAAAAATCTTAACAGTCATGCTTTTGAAAAATGTTGATTTTTCGAAAAAAATTGGTTAAGTTTGACCGCGTACTGTGGACAAACCATCATTTCCCGAATTCGCCCCCCCATATATTTTGTGCGTATATGTCTTGCAAATCATATGCAACAAAAAAAAATTCTTCTATCTCAATTCCAATAAAAATGGGGACTTTTTTCGTAGACCTACCCTCAAATTTTTACTGTTTTTTTTGCGAGGTTCGAACTTTCAACCTTCCATAGTTCAAAAAGTTTTATATACGCAGATTTTTTAAACCTATCATATTTGATTAGGAATTTTGACAAGAACACAATGCAAAAAACCACACTGAACGGACCTCAATAACAGAGTTATTAGCATTTGTTGATTTTTTCAAAGCGC
Organism: Solen grandis; assembly: GCA_021229015.1. Taxonomy (NCBI): domain Eukaryota; kingdom Metazoa; phylum Mollusca; class Bivalvia; order Adapedonta; family Solenidae; genus Solen; species Solen grandis. Next base: position 61,513,849 of record CM037783.1, read on the forward strand.
CCCCTGACGCAAAAATAAGACAAAAATGAAAATTTTCCTCAACGTTAGGATCAGTTCAGATAAATATAAGGAACTGGTAAAAATTTCATAATTGTGGCTTTTTTCTATCATGGTGATATGCCGTTCACAAAAAAGGGTTAGAAAAATAATAATAACTAGAAAACCGCAAAGCGCAAACTTGGTTTTCGCTTTAACTTGACTAGTAAAGTACTGGTTTCAACTGCAGACATAATTGATTTATATTAACTTTTTTCGAATATTTTGTTAATTGATCAAATTAAGTCCGATCTTTAAAAACTAACATCATTAGAACGATCTCTTCACGAACTAGAACTTTTGTTCATATACTTTCTATAAAAATTTCTAGATTTGAAGCATTTTTTGTACCGATAAAAATAATCGGTATTATGACCTTGACCTTTGCATATTTTCATCGTTATTTACTATGAGTTTATATTGTATGATTTAAATGCATAAACAGTGAAAAAATGATGAAGATTGAAAAAAAATAAAGTCGAGCTTCCAAAAATGAAGCAACATAGGGTTTTTAAAAATTTGGGTTTTGATAAAAAGGATCAAATTTATCGACGTAAAAATTTTTATCAAAAAGTTCCCGATCTTAAAAAAACTAAACAGCAAGGGGAAAAGATCTCCTTTCACAAACCCAAAAACATTTTTTTTAAAACCTTCTTTAAAAATATTTTTAAAATTTGAACATTTGTCCGATAAAAAAAAACATAATCGAAATTATGACCTTGCCCTTTTGGGCATATTTTCATCGTTATTTTTATGAGTTTGTTTGTATTTTTTAAAATTTCATAAAAGTGAAAAAAATGTTTAAAATTGAAAAAAAAAAAAAAGCCCAGGAGCTGAAAAAAAGGGGGGGAAACTTTTACGTTTTTAAACAATTTTTTTGAAAAAAGGGAAACAAACTTTGGACTGGGGGTCTTTTAAATCAAATGAATTCCAACTTCAAAAACAAAACACCAATGGAAAGATCCTTCACAGACAAAACTTTTTTTCTTTAAAACTTTCTTAAAAGGGGGGGTTTTTAAAAATTTGGAGCAAAGGGTTTACCGAAAAAAAAAAAAAAAAAATAAAATTGGTAAAATAAAACCTTTGGCCCTTTTTGGCATATCATGCTTGTTTTTTTTTTCTAGGATTTTTTTTGGTTTAAAAAAAAAGCATAAACGTGAAAAAATTATGAAGATTAAACCAAAAAAAAAAGGGTCAGGAGCAGAAAAAAAGAGGAAACAAAGGATTACAATTTTTTTTAAAAAGGGGATAAAAACTTTGACTTGGTAAATTTTGATCAAAGGGAAGCCAAACTTCAAAAAAAAAAACATTTAGGGGAAAAGGGGGACTCCTAAACAACCTCAAACTTTGTTCATATACTTTCTATAAAAAAAAATTTTAGATTTTGGAGGTTTTTTTAAGGGGCCGATATAAATAATAAAATTGGTTAAAGACCTTGCCCTTTTTGAAAAATTTTTGGGTTTGTGTTTTAATTTTTCTATGTTTTTAATTTTTTTGGGATAAAAATTTCCTTAAAAATTGAAAAAATAAAGGAAGTTTAAAACAAAAAAAAAGTGGGGAGCGGGGCAAAAAACCCAAAAAAAGGGTCAGGGCTTTAAAAATGTTGATTTTTTGGGAAAATTTGGGTTTATTTTTGGGACCCGTCCTGGGGGGACAAACCATGCTTTTCTCAAAATCGCCACCCCATATTTTTTGTGCGAATTTCCCTTGGGCAAATCATATGCAACAAAAAAAATTTTCTTCATCTCATTCTCGGAATAAAATGGGCACTTTTTTGGTAGCCCCCCCCCTTTAAATTTCAAAAGGTTTTTTTCGAGTTTCAAAGGGGTTCAACTTCCTGTAGCACAAAAATTTTTATATCGCAAATTTTTGGAACCTATCTTTTTTTTAAAATTGGGGGTTTTTTAAAACAAGGAACATTGTGCAAAAACCCCCAATTTGAATTCAAAACCAAAAAAAATGGAGATATTTTTAAAAAAACCCTTTTTCCTATAAAACCCCCTGGGGGGAAAAAATCAAAAAAAAAATTTAAAAATTTATCTCGACTTGGGGAACAACTTCAAATCGTGGAAAATTACTGATAAAATTTTTAAAAAGGGAGTGGGGCCTTTTCTCACCCTCGGAGCTAGCCTTTAAAAAAAAAGGGTTAGAAAAATTTAAAAAAAAAAAAAAAAAAAAAAAAAGAAACAGAACAGAAAAAAGGGTTTTTTCGCACTGCGATGCAAAAAACCCATAAAAATAAAACAAAGAAAAAAATAGGTTTTTTCCCAAGCAAATGCGAAAACCTAACTAAAAACGCTAATGCGATTCTTTCGGTTTTGGGCAAAAGAAATTCCATTCATTTCACGAGTCCCCAATTTTTCGAAAAACATTTTTTCTTCGTTCAAAGGCTTTTTGGGAATACTGTTGAATACATTTATTTTTCAAACATTTTTGTCGCAATTTTTTAACCCGACTTTTTACCAAGAAAAAACTTCTAAAAATTTCCCCGGGCGTAATGTAGTCCCAAACTTGAAAACTTTTTTTACAGACTTGGGGTTTACGCAACATTTATATGTGTGTGGGGCTTTATGGGGGATACAACCGAAAAATTTTACTCAAATAAAACAAAAATTTGGGCAAACCCCCCACAAACAGAAAAAAATGACACGGGGACAATGCAAAATGCCACTTAAAAATTAAACGAACTAATTTTGCATTAAATTTAAAAACAACATTTTCATGAAATATCGAAAAAAAAATTTTTAGTGTGTTTAAAAAGGGTGTCCCCAAAAGGAAAAAATTTGGAAAAAAAAAGGGGCCCAAAAAATAAGATTTTTAAATAAATTTAAATTAAAAAAGGGGTTTGATTTCCAACCCAAAAGCCCCCCTACAAAAAAAAAAAGAAAAAAAAAATTTTAGAAAAAATTTTTACAAATTAGGTACCAAAAAGCAGCAAAGGGTTTTAAATGAACCCTAAAAGGTCGCCTAGCCCCGGGAACATTCTATTCCAAATTATCAAAATTTTAAAACAAAAAAACTAAATTTCCCAAATTTTCCAAAAAAGGATAAAAATTTTGGGACGGGCCGTAATATGACCAAATCCAACCCCGATCTTAAAAACCCAAAACCCTCATTTGGAAAGGGCAATTAAAGAACAAAACTTTTTTTTAAAAAAACTTTCAATAAAAAAAATTTTTGTTTTGGAGCTATTGGGGAAGCCAAATAAAAACAAAATTATCTTTAAAAAGACCTTTGACCTTTTAAATTTCATTTAAATTTTTTTAAAAAATTTTTGGGGGGCCCTTTTTAAAAAAATAACAATACATAACATTTTGAAAAAAAACAAAAAGGGGGAAATTGAACTAAAAAAAAAAGGAGAGCGACAAAAAAAAACTTTTCGAAATTTAATTTTTTCCAAAAATTTTAAAAGTAAATTTGACCTTTTTCTAAGGAAAAACCCAAAGATTTTTTAAAATTCTTTCCCCCCCAAAATTTTGGGTGCGTAAAAATGTCTGCAAACCCTTTGGGGCAGCAACAAAAATTCTTCTATCGTTCAAAAAAAAAAGGAAGGTTTTCGTACACAAACCCTCACTGAAACAGTTTTTTTTGCGGGGTTCGTTTTTCCCAAAACCTTCCGTTACAACTAGCCCCAAAATTTTTTCCCAGCCATCATTCCAAAAAACAATCATTTTTTTAATGGGTTTTATCAAAAAAAACCCCAAAATTTCAATAAACCGCATTTAGATCAGCTTTAAACTTTTGATTTGAAAATTTAAAAATGTTTTCAACAAAAGGCCCCCCTAGGGGGCAAAATGAGAAAAAAAAAGATTCCAATTTTTCCAATTGGGGGAACCTACAATGAAAGCAAATAGTTCAATCAAGTACGCAAGTCCACTATCGAACAACTATTTCTTATAAAACAAAAAATTTGAAGAAAAAAAACTAAATTTACAATTTTTTCCCAAAAAAAGGGATCAAAACTTTGACTCCTTAAAACCAAATCAACCCCAAATTTTAAAAAACAAAACATCACTGGGAAAGACTTTTAAAAGAACTAAAATTTTTTGTTCAAAATACTTTCTAAAAAATATTTTTAGATTTGGAGCAAATTAAAATGCCGAAAAAAAATAATAATAATTGGTATTTTACCTTGACCTTTGCATTTTTTCTTTTTTTTTTTCCCTATAAATTTTTTGTTTATAAAAAACCCATAAAAAATTAAATAATGATGAAAAATTGAACAAAAAAAAAGTCAGGGGGCAGGGAAAAAAGAGGAAACGAAAGGGGGATATAAAAATTTTTTTAAAAGAGGACCAAATTTTGGCTTTTTCCATTTGATAAAAAGAAGCCCCGGATTTTCAAAATCTAAACACCAAGGGAAAAAGGATCTCTTCACAGACTAAAATTTTTGTTCAAAAAAATTTTTATAAAATATTTTTATGTTTTTGAAAGCTTTTTTAAATTCCGATAAAAATAATAAAAATTGGTATTTTGCCTTGCCCGGGTTGCATTTAAAATTCCCGATTTTTTTTTTCCTTTTAAATTTTATTTTTTTTAATAAAACCCCTTAAAAAACAGGGGAAAAAAGGGAAGAAGTTTTAAAATAAAAAATAAATTCAGGAGCTGCAAATAACTTTAAAAGTCTTTGGCTTTGAAAAATTTGGGGTTTTTTTTTTCCCCGAAAAAAAATTGGAAAGGGGGTTTTAAAACCGCATACGTGGACAAACCATGCATTTCCAAAATCGCCACCCCTATTATTTTGTGCGAATAGTTTTTCGAATCAAAACCCAAAAAAACAAAATTCCCCTATCAAAAATTCTGAAAAATTGGATAAATTTTTCCGCGGGCCCTTTACCCCCCTTTTTCACTTTTTTTTTTTCGAGATTCAAATTTTTCCCAACCTCCTGTGGGCACAAAATTTAAATAAAACCAACTTTTTGAAAACACATATTTTAATTAATTTAACGACAGGGGGAAAGCAATGAAAAAAAACCGTTTTTTCCAATGGGACTTAAAAAAAACCAGAGTTTTAATCCCTTATTCCTTTTTTAAAAACCGCCCCCTAGCGGAAAAATTAAAGACAAAAATGAAAATTTTTTTGACGGGGGATTTTAAATTAAAGATTTTGGGGGACAAAACGGAAAAAAATCAGAACTTTTTACTTTTAACCCTATCTTGTTGAAAATCCTTCACAAAAAAAGACGGGGGAAAAATAACTAGAATCGCAATTGCGAAATCATCGGTTTTCGCGAAAGCACTTATACCCTAAAACGATTCTCAGGGGATCCGAAAAACAAAATCTTCTTTTAAATGGCTTTTTTGATCCTTTTAAAACAGCGATTTTTAAACAATTTTTCGCAATTTTTAAAAAAAACTTTTTAAACCCAAAAAAAAATTTTTGGGGAGTATTACCTGTCAGCTGCAAATATTTAAGAAATGCGTTAAAAATAAAAATAAATTTTTGAAAGTAAAAAACTTCAAAAAACCAAAAAATTTAACCAAATCAAGCCCCAATCTTAAAATCTAAAAAATCTTTGGAAAGAACTCTTAAAAAAAAAAAAGTTTTTTTCAAATAGGGTTTAAGAATTGTTTTTGGGTTTTTTGACTATTTCAAGCCGAATAGATAAAACACAAACCCTTTAATATGACCTTTAAAATTTTACAATAAATTTTTAATTTTTTTAAATTATATGAATTTTAAAAGAAAATTTGTTAAACATTAAAATGTGAAAATTTAAAGAGATTTAACAAAAAAAAAAGCAGGAGCTCCCAAATGATTTAAAAAGCAGTTTTAATAAAAAATTGATTCCTGAAAGAATCAAACTTCAGAAGCCAAAAAAATGCCCAAATCAAGGCCCAAACTTCAAAATCAAAACATAAATTAAAAGAACTCCTTTTTAAAAAAAAAATTTTTTTTTTCATTTTGTTTATAATTTTTTTTTTTGGGTTTTGAGCAAATTTCAAGCCGAATAGATATACAAAAACCTAAAAAAAAACCTTGCCCTTTTAAAAAAAAATTTTTAAAAAATTTTTTATAAAAAAAACTTAAAAAACATAGTTTAAAACATTACAAAAAAAAAATTTCATGAAGTTTTAAAAAAAAAAAAAAATTTTCGGGGCTTCAAATGTTTTAAATTTTTAAATTTTTTAAAAATTTGGGAATTTTGGGGGAAAAATATTGGAAATGTTTGCCCGGGGGAACGGGGGAAAAACCCCATTTTTTCCCAAAATCCCACACTATATATTTTGTCGAAATTTTTTGGGGGAACAAATCCCAAAAACAAAATTCTAAAAACCATTCCAAAAACCCCCGGGGAAAAAAAATTTTTTTCCCAAAAAAAACCCTCTTTTCAAAATTTTTTTTTTAAATTTCGAACATTCAACCCCTGAGCACGAAATTTTAATAAAACCAAAATTTTTGGGGAAAACAAAAAAAATTTTTTTTAATTAAGAAAGGGGGAAAAAGGAACGCAAAAAAAAAAACCCCGGGGGCCTTTAAAAAGGGGGACTTAAAAAAACCCGGGGTTTTTTTTCCCCCTTTAATTTTTTTTAAAAAACCCCCCCCAACAAAAAAAATTAAAAAAAAATTTAAAAAATTTTCTCGACGTTGGGAAAAAAAATTTTAAAAACCGGGGGAAAAAAACGGAAAAAAAAATCAGAACGTAACTGTTTCCCCCCCTTGTTAAATATGCCTTTCAAAAAAAAGAGACGGAAAAATAAAAAAAAAAAAAAAAAAAAAAAAAAAAAAAAAAAAACAGAAGAAAAAAAGGGGGTTTTTTTCCCGGAAAGCATAAAAAAAACCTAAAATAAAAAAAAAAAAAAAAATAAAACAGAAAAAAAAACAATTTTTTTTTTTCGCAAGCGATCGAAAACCAATAAAAAAAAAAAAAAACAATGGGTTTTTTGGGGGGCCCAACCCCCAAAAAAAATTTGAAATTTTTACCCCAAAAACCCCTTATAAAAATTTTAAATTTTTTTCTGAAAAAAAAAAATTTTTAAATACAGACGTTGTTGCTGACTGTCGTTTTTTTAAAAAGGAAGCTTTGGAAAGGCCCAGCCATTGAAAAAAAAAATTGACACCCCCCCTCTTGTGTCTCGAAATAAATTACTAAAATTTTAAAAAGCATTTCCATACGCTCTCTAACATTTGTTGACCCGCCCCCCCTTAAGCTTTTTAAAATAATTATGCCGACATTTTTTAAATTAAAAATCCATATTATTTTTAAGAAAAATAATGTTGAAACCCAAAAGTGCATCCTAAAATTTCCAAAGTATTTTTTTCCCTTTTTCCCCTTTTTTTTTTTTGCTTTCGTGCCATTACTTTCCCCGTCTTATCGTCAACAGTTTCAAATACACTGACCGGAAACAAAAACATTGCACCATCTTCAAACCCGTACATTCATAGTTATGATTTAGGTTAATTAAAGTTTTAAAACAATTTTTTTTAATGTCATATTAAAATTGTGCGTAAATTTTTTTTTCTGGACAAAAACAGAAAAGCTTTTATCTGAGTTAATTAAAAGCCAAAGGGTAAACATGATAATTCCTGAAAACTAAGTTTTGGTTCAGTCCGTATTAAAAAACTGACAGAGTACAAACCCAAAAAACTACACAAACCATACGAAATGTTTCGTAAGTGCTTTTTTAATATGTTTTTCATTCAATAAGGAATACACATGATTTTCGAAAATTTGATGTTTGACATGGTTCTTCAACCCAATTTTATCCCATATGTGTTTTCCCTGGGGCTTTTCCCCCGGGGGTACAGATAATTTGGGCCTTTAAGGGTTTATATACGTTGGGTTTTTTCATATTAACCCTTTGATAAAAAAAACCCAAATTTTATATAGCGTTGGGGATTCATTTTTAAACCCTAAAATAATGACCCCAATGTTGATATAGCGTTGGGGGTTCCCAAAATTTCCTTAGATAATACCTAAAGTTGAAATAGCGTTGGGTAATTTATATTACCTTAGATAATGACCTAATGTTGATATACGTTGGGGGATTCATATTACCTTAGATAATGACCTAATTTGGGTATAGCGTTGGGTAATTTTTATTACATTAGATAATGACCCCAATGTTGCTATAGCGTTGGGGAATTTATATTACCTTAGATAAAGACCATTTGATATACGTTGGGGAAATTTATATTTCCTTAAAAAATAAAAGACCTAATGTTTATATGCGTTTGGGGATTTATTTACATTAAAAATGACCTTTAAAGTTTCTATAGCTTGGGTAAATTTTAAAATACCTTAGATAATGACCTAATGTTGATATAGCGTTGGGTATTCATATACCTTAGATAATGACCTAATGTTGAATAGCGTTTGGTATTAAAATTACCTTAGATAATGACCTTATGTTGAAATAGCGTTGGGTATTCATATTACCTTAGATAATGACCTTATGTTGATATAGCGTTGGGCATTCATATTACCGTAGATAATGACCTAATGTTGATATAGCGTTGGGCATTCATATTACCTTAGATAATGACCTAATGTTGATATAGCGTTGGGTATTCATATTACCTTAGATAATGACCAAATGTTGATATAGCGTTGGGCATTCAATTACCTTAGATAATGACCTTATGTTGCTATAGCGTTGGGCATTCATATTACTTAGATAATGCCCTAATTTTGCTATAGCGTTGGGTATTCATATTACCTTAGATAAGACCTAATGTTGATATGCGTTGGGGTATTCATATTACCTTAGATAATGACCTAATGTTGATATAGCGTTAGGTATTCATATTCCCTTTAGATAATGCCCTTATGTTGCTATAGCGTTGGGCATTCATATTACCTTAGATAATGCCCTTATGTTGCTAAGCGTTGGGCATTCATATTACCTTAGATAATGACCTAATGTTGATATAGCGTTGGGTATTCATATTACCTTAGATAATGACCTTATGTTGCTATAGCGTTGGGCATTCATATTACCTTAGATAATGACCTTATGTTCCCTTTTAGCGTTGGGCATCATTTTTACCTTAGATAATGACCTAATGTTGCTATAGCGTTGGGTATTCATATTACCTTAGATAATGACCAAATGTTGATATAGCGTTGGGCATTCATATAACCTTAGATAATGACCTAATGTTGCTATAGCTTTGGGTATTATATTCCCTTAGATATGACCTTATGTTGCTATAGCGTTGGTATTCATATTACTTAGATAATGACCTAATGTTGATATGCGTTGGGGTATTCATATTACCTTAGATAATGACCTTATGTTGCTATAGCGTTGGGTATTCATATTACCTAGATAATGCCCTTATGTTGATATAGCGTTGGGTATTCATATTACCTTAGATTAGACCAAATCCGTTTCTGGTTCCATATTACCCACCAGACCTAATACCCCACCATCCCGAATTCAACACGTGAAAGTTTTTCATTTTCTACAACGATGTATACATACTCTGCATCTGCATGACTGTAAACTGTGACACATTGCTTAAATATGCATGTGAATGCAAATTACATTTTGTTTGGTGGGTTCAACGGCCCGTTGACAGTATTTCGTTCATTTGGAGACTAGGTCTACTTGAGACAGTATAGTGCTGCCGCCCTCTAGTATCAAGACGTTAACATATAAAATGATACCACACCCAGTCACATTATCCTGACACTGGGCCACCCAATCCTGGAACTAACCTTATGAACTGAGCGCTAACAAGTTTGGAATGTCGCGGCCGAGGATCGAACCCACGACCTCCCGCTCTCCAAGGCAGACGCTCTAACCACTCGACCAGGGATGATGCAAATGACATCATGCTAATAACAGTATAGGGACTTGGTGAAGAGAAAGACATTGAAAATGGCAGAAATGATTAAAAAAAACAAAAACAAAAAAAAACCACTGACTTTCATGGGGCAAACAACTCAGAAAGTGAAATAGTGACCCCCATTTTTTATCCCATAATTTGTTTCTAGTGTGATTATCTATAATAATGCAAAGTTTAAGAAAATTCTCTGTATTAGTTTTAATTTTCCTTCTTTGTCTTTATAGTAAAAAGCTGTAATTGGCGCGAATGCCTTTAATGCGTTTTGGCAAACACATTAGCGTAAAACATATTATGTAGAATTTCCCATTTGGGAAATAATTTTAAGATATGCAGAGGATAAATGTTTCATTATTTGAAATTGCATTTCTTTCACGAGATTTTGTGCCAATAGAAGAAGAAAAAAATACGGATAGCGAAGCCATTCATAAAATTTTTAATGTTTATAGCTTAATTAAGATATAATTTCTAGTGGCACAAAAAATAATATTCTATTTATGTCATGCTTATTTATTGTCATTCGCATATTATTGTTTTACGATTTCTCGTATCTTTTAAGTTCATAAATGAGAGCCTCTATTGCACGAAAAAGCATCTCGTTTACAGATGATCGGTTGATATTTTTGTTGTTGTTGTTTTTTCTATTCTTCCTCGATGATATAATTGAATTATTTGTTTCCTGACAAGTAAACTCGGCAAGTGTATGTCACATTGCACTAGAAAACGCCATTACCATTAATGCTAATCTCAGCGAATCGGTTACATAGAAAATACGGTATATCCCAAAAGCAGGTGCTTGCGGTACCATGTGACACGGTCTTCACCATTTCCGGGAGGCGGATTCGTGAGTTCAAAGTCGGCGCATGCGCAAAGTGTTAATGTGATCAGGTATATTGCGCCACACGAAAATAGAATAATCGAAAATTAGGTTTAACAATTCTATATATAGTTTCAATACCGTTCGTAACGGTATTGACTGTGATGGAGAAACCATCATTTTTTAACAATTACGGAATGTTGCATTGGGTGATCATACGTCAGTAGATTGGCATGAGATAGACGTAATACACACTGGTAGTTCAAAATCAAATTTTATCTGTGAACGTTCTGATTTAAGTTTCTTTACTGGTGGGCATGGGATGATTCGTTCATTAACTGTGAATATTCTAATGGTATGAGATAATTATTTCATCATTTATAAATATGTTCAGTCTTTTCAATGATGGTATGGAATGATAGTTTTATCATTTATAAAAAAATTTTTTTATCTTTCCACTGGTGACATTGGATGATTATTTTTATCATTTATAAATATTTCAGTATTTTCATGGGTGTTATGGAATGAAAGTTTAATTATTTATAAACAGTTTAAATCTTTTCGCTGGTGGCATTTATGAATATTGCTCAATCTTTTAACCATTTGTACTGAATGCATTTATTAAATTATAAAGCAACACTTTCTTTAATTTTTTAACTGTGTTAAAAGTGATCCATATGAGTTAGTCACAGCCGAGGTCACGGCCTGTCAATACGATTATCCATCAAATCCATCAAAAGGTGTCGATGGTTATTGTTAAATTAAAATAAAGTTAAAAACAGTGGCATCATTGTTCGGCCCGGCGTTGTTTCTCACATCAGCGTGAAATACACACATTTAAGTTTCATGAAAATACATGGTCAATGATTGATCCTTCAATATGATGGCTGAAAAGATGATGTATGAGCTGCGGTGTGAAATATTGTGGCAGACGACAACTCCCGCCGCCAGGTTAATGGTAATATGCAGTATGCACGACATGGCTCCATACTTAGACAATCCTTAAAAAATAAAGTAAAATTGGGGCAATGCGTTTATTTCATATACATGTATTGTTTAAAAGAAATATGACTTGACTATTTGAATTTACCGTCGCTTCGACAGTATTTCAGTCATATAGCGACGTCCAGCTAATTACAGGCGGAGGAAGACCCCAAATGCACGGAGACATCCGGGTAGAACCACCGACCTACCGCAAGCCAGCTGAAAGGCGACCCCACATGAAAATCCAAATGACCCTGCCGGGATTTGAACCCACGCGGTGATGGGCTGAGTGAGTGATAATGTCAGCCCCACAAGTAATATCTTTAACAAGAAAAGAATTAAACAAAATATTTTAATGGACGGCATAAAATAAGCATACTGCCCCCTTCTATTTCCCTTTTCTACTGTTTTGACCTTAAAATCTAACCTGTCTACACACAGGACCCTTAGTTAAAAAAATAAATTGAAAAAAAAAATATAAAAAAATCGACCTCTCTTTATTTTATTTATAAAAAGAGATTTTGAATTTTGATTTTTTTAAAGTGAAGCGATAAGTAGGTCATTACCCACATGTATAAACATCATTAAAATACAAACATCTACTAATAACTTACTAAATACGATCAAATTAAAACGCGAAACTATTTAAAACATACACAAATTACGTATTTGATACTCCCGAATAATCACATAGAAAAATATCGGTCACTGAAAATTATAACAATCACAGCTTTACATTTGACTGCAATACCAATTTGCACATGCGCCAACGGAAGTGAAACCCCCATTTAATTGGACATACTAATATATATACAGTACTAAATAACAGTAATATATTTACAGTACTGAATACCGTTAAGAAAATTGGGCGTAGCTAAATAAGTGCCAATTGTAATTTGTAAATGTGATTAAAACTATTATAAAGTTGGAAACGTTAGCAAAAATGCTTATGAATACCAAGATTATGGGAGGTATTGTGAATACTATATAACAAAACGGTTTAATTTACAAACTAAAATAAATTAACTACCAACTTCCATTAAATTTTATGCACTTGTGATTTTTTCAAGTAAAAAAAATTATATGTAACCAAGCGAAACCGAAAGATCATAAATCGCGTATATCCGATTATTGTTTCCAGATCCGCACAGTAATCTGTACAAATTATCTTCCCTGAAGGTCTAATCCACTTTTACAAATTAGGGGAAATTGTGGTCTAAAAAAAGACATAACCCTGCTTCTTATTTAGTTGTTTTAAATCATATTGCAAAAGCAGCATGGAAGAGTTAAATTTTCATTACTGTGTTTCCTTTCATGTTTAATCAAGTGGAAAGATATATACAATCTGGAAATACCATTTTAAATCTGTCTATGTGCCTCTCTCTTTCTCTCTCTCTTTCCCTCTCTCTCTCTCTCTCTCTCTCTCTCTCATTTATATTTAATTTGAGCATATTTAGCCGTTTTCCTTTACATCACGTGATAATTTTGTCTCATATGTTATGTATTGTTTGTAATGCTAATGCTTCCTACATGTGTAGGACTTATGCAATGTTTGTAAATAAAATCGGTAAAATCGGTAAATTGGAATATCCTAAAAATAAATTATACAAGCCAATGATAGCATTGCAATTACTCTGGCTTCATTTGCATACCAAAATTTGATTGGTTAGAGAAGTAGGTCAAAATCAATATTATACAGATATGCCGAATAAACCTCAATTTTGTTTAGGAAGTTGATTTATGGAATTCAGTGCATTTCACCGATAGATTTAATAATGAACGTACAGTTACTCATTAAGGTCATATTTACGTAATAGTTTTATACATATTTCAATAAAGCGCGTTTGAAAAGGGAAAAAGTACAGGGATATAAAAAAAAATGTTTCCTAGCGATTAGATGCTAAGTTTAGATACAGTTTTTTTGCGCTATTTGTTTTGCAATGACAATATGTATACTCAGGGCCTTTAAAACGTCTCACCTCGGAAAAATGTCAAATATTCTTTTTTTTTTCTTTTTTTTAACGATTTTAGGTTATTTAGAAATGTGATAAGGTGTATTTATCAATATATTGAGGCATGCTTTTTGTCCTACTTATCTAGTAAGACTATTGATTTCTCTGTAACAAAATGGCGTATAATATCGAAGTTATACGCATAACACGAGTATAGTATACCATGCAGACATCCACGACGGGAGAATGAGCTGTCTATCTGGATTATTTTGCAAAATGTTTTAAGGCTATTTTTGTCGCGGATAACGAATAAGTTGACAAAGTCATTTCGAAATGACCATATCATGAGCTGCTCTTCCATATGCATTAATTGATATCAAATTCATTAATATGCAATGTGATAATATCAATCATTTGTCAGCATTTTTATAACTATATCAAATGACAATCAATTCCGACAAAACAAGAGTTCATATTCTATAGTGTATTTAATGGAAATAGAAATATCTGAGCTTATATGATATTACTTAACATGACAACCAATGTCAGATCCTATATTATATATATCATAACGTGAATAAATGGTCAGATTCTATGACAACCAATGTCAGATCCTATATAATATATAACATAACGTGAATAAATGGTCAGATTCTATGACAACCAATGTCAGATCCTATATAATATATAACATAACATGAATAAATGGTAAGATTATTTGACAACCAATGTCAGATCCTATATAATATATAACATAACGTGAATAAATGGTCAGATTCTATGACAACCAATGTCAGATCCTATTTAATATATAACATAACATGAATAAATGGTCAGATCCTATATAATATTATATTTCATTTCAATCTTTTATTCCTTCTCATGAAGCGAGCACATCAAATACATGTATAACAATGGAAAATACAAATTAAAGAAAATGAACCTGTGAACATAACATGAATATATACATAATTGTGATATACATACAATATACAGTCCATGAGCGATTAATGAAATATACAATATGTTTGAGAAACAACAACAACAACAAAACACAAACATGATTCCATTTTTTCTGGGTTGCTAGGCAGTACTGACATTCTCATATACCATTGTGTATACATCAATGTATCATTTTTCATATTATAGTAATGGTTTAACCATGCTTTGAAAATATCTTAGTATGAACTTGAACAGTTAACCCTTAAACCCCTGTTATTTGGTCACGGGAGTTAGTCTGATGAGCTTTTCATACTCTATCTGCACAGAGTTTAATACTCCTAAAGATAGATAAAATGATACTCCATACCACACCCTATAGAAATATTTGAATAAATCACTCCTATTACATCATATTATTAAACGTGTGTATATACACACTAAGATGCACATTATTGTATAAGATGATTTTATTGACAGGGACCACAGAAGTTCCAGTACTACGACAGAGCGTGGTCCTCACACACACCCTAACCGCAGCTTTCGCAGCGAAAAAAGCCCCATCTTGAAAGTTAAATTTACTGAAGACGATCATACTAAAAAACAAGTAAGTACAAAGCACTTAGGGTGAGTAGGTATCACGTGATGTTATTGTTTCTTTTTTTTTTTTTTTTTTTTTTTTTTTTTTTTTATTAAACGGAAATAGGCATTTACCAATACAATACGGAACATAATACTGGATACTGCACTTCTTACAGTTGTCGATAACCACTGTCACCACAAATAGATTCGGCTGATATAGGACGGATTTAATTTTATCACTTTTGCCTTTAGTTTTGAATATATCATATCAGTTTCGTTATATTTCACGAAAATAACATTCATTAAATTTTATTTGTCCAAGGTCAATGTCACGGGTTAAACAACGCCAGCTACTGCTTTAGTGTCTGGCCGTTAACTCTTGATGTTAGACAGTTTTTGCTTCAATCGTTACACCTCGCTGATAAATGATGGCAGAATTACCCGATGTTTTCCGATTGTTTTTACACTGTCATAATCTGCTTACCGTCATCTGCTCTCATCTTCTGAAACCTGCTCTTTCTTTTTTTTCTTATGGTTTCTCTGTTGAAATCCCTACTGGTAGTGCCAGTTTTAATAATTTCCTAGGGGGCTACTACATCCAAGTCAGACAGTTTTATTTGTCAAAAATTTAGTATTATTCTACATTTTACTTTCAAAAAGAAACCAGCACACTCACTCGGGCACATTTTAAAGTTTATTTTTTCATATAAGTATTTAAATTATATGTAATTGTTTTTACTAAATAAAACTCAATTTTGATCTCAAGTTTAAAACTTGTCTTAAAATTTATATTTACTGTACATAAATTGTAAATTGTTGCTACATGTCTGAAACTTTCTGGTTAAACGGAAAATATATCATGTACACATCCCTGGTGACCACTATGTTTCCGTTTTGAGATTAGTTTTATGATTAAGGTGCTGAAATAATGAAACTGGTGAGAAAAACATTATTGTTTGTCAGGATTCACTTACAAAGAGAGAGAGAGAGAGAGAGAGAGAGAAAGAGAGAGATGAACATTAGTTGTCATTGCAACTGGGGCCTCCGTGGTGGAGTGATTATAGTTACTGACATACAAGCACTTAGCGCATTAACGCTATAGATCTGAGCCTTAGTCTGATCACCCATGGTTTTCATGTGAGGAAGCCTTTGAGTGTCGACTCGTGAAGGTCATGGCTTTTTCATACACATGTATTATGGTGAGACATACTTATATCCCTTCCTTGTTTAATTCACAACAAAAAATTAGTATTTTTATACTTAACTGTCTCAAGCATTAATGAATTATCATTGAGAGATGCTGCAACGTATGTTGTTGTTTTTTTCTTCAGTTTTCCAGAAACATAAAAGAAACTGTTGTTCTGTGGTTTTTTAGGCGAGCAAAAGCGAAAAACAAGACTTAAAACTTTTATTGATAATCTTGATAGCTGGGGGGAAAATGCCTATTTTTAATATATATTGTACCATCAGTTATTTACCAAAAATATTGAATCATTCATGTATACAGTATACTAAAAAAATAAAAACCATTTACTCCACATAGACGTGTTTTTATGCCTTGATAAACGGAAGAGACCCAGATCAGACAGAAGAAGTGTCTGGTCAGGGTCTCTTCCATCGTCGGAAATCCGGCTGAATAGTTCCGTTTCACTACATCATAGATGATAACGATTAGACGTGGGTATTCGACGATGGGTTTCCTCTGTTTGCTTATAATATATTATAGCGATATTTTTATACGGTCTGCACGTCAAAAAAATCATTGCTCCATTTATATAACAAAATTTTATTAAAACAATAATTCATCAAATCATGAATGTGTGCATTAATATTGACAGGTAAAGTCAACTTAACTCGTAATGTAAATTTTTTTTATATTTCAGATCATTAAAATGTTGGTGGCAATCTTATTGTGTTTATTATTTGTGGGCCCCAATACTGATAAACAAAGTACTTGTGGCTTTCGACGTTCTCCCCGGAAGTCAGCATGCCGCCCTACAAGTACATGAGGGGGGCATTCCATCTGATGTCCTACCTTAACAGCTGTGTGAATCCGATTGTGTACGCTTTCATGTCCAGAAACTTCCGCCAAAACCCTTTAAACAAGCTCTCTGTAGCTGTATCAGGGGACGTAAATACGTTCGGGAAAATGACCTTCAAATCTCAGAGTGGTACATGCGAGAGAAGTGAATGAAAACGCAGCAAGAGGAAAGTCCGATACTTTTAAAACGGACATGTATGAAATGAAAAATTTCACGAAAAAAGGGCCCTTCCTCCGATGAAGGGTCAGAGTTTTAAAAAACTATCACGTTATATTTACATTTAACAAAGTAATTACTTTTGACGTAAAGTTTCAAGTTCGTTATTAATAAAGTACAGAACAATAGGAATAACAAAAGAAGTAAACCGACATAAATTATCATTTGCAAAAAACCAGTACATGCAAGATTACAGAGCATGTCTGCTTGAAATCAATTTCGGATACCATTTATAATTTCAAGCGATTTTGAATGTAATATGCGTATCTAATTCCCGTGTTTCTTAAGTTACTTAAGTGCGATCTAAGACTTAAACTCAAATGTCTGCTTATTTTAAGTTTGAGCCTGAAAAATACATTTAAAGCAGTGTTCGGGGAATAAAAGCTAGAGAGCCTAGTGTGAGTATGACGTATGTTCTCAAAAACTGTCTCTTAAAATCATAATTGAGTACGAAATTTGACTCAGCTGGAAAAGTGATTGAGCTTGCTAATCAAACTTAACCCTGGGTTTGATTTTGAGTCGGGGTTCGATTTGCATTTTTCTTCGAAACGGGGGCCGTTCGTTTTTTTTGCAACGGTTTTTTAACTTTTTGATTGTATAAAATTTGCTTTTAAATGAAAAAAAAAAAAAAAGAACAACACTTACCCCCCATCAAAATATCTTCCCTGAAATATTTTACTAAATCAGAAACAATGATTTCGGGATGCAAAATTCGCCCCTTACGTCACGATAAGACTGCTTCTATATAATTGGGTTCCGCCATTTGAAATAAAGACTTTATTCAGTCGGATCAAAAAAAAATTTTCTTACCGAGGATGTACCTTTCATGTGGAACGAATTTCGAGATTTCCCGTTTAAAAAAGTGAAAGTCAAGTAAAATGTTCTTCGCTATCCTAAAATTCTTTAGAATACAATCCCTTGGGTTAAGCTTGTACGTATTTACAGACTCCATATCTTTAAAAACCATACAAACCTTTCATTTACCACATAAAAAAAAATAAAGCTATTTACTCAATTCAATAGAAAGTTAATTCCCCCCTCTAACGTCACAGATTGAATAATATCTAAAGGATATAAAGAAAAGTTTCCCCTGAAGAAAATGTGTTAAATTCTTGGTCATCCTCATTATTATATCGTATTTTTTATTACATTTTGTTTTGGTGTGTGTGTGTGTTTTGGTGTTGTGTGGGGTTTGGTGTTTTAATTATCTTATGTCAAATTTTTTTAAAATTAATTTAACTTTATTGTTCGCTGTAATTTGTGGGCAACTATTCTAAATTATGTATATTACAAAAGTAACATATCAAATTAGTGATAAGTTAGTTGTTCGATTATATACTATTTTATAATACTTGAAAATATTGATACTTTTCGTTCAATTTTACAGTTATTTAAATATTTTAAATTTTTAACATTTAAACGCTATTTTCAAATAATCAGACGCTTTATTTATTTTTTTTAACAAATCTAAAACGTTTTTTGGGGGAATGGGGGGTTTTTTTTTTTTAATTTTTTTTTTTTTCATAAAAGGAAATTTTTAAAAATTTTTTTATTTACCCATTAAAGGGGGAAAAGGGGAAAAAATTATAAACCCTTTTGAAAAAACCCTTTATATTTATTTTTATTTTATTGTTTGATAAAATTTTAAAAAAAGGAACAAGGGTAAAAATTTTGGTCTTATTTTGGGGTAAAAGGGCCACAAGTTGTTATTTTTAAACGGACGTGATCTTAGATGGTTACATTAAGATCAGTATGTTTTAAACCCCCTTTTCCCCCAAAGAGGACACCCTGAAAAGACCTATGCAAAGCATAAAACCAATCAGCCCGCGAGTAAATTGTTGTTCGCTGCCCCCAGGGTCTGGAAATGAGGATTTTGTAATTAAATTTGGAAGGTTTTAACTGTTTTTCTGCAGATCAGGGTTTTTGTGGGACCCATTGATGCGCAAAAGGGTCTATATGAGGGAAAGGGGTCACAATCGGGGCAATAAGAAACTGTTCTTTTATATTTAAAAAAAGGGAAAGTATGAACTTTTGGGTTTAAAAACTGGAAAAAATACTAACGCGTACTCAAGTACTTTATTTCCCGGATGTACCATTAACAGATGTTAGGG
>CM037783.1:61533420-61583420 GCA_021229015.1 Solen grandis
CAGCATCTACCAGATCGATCGATTTGATAATCGATTTTCCCTATCATTGTGATTTAAAGGTTTGCTCTTATTCATTTTTTTTATCGCCATAACAGTCAATTAGATCTGGTCTTTTAGATTCAAAACATTTATTTTGTATTTATTATTTAGTAATATCTACATCTACATCATCGTCGAATACCCACTTGCCGATCGGTAGATCATCTATACATAATGCCATGTAGCTAGAATTTCCCTGATTGAGTATTCTACAGAGTCTTTTAATGACATATTAGCCTTTGACTTGAATGAAATGGTCAGATACCTATAAAATTTTACTGCTGATCACATGGTTATAATAACGGGTGATTGATTATGAAATTCTGAAAATATTGTGCTTATGCTGCCCTTGGCACTTTACTGAGACTACTCTCACAAAATTATTAACCCTTTCCCTCATAGAGGACACCATGAAAAGACCTATGCGAACAACATAAAACCAGATCAGCCTGCGAGTAACTCGCAGGCTGATCAGGTTTTATGCTGTTCGCTGCTCCTCAGTGGTATGGAAATGAGGATTTTATAATTAAATTTGGTAAGGTTTAACTGTGGTTTTCTGCAGATCAGGCTTTATGTGGTACCTATTGAGTGCATCAAAATGAGTCTATATGAGGGAAAGGGTTAAGTCACTATACTGTATTCATGTATGGCTGATGTTGTTACCATAAGTCAGGTTTCAAATGATACCAGCTCTTTAAAAAAACAAATGTTTAAAATTTATTTTGCAGATCAAATGGAATTATATGATAGTTTTAATACCTGTCCAGATTCTTTGTGTGTTTCTTTTTATAAATTCCTCTTCAAACAGGATCATTGATATCAGGCCTATGTCATTTACATATTTTCCAATTTTCATATAGTGTATTTATTAAATTTAAATATCGTTACATTTTATTCCCATATTAGAATTCCACATTGAGCAAATGCATCCAAGATTCAGTTCTCAACAGATATTCTTACTCATGTTGTTTTTCTGGTGCAAGTTTGTTATTTGCCTGAAGAAAAAAAAATGGAATGGAAGATGTAATTTGCTTAAAATATGCTAGCATCTTATTCCTCAGGTCCCTTTATTTTTACAATTATTTACTGGGTTTGGGCTATTGCTATATCTGATTTAAAATAAATGCTTAAAATGGCATAGCCAAGCTAACTGTGCCAGATAAAATGGTGAATTGATTTATTCATGATATCATCTTGTTGTGGCACACTATCTTTAGAAATAACATGAAGACCTTGTTTACATATCAGTTAATTTACAACTGTAAAACTTTACTATTTTCAGTAGTAAGATGCATAAATCCAGGTCACAGGTTTGTGGTTCGAATTGTGTCGGGTCGCTACTTAGCAATTGTTCGCTTCCATCCAGGGTACATGCAAAGGGTTATTTGCGTCATGCATATGACCTCCTAGACCAACTAGTCTCGGCTGATTTATGAATAGATGTAAACATGTTAAGTCAGCTGCATGACACTAACTTGAAAGTAGATAATCATTTCTACATTTTAATGGAGATTTCTTATGAATCATTTTATGACTTAAATAAAACTCTTACAAATAGATATTTGAGATATATAGATATTGATCTCTCTCTCTCTCTCCCTCATCATACCTCACTTGATTTGTTATAACAAATTATGGATTAAGGAATTGAAGTTCTGTTTTTTAAGGGTTTCTCTAAGTCTCCATGACTTTTGGTCTTACAATAGTAAAGTCCTGTGTCGTCACAGGTATAAATACAATCTCTGCGTCAGAGGGTCGACTCTTTGGCTCAGTGGTTAGAGCATTGGAATTGCACGCCGGCGGACCGGGTTCGATCCTGGGCCGGGTCGAGTTTGTTACATTGGTGGCAGCGGTGGGATAATGTCAACTGCCAAACCGGAGTTGTCTTACCCATATGTTTCCCAGGCTCGGGTCGAGACTCTCGGAGGGGAAAGTAATGTGACGATGCGTCGTCACAGGTATAAATACAATCTCTGACAACTGTGTCAGAGAGTCGACTCTTTGGCTCAGTGGTTAGAGCATAGGACTCGCAAGCCGACGGACCGGGTTCGATCCTGGGCCGGGTCGAGTTTGTCCATTGGAGGATATCCTTACTATACTTTGAACCCAACACTAATGTAAACATGACAAACTCAGTATCCATGTCTTCAATTTCTGTATTGGTACAGTTTTGTATATTTACTCACAAACTTGTTACAATGAAGTTGAAGTGTGCCCGATGCTTTCTTTTGATTGTTCTATTTTACTTAAAGGAACAATGCATAACCTGTTTACATGTAAAGAGGGTCAGTGATAGTTTTTTAACTTGTGGGACACCAAATTTGAAAAGGAAAAATATCTATTTTAAAACAGGTTCTGGAGGAGGCATGTCTGCATGTTCTTTTATCCCCCTCACAAACTCAGTTTGTGGGGAGGGGGTATATGGGAGTCACTGTGTGGGTCGTTGGGTAGCTTTTTTTTATGACCCCACTTAAAAAGTGGGCGGCATATAGCATTGCTGCTGTCCGTACGTCCGTACTTGTCCGATCATTAACTGAAGAAATACAGGGCCAATGACCAATAGATGAACCCTATTGATTTTGAGGTCACTAGGTCAAAGGTAATTTGTGTACATTAGTGTGAAATCCTTATCCGATCATTAACTGAAGAACCACATGCCTGGGTTTGTGACACCTGTAGGAATATTGGCAATGACCAGCAGATGAACTCTATTAATTTTAAGGTCACAAGGTCAAAGGTCAAGGTCACTGTATTCATTAGTATGAAAATGTTTGTCCGATCATTAACTGGTGAACCGCAGGGACTGGGTTTGTGAAACCTGGTAGGGACATTGGCCATGACCAGTAGATGAATCCTATTGATTTTGAGGTCACCAGGTCAAAGGTCATGGTCACTGTAACCTTTAGTATGAAATCCTTGTCAGACTGGTCGAAGGTTCTTGAAATGCTTTCATTTAACAAAAAAGCGATTGTGTCCTTTGGTCACATTTCTAGTTAATCCATGATATTTCTCATTAACTACTGGATTGATTTCGATCAAATTTCGTAGGAAGTTTTACTAGCAAGCACAAATTTGCATTGTACAGTTGTAATGGTTGAATGATTTTCTTTGAGTTATGGCCCTTTAATGAATTTTGGAGCTTTCTTTGTCCACGCGTATTTCTCAATAACTACTGGATGAATTTCAATCAAACTTTATGGGAAGTTTCACTAGTAAAGACAGATATGCATATTGTACAGTTGTTATGGTTGAATGATTTTTAATTTTTTGTTTGGCTATTTCTAAAACACAGATGTGCATATTTTGCTTTTGTTACGGTTGAGAAAAAAATTCTCTGAGTTATGGTCCATTGATGATTTTCTTGAGCTTCCTTTATCCACGCTATTTCTCAATATCTACAAGATGGAATGTAATTAAACTACATAGGAAAATTCACTAGCAAACACAGATGTGCTTTTTGTACAATTGTTGCAGCTGAATGATATTTCTTTGGTTATGTCCTTTATGATTTTTCTCAAACTTTCTTTGTCTGCGCTATTTCTCAATAACTACGGAATGGATTTCTATCAAACTCCACAGGAAGTTTCATTAGTAAGCACAAATGTGCATATTTTGCTTTTGTTACGGTTGAGAAAGAGAGAGTTATGATCCATTGATGATTTTCTTGAGCTTTCTTTGTCCATGCTATTTCACAGTTGCTACAGGATGGTTTTCAATCAAACTTTATAGGAAGTTTCACTAGCAAGCACGGATGGATGTATTGTTACGGTTAAACAATTTCTTCCTGAGTTTTGGCCCTTTGATGTTGTTTTTTTTCGAGCATTCTTTATCTGCGCTATTTCTCAATTACTACAGGAAGGAATTCAATAATTACCATTTTCTTAATCTTATTTATCTGCACTTATGCTAAGCACAGATGTAAATAATTATACTTTTAATATTTATTTTTTTCAAAAATGTATTACCATTTGGAGAACCCCTTCCATTTGTAGCAGCATTAGGGAATAGAATGTTGGTACATTTTAGGTTGCTTTGCAAAGTTTCTGTTTTATCTCCCTAGAATTGTCATAGTTTTCATTAGCTGTATCAAATTCTGCCACTTTGTGTGACAAGAAGCAGTGAGGAGGTATTTATCTCCTTGTGTTAGCTCTAGTTGTACCTGAAACAAAGCTACTTTGTACAGAATTCCATTAGGACCATTGTCATTGAATGTGTTGATATAAAACGCGATATTCAATAGTAAGATGGCGAAGACGCGAAAGCGCGACAATATGATAGTGCAATGATGATATTGCAACATAGTATCGTGTTTCACCATAGTGATGCTGTCGCGTTTTCACCATCATAATATTATATTGTTGTACTGTACTGGTATCATTATCGCATTATCATAATTGCGTCTTTGCTTTTCTGCAGTCATGCTATGGTGTTATCGTTATCCCTCCATCGCTTTCCAGTGCGCATTTGAATGCTGAAAAAAGAAGATCTTTAAGTACAGCAGTTCAAATAGACGAGTTTGTCTCATGTAAATGCATTTTTGATATTCTTATGACTCATTTTGACACTGGAGTTGACGTCCGCTACCAAATTTTCAATTTCAATTCTAGAACGACATTCCTAAAATGTTCATTGGAGGTTGAAAATGAGATGTAGTGATGTGTATCTGCACTTTCATTTTATTGTATTCATATATTTAATATTGTATGGTGAATTCAAATTTCGATCCATTTTGATCAGATGTCTTCAAATACACATAACGGTTTGAAGGTTAATATTTATTAGAAACATGAAATTCCAAGTTTAATTATGACATATATTTTAATAATATGTGTAGAGTTATGGCCCTTAAAATCGGAAAATAGAAGAAAAAAAATCTATGTTTAAACTCAAGCATACTCATTTGTTGGATTTCTTGGCTGATACCGGCCCAGCAGTTAATGGCTCTTGAATTTACTATATAGCATCTAATATTTATGAAGATTTTTTAAACACGCACTGATCAAAAAGTTATAGGTGGTGTATTTTTTTTATCCATAAACAGCTTCAATATCATGTATAAAGTACAGGTTTTATAATTCATCCCTCATTTTTTGATCGCATGCAGTCCTTCTGCGCGCTCAGCACTTTATTAAACAATGTTTAAGGGTATATGTTACAGTTTATAATCGCAATGTTTCGGACATGTTAAGTGTAACATATTTCGGATAATCCATTTCTGGATATAAGCTGTCATAATGTCAGCACAACTGCGCTTAAAGGGTTGTTTAGTCATTGAGAGGCATCTGTTTGTATCTATAACATCTTCTTTTCAAATAGCTGATAAATTTTAAATGAACTGAGCATGTTTAATAGATTTTATTGTTTTACTATTTTATTCACCAATAGATAATTAATTTACATATGTATTTCATTATCTATCTATTTCAGCACTTAAAATATAGATATACATGTATTAATATTGCATCTTTTTTTTGGGGAGGGGGGGGGGGGGGCATTTTTTTTATTGATATCGTTTCATAACTTTTTTTATATAAACAGTCGAACTAACCCGTTCTTTTATCAATCATTAATCGTTATGCATAATTGTTCATATCTTTAACGTATTTTAAATAATTTCTATATTTGTTTCTATATCGCAATGTTTATAGTTGATTAGAAATAAATCTAAAAATTAATTAATAAATTGTCTTTGCATTGGTGTTCCTTTAATTTACAGCGAATTGACACGTGATGCTTACCTTCATTTGTAAGTTCTTTCATCCAACTACCAAGCTGTTTCCGAAACTCAAGGAAGTGCGCATCTTTTATGTCTAGTAAGATAATATCAGTATGTCCATAGACTTCCCGCTGCCCATTTGAAATAAAGTTTGTGTTGGATTTGCATCACGTTGGGTAATAGACATGTCATTGAAATCTACAAAATTAGATAACGACAATGGGACATATTTTTTCCGACATTATTAGATCAGCTTCTGACATTTACGTACATCACATGCACAGGAATATATAGAATATAATATAAGATACTGGATAGTGATGGCTATAGACCATGCACGAGATCATCGTGTATAGCTGGCATACGAGTCATGTGGTCTAAGTCGGATAGATGTCAAACGAGCGGAGCACTCGTTATTGTATGGAATAGGTTTTTTTTTGTTTTTTTTGTTGTTTTTTTTGCCAATGGAGCCGCATAATCAAAACAGGGAGCTACCACTGTTATTATCGTAAAATAACAACACGTAATATGTAAAAAAAACAACAACACTTTATGAAACAATTACTTAACTGATGAAAAAAAAAACAAGATTCAAAATATGCAAATCTTCTATCGTTATCATAAAGAAACTGGACACATATAATGTGTATCTGTTGACTTCTCCTTAAACCCGTAGGCAACGGGTTTTAAAACTTAGTTAACGGACCTTGCAAGGCAACCTGATTCATTAAAGCTCAGAAAAAACAAACATTTTGGAGATGTTTTGAGATCTTGAAATATTCAGACTTCAGATACAAACCGTCAAAAATTAATGAAACAGCAGTTAAAAATAAGTATTACAGCATAATGTAGAAAGTGAAAAAAATCACAAACACTATACCTTAGGCCTTAGCGGACATGTCTAATTTACGACCCTAGGTCCAATACGCGGTCTCAGTATGTATAGTGCTTGAAATTGGTAACAGAACATTACAAAGCCTTGTAAACATATATTTAACTTTACACATATCATCAACAAAAAATAATGCCATACTCCTACGTCAAGCTACGTTATCTAGGGAAGTAATAACTACTGGGAAGATTGTTTATTAATACCGGGACCTGTACCTAAATCCCTTACGAAATAAAGACTTACCTGTGCTGAATTGTTTTCTTGATAATTGTCCTTGATGTTGCTGCTACTGTTGCTGATAATGATGTTTTTTTTTTTTTTTTTTTTTTTTTTTTTTTTTTTTTTTTTTTTTACGTTGACATTAACTAACGATTCCAATGATTATATAAGAAAGGAATAACCTGTTGTAAAATTATCTTCATTGATCTGTAGATTACTGTAGAATCATTCATTTTCTTTGGGGACTAAATTTCATTGATTTCGTGGATGACTTTATCCGCGAATATTTATCCCCACGAAAACTGTTTATTTCATAGACCTCGTGTTTTCTAGTACATAGTTCCACGATTATATGTATCAACGAAATCAATTAAATCACATATTCCACGAAATTTTATGACAACGAAAATAAATGACTTAACAGTCATTAATAGTTAATATATGGCATCACATAATGTGTCTACTATGATTAAAATATGTTCTGTACTTTTTTGTTCTAGATTCTGAATAATTTATAATACATATTTTGTTTTTGTTTTTGGACCTTTTCTGTATGGCTTTGCTTTGTTTAAATCGTGCTTCAAAAACAAAAATTAATATTGTCTATCCTATACTTAGAAAGCAAATCTATGGTGGCATATTTCTGCCAGCCACTTATCAACTAAGCAGTGTCGAAACTTCTGAAGAATTATCACATATTCAGTTAGTATCTGGCAAGTAAAAAAATTCGTGTAATCCTCTTAGGTATCTTAACAGGACAAAATTGCTTGTTAGTGCCCACTACTGCCAGCCATATATTCACTTAAGATAACTGGATATCTCGCCTTTTTTTGCATTTATGTACTTTAGACTTAACTAAAAGATATATGATTAAAAATAGGGGGTCACCATGCTTGTTTTAGAGATCAAGCTTATGGTAGAGCATCACTATTTGCTACAATTTGTTGAGAAAAAAAAACAAAGCATTTAAAAATAAGAAAGATTTCGTTTCTAAATACTATAACAGCATATTGAAATGATATGTTTAAAATATCTTATCACCATTTTCAACTTAAAATGTATTCCATAAGTTACAGATAATATTACTGTCAAATATGCATTGAAAATACAAAACGGGCATAAAATCTTATTTGTGCCCGGACCAAAATGTATACAAAAACTATGTATCCCAAAACTGTGATTTTTTATAAATATTTTTCTAAATAAAAAAAATAAGGATTTTTTCTGAAAATGAAAAAAAAAATAGATACCTCACCAGATTTGTTTTTTGAACTAAAAACTTTTTTTTTTATTGAAATTTTCCAAATTTCAAAAAAAAAATTTTGTACCTTCAAAATTGGCGAATATACTTTTGATGATCTATTAACACATGAATCTTAAAATTTAGGCTTTTTTCTATCAGTCTACTTATAATAAATGAGAAATTCTAAAATATTTTTTTATCAAAATCAAAATCAGCTGTAACTCGCTGAAACGCCTTTAAGATACCTAAGTGGATAACTTGAAAAGTGTCTTTTTGCCAGATAATAACTGCATATGTGACAAATTTTCAGAAAAAGTTCCGGCATAGCTAAATGGATAAGTGGCTGGTAGAAGTATGCCACCATACACATAGATTTTCTTCGTTCACTTCCATTATCACCTACAACTTGACGCTGTTTGCCCAAAAGTAAAAGCATGTCATGGTTGTCTGATTCCAGTTCACATGTATAACAAATGGTACTGAATAGTATACCCATAAGAACAAATTGATATCTTTAACCACTTCTGAGAAACTAGACTTAAAAATGTGTGAGTTATTGAGTAATACAATTTTGTGTTGGCTTCTGAGTAATACGACTGTTACCCTTATTTCTTGATAACTACACGTTTACTCTTTATTTTCACTTTTCAGTGATGATGTATAAAGTTTAAATATAACACCTAAATAAATTATACACATAACAAACCATCCATACTAAGTGTTATCGTACCCTTTATACAGCAAACTGTACATACAAACATCATAACAATTTTGCAGTCCATTTCAGGATCAACTACAGCGGTCGAATATCCTAGGATTGTGTACACGCTGACATCTTTATTTCTTAATTAAACCAGTAGACAATGTTTATGGCCATACCTTATCGGCTAAGTTTAACCGTGACTGATACCGAATCAAATAATAAGCCTTAAGTCATGTAAAATGAAAATGCCAGAGTTTACTTTGCGTCCACTTCTGTGTCTAAATCCAAATTCAACATATAAAGCTATGGCACCGTTAGACAGGATGTTTGACCATGCCGTCTTTATGATAGCGGTGACTGGAGTAATGTCCCTTGTACACGCTGTATGGTCCGGGTTACACAGCAACAAATGATCGAGATCAAGTGGATTGGCTATTACATGTACATGATTACTGCTTACTCCCGCCTGTAAAATATCAGCCAATCACATACTTGGTCTTAGTAATATATAAAACAGCTTTTACCCTGCTCATTTTTCACAACATGTGAAATCAGGGAAACCTGTAAACAGTTCTGAAGAATGCAGTTCAAAGGACAAATGACGTCCCCGACTGGTTCTTCATGAACTCGCTCTTATATTGTATATAGTGAACACTGGCTCTCAGACATTCTTGGCCATCTTTTTTATATTCATTTCCAGAGTTTTACAATTATGTTCACAGTCTTCTGAAAACCTCTCAACTGTCTACTGTTTACTTACCGTTCCCGTAGGCCGAGTGGTTAAGAGCGTCCGCCTCGGGAGTGGGAGGTCGTGGGTTCGATCCGCGGCCACGACACACCAAAGTCATAAAAAATGGTACTGTTATAGCTCCCTTGCTTGGCGCTCAGCATATAAGGGTAGTTGCAGGACTGGTTGGCCCGGTGTCAGGATAATTTAACTGGGTGTGGTATCATGCCACATGTCTTCGGCGTGATACTGCAGTGTGACAGCACTATATCTGTCTCAAGTAGACATCGTCTCCAAATGACTGAAATACTGTCGGTGGGACGTTAAACCAACAAACTGTTTACTTGAAAAATAAATGATTACGAAACATGGAAAGAATGCGGGAAGCCAGCAATGTTCATGTTAACCCTCACTAGTGTTTTCATTTTTCTCTATCTGTCTAAAACTGAAGAATGTATTTGATATTACAACAACTTTCAATTAGCAAAACACAGGACTGTCGCTAATTAGAATTCCAGACGTTTCACCCCCAAACCATTTCCTCCCCTAGACGTTTCACCCCCCAAGCTGTTTCCTCCCAAGTCGTTTCACCCCCAATTTTCAAAGATCGAGACGTTCACCCCCACTTTATATTATACTTGTTAATATGTATATTATTGTATTTTTTCCTAAAAGAAGATAATGCAATTATACTATTTAATGTTATATGCTTAGTTTTAAGATTAAAAATATATATTTAAGAGATAAAAATTAAAAGGTTTCACGGACATATATACTAGATGTTACGTATGATACATCCATGATATAATCAAATACCTATTAAACATGTCAGTTGATGATGTGTAATTATGTTAATGTAGGTATGATCATTTCTAATCATACTTAAGATTTTGTAAGTCTTGAATGAACCAAATATGTTGAAGTAAGTGTGTGTGTGTGTATGAAATAAAAATATGATATGAAAAATAACAAAAAAATTTAATAAAAAAATAAAAAAAACAAATACATATTTACAAGATTAACAACTGAATAGTCGAGGAAAACTCTAATTTTCTTACATAGTTAGATATTAACCATGGCTTTATTCTTGTATATATTGATCTTTGAGTCTTTGAGTTAAAAGAGGAAAAACAGCTTTATCGATATTATGACACGTAAACAAAAAGCCGTATCCAAGATTATCCAATAGTTTTTTAAGTAAGCTACACCATAGTTTGTTTTTACTATGAATATTGGTATTGTTGTAACTACTGTGCTGTTGCTTTAATGATTCCGGTTGATTTAAAATGTTTATCCAGTATTTTAAACATCTCTGTTTACTTAAGATGGAAAGAGGGAACTTACCCAATTCTCCGAGTACCGCAACATTAGAGGTTTGTTGACGAACACCTAAGACATATTTAAAAAATTTATAATGAAGTTTATCTATATCGGGGTAATTGTAAATGCCCCATACTTCTGACCCATATAATAATATTGGTATTACAAGTGCATCAAATAATGAAAGTTTCGTTTTAATATCTAATTTTACTCTACTAAAAATTGATAAGAGGTGATTATATGCTCTCAGGGCTTGATCATTTAATGTTTTAACAATGTTTGACATATTTCCGGTGTGATCAAGTTTGACTCCAAGGTAACAAAAAGCATCAACGACTTCTATATTTATATTATTTATCGTCCAAGTAAAGTTGCAACGAGATCTGCGTTTTTCATAAATACACACTTTGGTTTTATTTACATTAATTTTAAGACCCCATTTACATGAATATTCATAAATAGCATTTAACTGATTTTGTAAACTCGTTGGATCAGTAGTAAATAAAGCAATGTCATCAGCAAAAAGAAATACAAAAATAGATAAAACCTGTAAATCTCTGTCGGTAAAATTACCTATATTAATACAATCTCTTATATCATTTATAAATAAGATAAAAAGTAAAGGAGAAAGCGGTTCGCCTTGTTTTACCCCCAATGGAAACATCAAAGTAATCAGAATACGACATTTCGGATGAATTTTTTATACAAGATTTAACATCGTTATATATAACTTTTATCAAATGAATGATTTTACAGCTTATACCAGATTCTATGAGTTTTATCCAAAGAGCTTCATGAAGTACAGTATCAAATGCTTTTTTATAATCTATAAATGCACAATAAAGTTTATTTTTTTGTAAAATGACATTTTGAATAATTGTTTGTAATATAAATATACAATCTACAGTACTACGATTATCTCTAAAACCAAATTGTGAAGGATTAAAAATATTTTCCTTCTAACACCATTCATTTATTCTGTTTCTTAAACATAATGAAAATATTTTAGCAATAACATTAACTAAAGTGATACCTCTGTAGTTGATCGATCCCCCTTTTTGAATATTGGGACGATTGCCCCTTTACACAATGACTTCGGGTAAACACCTTTATCAAAAATATAATTAAAAATATTCATCAAATATGGGGATATAAATTCTTTAGAATCAATAAAGAAATCTGACACATTATTCATAACATCACAACTTTTATGCCTTTTTAAGGTAGAAATGGTTTTAACAATTTCTTCAATATCTAAAGGTCTGTCAAGTTCTTCAATATATACAGGTGAATCTCTACTGTCATAATCATATACATTAAAAGAATTGTCATGGGGTGTATTTGACATCGTCTTAAAATGTTCCACAAAGTCGTCAGTATTTATACCATTGTCACTATTATGTGTATTATGTTTATATTTATTAATATATTTCCAAAACTTTCTTGGGTTACTTTTACAAAGCCCTGATAAGGTATT
Organism: Solen grandis; assembly: GCA_021229015.1. Classification (NCBI taxonomy): domain Eukaryota; kingdom Metazoa; phylum Mollusca; class Bivalvia; order Adapedonta; family Solenidae; genus Solen; species Solen grandis. The sequence goes on from CM037783.1 coordinate 61,545,757, forward strand.
TTTTTCTTTTTTATAGTAACCAAGCTTCGATTTCTTTTTAGCTTTACAATAGTTTTTTTTCTAGCATTCAAAAATAATAAGCGATTTTCATCTGTAGGGTTTTCTTTATATACTCGTTTACTTGAGTAAAAAATAGTTTTACTCTCTCTACAATTTTTATCAAACCATAGAGCTTGTTTATTTCTATATCTTTTTATATTCGTATTTGTTTTAAAGGACTTCCCCTTTAACTGGAAAGATATATCATAAACTAATTTAGAAAATTCATCCATGCATATGTCTATATTATCGCATTCTGTCAGCAAATTATTGGTTATATCCTCAAAGATTTACTTTTTACTATCTAACATGTTAAATAAATCAGAGTGGTCACATTGATCCCATGCAATCCGATCACAACTATAATTTTGTTCATGTTTTAATTTATATTACACTTTATTTTAAAATATATCGGACAGTGATCTGAAAATTCATTCAAATCTAATATTTTTAAATCATGCAAATATACATACAGATTATAATTTACAATAACATAGTCAACAATACTTGCGGCAAGTGTACTACTATTTATATTGTAGCACGTAAAATGACCCGGTTCAAGACGACCATTAACTGTAAAAATACTGTTTTCTTTGCACAGTGTCAATAATTTATTACCATATGTATTTATCTGAAAATCGGATGACAATCTAGGTGGTATGTTATCAATAGGTATATCATATATCGGCATGGTAACATACCGATCAAGAGTTATATTTTCGGTGACATCTGACCTTTGCCCTATCCTCGAATTTAAGTCACCGGCCAACATTATATCTCCAGATTGATTGTAATTTCTTATATCTAATGATAATTGTTCAAAGAAATCGTAACAATAAAGAGGTGAATTCATATTCTTATATACTGGTGAATCGATGGGGGGAATATAGCAGCTACACACATATATATCATTTTCAAAACCAAAAAAAGATGTCTTTAGTTTGCACCAAATAATACCTTTATTATTTAATTTAATAAGATCAATACCTTCACAAAGATATTTTTTGAAATAAAATATAACTCCTCCACTATCACGTTTGGCCTTTTTTATTGCATTTCGGCCGAGGACATGAAAAACATTAAAAAATTTCTAATTTAATATTTGTGGTTTTGGCATTCCAAGTTTCTGTTAGGATAAGAATAGAGGGGAGGAAACGGCCTGTTATATGCTCAAATACAGGACGTTTCACCCCCAAATTGGAAACGACTGGGGAGGAAACGACTTGGGGGTGAAACGTCTGACAACCGCTAATTCTACCAAAAACATAGGGACATTCGTCGTTATTCTTATTTCCGTTTTAAAGATACATAAATGTTTCACCTCATGTCATATAATGTTTGTTAGTAATAGTTATTTGTGTCAACTTACGTCATTTACTTTGAGTATTTTGTAAAATGTGACCCTGACACTTTGAGTATTTACTTAACAGTGAGTTTAAGCTGGTGATAATCGAGCCTGATAAGAATTATTGTCTGATTAGATTTTTACTATCGTTTTCAGTTTATAATGGCCATTTACTTGCTCGCTTATCTCGTGACAAGAATCTTGACCTAAACAAGAGGTTGTAAATCTATAAAGTCGCCCTGCTGTGACATTTCAATTATCCATGAATAACATTCGGTTTTCTTTTCTTTCCTGTTTGTTTAGTTTATAACCACGCCTTGAAGCTGAACAATCTCTCTCTCTCACTATTGCCATCAACTTTTCTTTTAAGATGATTCCTCTTCCAGGAATGAGAAAGAAGACTGTATTTTGTTTAAACATGAATTAAAAGGTTCAAAGTAATGGAGACCTATAATCAACAACGCGGCAAATTAACCCTGTTAATAATTACATCGATATGGAGATGGTAATTTATGATGAGAGCTAACTGAGTTTTCAATTTTGGATGTGGCCTGGCATTTTTCTCATTGCAGACAGGGTTAAACTTAGATTCTGGGAGTATAAGAGAGGGAATGGACACCTTGGCATTCGCAATGTATTCCTGTTTCCTCCCATTCAACATCAATAACAACGTGAACAAAATCATGTGTGTTAACGAGGTTTTCAGTGGTAATATCGACTTCTTTCCATTCCTTATAAGATTAAAATTACTTATTTATCATTTATTTTCATATCTCTTTATGTAAACATCTAGAACATAAATACATGTTTTCATCCAATATCTGAGTCTGAATGCAATCTATAAATAGAAACTGTGACGTTATTCAGACCGGTGTTGACACATTGAGTCTGAATGAATACATCGCTATCAATCGTAGGTGAGTACTTGTGGGTAACCTGGCAAGTTTTAAGTTCAGTACTAGAGTAGTGTTTGTTGGACTGGTTTATAGTACCGCTGACATTGTAGTGGTTATTTAGGGTTTTGCATACACAGAACAGAGGAGTTCAATTCTATTGAACTATTGTGGTATACGGCATTATCACGACCCTGGGTGAGCACAATTTCCAATCAGCCACCTGACCCGGTTTAAGACACAATTGGGGTATTCTTGTATGCCGAACAGAAATATATCATGAAATAAACCAAGTGACCCCAACTGTAGAAAGTCCAATGCTCTGTCATAATAATGAAATATAATGAAATATAATCTAAATGTCGTTGCTTGATATAATGCATACCAAATCCACCATAACAATGTTATACATAAAGTGTTCTTTATCTAAGCAGCGCCATACACAAACTATAAGCCAATTCAATTGTTTGATTCAAAATAATATCTTGATTTTATAACTTTTTTATATTAAACTTTTAATTAACAAACCTATTCTATCTTTAAAATCAATTTAGTATTTATGTTTTATATAACCGACTCTAAATAAAATATCTTGTATCTTCTTTCTTGTTGTTTAACATCCAACCGACAACATTTGAGTCATTTGGAGACTATTTTTATTTGAGACAGATGTAATACTGCAAGATAATTTCAATTTCAAACACCAAACAGTGCCTTTGGTCCTAATTTGAAGGTTCACAAGTAGGTCACTGGGCCATGGTCTTTTAACGTCAAAGTTCAATTCCACACAAAGGCCGGCCAAAATTCCAAAAACATGGTCAAGGTCATTTCAGATCAAAATTCAATTTCACACACAAAACTGTACCTGTGGACCAAACTGAAGGTCATACCAGTAGCTCCCAATATAAGTTGTACACACAGTGTAATCTGACATTTTTAACCATTCGAGTGCCATAACTGCAGACCCAATGAGTAGATATCAGTCATATCTGAACTATGGCGAGAATTATGCAATAAAAGAATTCAAATGGTTTGAAGAAGGTTGCTTATGAAATGACGTGTAAACAATGTGAAAACTGCCATTTTTCATAGCTCAATGTCAATAACTCCAAACCTAATGGGAAGATATCAGTCATTATCAAACATAGCCGAGAGATTATGGCTATTAACATTGTCATTAAGTTTGAAGAAGATTGCTATAAGAAATGAAGATGCTTGAGAGTACACAAGAAAATGTAGACGGACGGACGGACGTCTTGACATCCGGACGGACGGACGTCCTGACATCCGGACGGACGGACATTGACTGATCACTTCGTGCTCAGGTGAGTTAAAAATTGTAGATTGTCTGGTATATATGTTGTCTTTGATTTTTATGGTTGTTTCTTTGTTTGTGAGCATTTGATTATGAATATTTTGTCTGCCAAGGGAATGGAAGTGTACTATTCATGGTATTTATAAAATAAAGTAAGTGTATCAAGTTTGTGCCATTTATTTAAAAAAAGAAAATAATGAAAATAACATTTTCAAGTTAACTAAACTAGTGTATAGAAAATTTGAAATGCGCATCTATGACATATCCACTACAGCCATATGTACAGTACAGTGACATTCGCCACAATAGGCATTCAAATTTTGAATGTCGCATACGACATTCACGACATTGGACATTCAGATTCTGAATGTCGCAGCACGACATTCACCATCGCACAGAATGTTCATCTCTTCATCCAGCGTGTTGCGTGGATCAGGTTCCTGCATGATATAGCGTGAGCTGCAATTTTCCTACATATTTCCTTGCATGCGTGTCTACTAGCTGGCTCTCTGTGTCTCTTTATATATGGTCATCAAATCTATTTATATAATAGCGTCTACTGAGAACTATTTTTTACATATTAAATACACTAGTAGTAGTCCTCTTCTATTCGATGATTTGCATGACGAGTCCAAGGACAAGCAACATTCTTGCCTTTATAATTTCAAATTACGTCAACAAACCATTGAATTTTAAGTAATCAAAAGGGGTCTAGGCAGGGGTGCTTTTGAATCTATAGTCAAGTCTCTCATCTCTTTTTCAGAAGAGAATGCCTTGTATCTTAGTAGTTTGTTGCTTCTGCTGCACTGTTTGAAGGCCCATGATGCATTTGCGTGGTTCAATTGCATTCGCCATTTATTTGCCGTGGCTTTCGAGTCCTTCCTCACAACACAGAGAGGACACGTGTCATTTTTTGCTGATGTGACACTTATCAAATAATCCTTAATTCTTTTAGTAAATTCCAAACCTGCAAAACCTGCAAGATACTCGCCTGTTTCAATAGGCTTTTCAGCGAAATCTTCGTAACGAAGTAAAGTCACTCTTCGTGGATTTTCTCTGATATTCGGCAATGTGAGACTGAGATCTTCATATATTTCATTGCAAAGATATGTTACGTTATCTGTGATGTCAGCCAATCGTTTAGAGTTAACAATACCTCTTGCGTCCCTCACCAGATGCACAATATGAAGGTTAGGAAAAAATGGCAGGAGCTTCACCGCATTGTGCATGCTGAGTCTGATGAATTTTATTGTTATCAAAGGGGATTCAAGACATGCTCGCCTTGCACTCACTAAACAGTCATGCAGTAATGTTTCGTTTCCTTGATAGCATTTGTAGAATTTGTCCATCTGGGCGGAAAACTCGTGCGTGAATTTGTCTTTGAGGGTGGGGAAACTTAACTTGTCCAATCGACATGAAAGTAAGTTTTTAATTTCTTCCATCAAAATGTCCTCTCGGATGTTTGCTTTGTAGTGTCTGTTCAAAAGAGATAGTAATAAAGTTTTGAATTTGATTAAAGTATAGCTTCATTTCAATCTGCGATAGCGATAGCTTGTTCAAGGCATCTAACCTACTTTAAAAAGCCAGAGAAAAAGGTCAAGGAGAAATATTATATCGTTTTACATATGCCCTCCACTAACTGGCCATTTAATTAAAAAATCTCCGATGGCTGACCGCGTAAGACAGACAAGACCTTAGCCAAGAGATAAGCTACTCGGTGAAATACCGTATGTTCTCGGCGCGATTTCTTGGAGGTGCGCGCCAGATCAAGAGTTCAGTGTAAAAATGTGCAGCCTGACCGGGACTCGAACCCAGAGCTTTTCGCTTACAGGGCGAATGCTCTACCGACTGAACAACCCGGCCGCATACATATGTTGATGGATAAAAATAGCCAGAAAGTTATCGATCAGATTGCACAACTCCGTGCAGTAGTTACTTCCCTTATTCGAAAGTACAGACGCACCGACTTTTTCGCACAATATCGCGGTCGCGCCGAGAGTATACGAGATTTCTTTCACACGCTAATTTGTGTAGCGAACCTGTTGGTTTAGGTCTTTGATGTATGTGATATGTGATGAATCAAAACCATTTGTGTCATCGTATCTGTCGTTATCACAATAGGGAACAAGTGTATCTAATTCGTCAATTCCAAAGGAGCTTCTCTTATTGAATGTAATTGACTCCTGTCCTTTTCTGGACGGTATTCAATACTTTATATACATTACTGTTATTAAGTACTGTATATATATATTAGTATGTCCAATAAAAATGGGTTTTCACTTCCGTTAGCGCATGTGCAAATTAGTATTGCAGTCGAATGTAAAACTGTGATTGTAATAATTTTAAGTGACCGATATTTTTCTGTGTGATTGTTTGGGGGTATTAAAAACGTAAATTGTGTTTGTTTTAAATAGTTTCCAGTGTATATGATCATATTTAACACCTTCGGGTTTGAATGAAAGAATATTTGAATAATAAACATGACAGCAGAGATGCTATGAACCTTAAGGAATCATGCTTCATATATACAACAGATAGTCCCAGAACCTGATAATGAATCTGAAGAAAATACCGACCTATCAATTCTGCTTTTGCCGGCTATGTTACCAGAAATACACCTTTTATATGTTGTGAGATTAAAGTTATGTTCTCGGTCCATCATCTTACTCTGATAATTTAAAATTTCCAAAGCGATTTTGGTACTGAAAGTTATAGGCATTAATTGGACAACAAATCCGAGGTATGTAAGTACCCACCTTGAAACATTCCCGAGGTACCATATAATGGCTCTCTCTCCTTGCCTGTCCAAAATGCTGCGTAAAGAGTGCAATGGCTCGAAAACGTAGAATGTCCCATTGAAACTCTGGAAGAAGTTCCCAGTGAAGGTTGACCCTGATCTATAGTAACCGATGATGATGACAGCCTTCTGGTAGCTAAGCACCGGCACACTCTCGGGTACATCTGTCGGAATGGGGCCTTGGATTGTCAAAAATTGCCTATACTTCTCTATTATATCTTTTCCTACTGACTCAGGAGAGAAATCCGTAACTGCAAAATATATTGAAATTCGTTTAAACATAACATAGTTACTGAATGTAGACTGTCGTCACTGATTGGATATAGTCTCTGATTGGCTAAATTAGCCCCTTACCCCTCGTGTGTTCGAGTACCAGACTAGTCCCTCGGGTATGTCATGTAAGGAAGCCTTCTAGATAGCGAGCAAAAGATTGGCGGACCACCGCGTGACATGCAGGACCTGTCGATACCATTGTAATAATAGTATGCTGATGGTACAAACAACAGCGACTGACTAAATATACAAATCTACTGACACAATTATAGAGGTAATAGACCATTTTATCAGGGGCAGCGGAAAAACTCGGTATTATTAGCTGATTAAACTTACAAATTAGTGACTGGTTCACAATCATCTCAAGTGTATGTTTATATCCCATCAAATATTGTGTTGAATTTTCCACCAGCATGAAGGTTGGGTACTCAGTGAGTGCTCGATTATTTTCATAGGTTTACGTCTTATTTTGGAATAAAATGGCATATAAATAATCTAAATTGGTACTACTTAAGATACACGTGGTGGTAATGAAATACGTTTAATATCATTGACCCCGTCTTCTGTATGATGTTGTAAAACTATAAATTGAGTAGAGGCATGAAAATTTGATATTGTCAATGTTTGTTTATTCGTTTATCCAAATACAAATGTATTTGATTAGGCTCCCTTCATTATGTTATCGGCTTCAAAGGCTACATTGCAAGATTCAAAGAATGACAGAAAATTTTCTATCAGGGAACGACAATGTCTAAATCACGGTTCTTTGATGATGAATGACAATTATCAAGGTAAATTTACAACTACATGTATGTGGCATAATTTCCTGTGACAGATTTTTTCTACGGCCAGTAAATACTACAAAAATATAGACGTTGTATGCTAACTCCGTGGTTGTTCTTTGGTTTTAGTCCTATTTATCATATCGCTGTTGTAACTACATACATTGCATATATCTGATATAACTAGTCTCACGAAATCCCGGAAAATATAGAATATTACTACACCCAGTCACATTTTACAGATACCGGGTCGACGAGATTAAGTTATACAAAAGTCCTCCAGGTTCTAGCCACTCGTAGAGAATAGTTTTATTTTTACAAGTGAGATAGAAATAAAGTAAACAATTTATATTTCCTTATAGGCGTTCAAATTTAAAACAATTTAAATACCACGGATGAAAATCCTGTGGCCATTGTGTGGATAAAGTAATGAAATAAAATGGCGACAGAGTTCGTTTTCCAAGAATTCATATGTAAAAGTCTGTCGATTCGAAACTTTGCTGCAGGATGTTTAAGAAAACTACAAGAATTGATGCAGAGAAAATGGTGCTTACCTGCCCGAAGAAAGGTACTCTAAAACATAGGCTCTTGAATTAATCGAAAACCGCACGTTAATGAAGGAAATGGTGCAATTTTGAGGAGAAAACTTTCAATTTTATTTTACTAATTTATCCAAACAAAGGTCACGTGATTCACATCCCTGAACTACATGTACTTACCGTCGGTAAGGGACAGACTGTCCCATGCTGTATATGAACCAATCAAGATTATGAACGTAGAAACAAGCAGTAATGGACGCCATATACGTAGAACACGGGATTGCATTGTGTTCACCTGGAATATTAAACAATTATAGAAATGAAAAAGATTTATTAACAAGGCCCGTTTGATTTCACCAAATTTTATTAGTAATGTGTTCATAAGTTTCCTTCCGACATTTTTAATGAAATGATCTTTCCAAATCATCATTGTTATTATTTGACATTTAAATTTTCCTCGAACTTATAAAGTTTCATCAGATATATTGGAAGATTATTCATATCAAACAATACGTGGCATTCTTGTAGTTTGCAAGTGTAACTTAAAAAGGGCTTCTCTTCAAAACATAGAATGCCAAATAATATTTCAATATTGAGTTTATTGAAAATACACGTTTCATTAAACATATAACACACACACACACACAAACACATTTAAAAAAATCATTAATTGACAATTTAGCTATAAATTAACAGCCTACCCACCGAACCCAGGACCTCTTAACAATCATTATCAAGTACAAAGGAAGATTAACTTTGATAGATCTCTTGTCACTGTCACTACAGTGGTACAACAAGAATGTGATGTTGTCGCACTCCCTGATATTATATAGATACCAAAACATGTAAACTTGATCACATTCGGGAAATTTTGATGCTTCAATTCTCGAGAGACAACAAACAGAAGTATATGTTGAAAACTCGTATGTTACGTTGTGTATTATTGTCCAAAAGATTGGCGTGCGATTCAAATTGTAAAATACCATCGCGATTTTCTATTATTCCTATTTCCGCACTGCAGACTCACTGCAAGTTCCTCGATCCAGAACATTTTTATGACAGCTCGCGTATTCCCCCAAAGGTCAGAATTTTAACAATTTACCTAATCCATTTAATAATACAACCTCCATCACAATATTCAAACGTCAACTAAACACAGATACAGTTCATGTACCTGAGGACTAATATTACAGAAATACTCAATCCAAATACTCCCTCTACTCTTAGAACAAACTGTGTAGTTAATTAACTCGTGACTGTATTTACAGCACTTAGTATTTACTCTCCAAAATGTGGCCCTCCTTAAACCACGAAACACTTCCGCTTTGAATGTCCAAAATATTCCCAAATACGCATTTATTTAGAAAGGTCAATAATGGAAATAGCGCCAGAGTGCAATTCATGTACGAACGAGTTTCAATAAACAATCAAGCAATAAATTGTTGATATATTTGAAAAATGCAATTCAATAAATCTAATTCAAAATGTGTCACAACATCGTTAACAAAATAATATACAAAACACAAACACCTCGGTTGTCTAGTTATCACATCAACTGGAATACATCCACATATATCCACATATATCCTGGTATCAAATAAACCAAGTTTTCAACCACTTCAACTACTACTATCCGTTTTGTCACCAAATGTTATTTTCACATGTCTGACCGAATCCTCGCTTTGTAGAGTAGTTACCGTATCTCTAAGTACCTTCCGTCTTTATCAGTTTAACGAGCTTACTAAAGTTTCCAAAAACAGTGTTACTTAGTACCTTTGTGCATCGCTGGATACGAAACTGTCGACATATTTCTTCGAGGTTTGTCTTTGATAAAGATTTTTTACGTAATAGATGAAAAATACTATCTAAATTATCAACAATGAATATTATTCTGTGTTAAGATAAATATTACATCAGAAAAGTCATTTTATGTATATATTTTTTTTTATTTCTCAAAATCCAGTAGGTCAGTGACACAGGTTGACATATATGTACAGTTAACACATATAATATAAATATAAACAATGAAAATATGCAATATCAACAACTTTGTCAATGAAATGTACACCATTAAAATTTAGTCTTTTTAACAAAATCAATACACACAGATATATGTATTTCATTTACTTTCACAGTATTGTAAGTGTTTATAAACACTGATTCAAAATCGTACAATCTAGAATCTACACGCTACACGAAAGCGAAAAATGGTAATACAGTTGGATAGAGAAATACAAATACATTATAATACATATACAAGCAAATATGTACTATTATATATTAAAATTCATATATAGTGTAAAAGAAATCTAATATCGATATCCAATGTATCAGTGAGAATAAAACTTACCAACAATCTATTTCATCGGTAGTAATATATCAAGAACTGCGAATTCAAAATCATTCACAGCTTCCCCCAAAAAACTCGAACCTAATTATGTTTTCTTTAGTTTGGGATTAAATAATGTGGATAAGATATTTCTATGTAAAGATTGCATTTTATTTCATGGTTGTGCATAGATAAACATTTATAGAAATCCTTATTGCATATACTTGAGTCTACGTATTGTTGAACCCTATATTTGTCACACAAATATGTAACACGTGTGATATATTCGTGCGAATTTGTAACGTCACTTACAATTCCAACACATATGTCACATATTTATTTTTCAACAGTACTGCACTCCTCTTTAGGGTATACATTTATGGCCCGGAACGAAAATCAGGGGCATATCGATTTGGTCCACCGTCTGTATGTCTGTACATGTATACATGTATACATAAAAAGGATTCAGCCTTTTCAGATGAAACCATGGCTGATGATCCCGTGGCTTTCACCTCGGATTATCTGTCCTTTGTTCATTGAGATAATCTTACATTTCGGACCTAAAACCAAGGTTTCCTAGTGTTTCATTATGGTACCTTGGTTATCTTGGTAGAGGTTAAGTGGTCCAAGACGTAGCGGAACCATTACAGGGACTTTACTTTAATCCGATAATGCAGTGAAAGAAGTTTAGTTTAAAATATATTATTTCGTTGGTCAAATCCTTTCAATAAATGGCAAATCGAATCACACAGTAACGTTTATGTTAGTATGATAGACCAAAAGGGGGCGTTCGACTCGGTGTGGCACGAGGGACTGTTTGTGAAGCTAGGGCGATTTGGCATTGTAGGGAAGGCTTTGCGTATTATTAAGGCGTCGTATAAAGGCTTGAACTGTTTGGTGAAATTTAACGGGAAAACATCAGAACCAATTAAAGTAATGAAATCAGTTAGACAAGGCGGGGTTATGTCCACTTTTTTCTATCTCCTATATATTGACCAGCTTTTACAGGACTTAGAAAATAGTGATTTAGGTTGTACGGTTTTGTCTACAAAATCCGGTAACCCATCATATGCTGATGATATAGCAATGGTTGCAATCTCCCCCCTTAACCTACAAAAGATGATGGACATTGTTTACACGTATTGTATATCATGGAGAATAGATATTAACATTAAAAAATCAGACATTATCGTTTTTAGTAAGCAGAGAGATCCACCTAAGGTTGCGATTATGTTCGGTAGTAAAATAATAAGTCAAACAAATCACGCTAACCACTTGGGAATTAGGCAGGACTACAACCTTAAATGTAGTGTACGGATCCAAGAACGCTGTCAGAAAGGAAAAAATGCATTTTTCGCATTGGCTGCTCAAGGTGTTCACGGTTATGGGCTCAATCCTCTCTTATCTCGTGATCTTTATGTAAAGGTTATCATGCCAATCATATTATACGGCAGCGAGCTATGGAATAATATCAATAATGTTGATATTTGTACTATCAATAAAGTGCAGCATTTCATTGTAAAGAAAATCCAAGGTTTTCCTGTACGCACCCGTTCAGATATGTGCGAATCAATGCTTGGACTTCATAAGCTTTACACTACAGTCATTATTAAAAAACTTCTATTCTTGCATTTGATTTTAAGCTTAGACAACAACTGTACTAGCAGAAACATTTTCTTACACAGGTATTTCCAATATGTGAACTACAAAAATGTTAAACTTGGCTTTATCCCTGATATTTGTCATATTCTGGGTACTCTTGGATTGCATAACTTTATTAATTCAGTATTATTACGCCCTGATACTCTTCCACCGAAACTTCAATGGAAAAGGTTTATAAAAGCTTCAGTATACTCGATGGATGAAAGGCAGTGGAAAGAAAGGACATCATCAGATGACGACTTCAAAATGTTTAATACGTTGCATCAATCCATTACAGGGGCAAGTGTATACTTTGTGTTTGATTGTAATCAGTATAAATATGTTCGGCTTTTCATTGCAAGACTCTGGTGCAAAGTACTTATCGATAGTATAAGCCAATGTAATGAATGCAGTGAATATACTGACAATGTGGTTCTACATCAAGTATATGAATGTTCTTCCTTTTGTCAAGATCGATGTGTTTATATGTTGAATATTGTAAATCTTGATGCAGAGCTTGCATGTATGCTTTGTTCACTGGAAAAACATCATTTCTTTTATACTCTTTTAGGTGCCAGAAGTTTCATTGTTTTAGCTGATGACAAGCGTACTAACTTTCTGCGGCTCTCGTATTTATTTTTATACAGGTGTCTGAGTCGGACAATATAATATTAAGTTTGTTATGAAAGGTCAAATTTATTGACTTTATGTACTGTACGAGTTGAATTCTATGCTGAAAATAGGTATATAAAATAAGTAATATATTTAGTCTGTCGTGAATAGTCAAATTTATTGACTTTATGCACGTACGAGTATGTATAAAATATGCATATAATATTAATATATAATGTATGAATATACATGCATATCTTTCTCTCTTTCTACCTCTCTTTTGATTTTACTCATTATGCATTTATTTGCCTGATTTTTATTTTCCTTCTCTCTTTGTACATGTTTATGCATGGTGGAAATAAAGATATTGAATTGAATTGAATTGAATTGAATGCATTATATATTACAGTTTTTTCACAAGTAACTCACAAAACACATAATAATTTACAAATTGTGATAAAACATTAAAAAAAATATTTTGATATGCTATATAAGTATTTTAAATGCAATCTTTCTAATTGCTTAAGGCTGTGTGTGTGTGTGTTTTTTGTGTGTTTTTTTTTTCAAAAGAATTTTAGCAATCATAGATGTTTCATCATAGTTAAATCTCTAAAACGAGCATAGTGACCCGCTATTTTTAATTCAAATATCTTTAGTCTAACGACATTTTGTGCAAAATTTCAGAAAAATCTGTTAGAAAAAATCCCGCTGAAACGCCTTTTAAAGCTTTAAATGTGTTAAAAGAGTAACTTATTTTAACATGAGGTTAATTTCATTTTTTTTTTAATTCGTTTGTTACTATGGTAGTCCAGTTGGCATGAAAATCAGAAAATGGTTACTAGCCATTACTGTAGAAGAAAGAAAATGAAACTGTCTTAACATAAATTGCGAGTAAAAACGTGAGAGCAACACTTTTCTCAGTTGGATTAGGTTTAACGTAATTGTGTCCATTGTTTCAACTTTATTTGTCCGTGTTGCTTTTTGTGCTTTTTCAATTTCAGGTAACTTTTATTTGGACAAAGAGAAATAACGATTTTATTATCAATTATTTCTTGTCATGTCATACAATTGTTAATTTAAATTATATAATGAGGAAGTAAATGATAACACAAACATCTCCTTTTCCAATACAACAACAATCACTCATATGTTGAAGATATTTGTATCATTTTCCTCATCGTCATATAATATATTTTGATGGAATACATTCTGTGCACTCTTGTATCATGTATTTTTAGGAGGACTATATGATAGATAAACAATTATAGTTTTTTAGTCATTCAGCGATGTCCTGTAGAAGACTTCGTGCGTACATTGGGCACCCGGTTAAACTAGAAAACTGGAAAGCTTCGAGTGGCTTCTACGTAATTCAAACCCACAGCGGTAAAGAACTTGGAGATATAAAATCACAGAATTTACCCGCTCGGTAACGGAGGCCCCCATCTGAGTCACAGGGGTTTGTAGCATCCTTCGTCTGTTAAATATGCGAAAAAAAGTCGACTACCGCTGTTTTATTTCACTATCATGATTGAAGTCTTAAAATTATTATTTTGATACTACATTCGTGAAATGGATAACAGACAACGGGTGCTTCAAACCCCTTTGATCTAAGTAATATGATATCAGTCAGCCCCATGGATCCTAGCCTTACTGTATTTGAAACATTCACCACGTGGATTGTTAAATTCAGTCATCAAGAAAGTACTTTTGTATTACTTAGATACGGGAAAATGTAAATATTTTGAACGTGCAAAACGTGCAGAATCAGCAGAAACATTTAGTGTCGGTAGTTTCATCCAATTGTGTCATTACTGATAGATATCCACACCAAACTCCATGTCACAGTGTCAACAGTTACTTAAAAGTAAACCATAGGCGACATCAGCGCTATCTTTGACCTTCTACTAGGCAAGTAAATCGCGTCCGTTGTTTGATAAAAAAAAGTGGGGCAAAAGAAATCTCTTTGACAAATATCTTTTTCACCTCACCTGCCCCGGTCTTGATCCATAAAGATGTTTTTTTTTTTGGGTTTAAAATTTTTAATGGAGAACAGTCTGTTATTACAAATTTCCTTATTAACTGGCAGTTCGGTATTAAAATATGTATATGGTCTATGGCTATTCACAAACACAATACAAGTAATTATGGCCACGATAATTTAAGCAATCAAAACAAATAACAAAGAAATATGCATACGCAAAAATAGGGTCGGATTACAGCAACATAAATAAAAGTAAAATTTGATAATTTCACAGTAAAAATTAAAAGAAAAACTCTTTCCAAAATGAAACTAAAAAAGATATTGTTCGATTTTATTTTCAGGGAGATGCAATATTTCAGGTAGGTTACAAAACGCAGATGACTTACGCATAAGTGTCCGTCTGCTAATACCCTATATGTCTTAGATTATCTGGGATTTCCTTCTTCGCGTGTGTAGTCTGCAAAACAATATACATTATTTCTTCATTTTTTATTAAACTATTTTATTTGTTTTAAATTTACTGTCCAATGATTTGTTTTTTTTTTGTTCGACTCTCATGTTTTCATCATATTTTGTGTTTATTCTATTATTTGTAAAAGTCGATAACCTTTTGAGTGATTGAAGAAGTGTTAATCTAATCAGTGTCATTGCTGTTTTATATCAAATCACACTGCAGGGGTCTCTGCCCAAGTCCATCTGCAAATTCCCTATGTGTTGTACATAATGTCTACATTTTCCTTTGTGATCAAGTAGTCTGAATTCTAGTATAAATTAAGACACGTGTGTACATTATTACTTCGATTATCATGAATATTGTTAAGATCTATATCATAAACATCTTTTTTATTTACTGATTCAATTAACTTTTGTATGCATTGGTGTATATTTAATTAACAAATTCATTTAAGACCTTTTCGTTACTTATTTACTCATTTTATTTACATGCGACTTTTTTTCTTTCTTTTTTTTTTGGGGGGGGGGGGGTTGGGTTTTTTTTTGTTGTTGTTGGTTTGTTTTTTAACTTTTTTGTTTTGCTTGCTAAATAATTTTATGTGTGTGTGACTTTGTTGTTCTTTATGTTTCATCTTGTTTTCCACACGTACTCGTATACAGTATATAGTATATGCAGAACTATCATATTCTGACTCTACTCTCTTTCATTTCTGTTTATACTTCTCTGTTAGTGAAATGCAGATCGCAACCAAAATGCAGCATACAAAATCCCTCTCTCTCTCTCTCTCTGGTAAACTTATAAAACGCCCCTCACTGAATACATATTCTGCCGATTCGAACTTTGTAACCGTGTAAATTTCATATTGACGCAATGACAGTGGCTAAAAACAGACAAGAGTGTGTCAAGCACCCTGGTTTAAGTAGTCATTTTATTTTCTCAATTGTTTATCGTCTATTATGACGTCAAGTCAGGAAAATAGCCGCCGATTAAAAAAATGGCGACGTTGACGGACTATATTGACGTCGTTAAAGAGTCGTTAAGGTGCAGGAATGTGATGCGGTTGAACTCCTACTGTCTAGTTATCACTTCATATACCAGATTATTCACCGTATCTAAACTACATAAAAAATATATATATCAACTGGAACACTATCAAGATATTTTTCTTACACAAAACTCATTTTACTTTGTTGACTTAAAGTCCTGTATAAGTCATACTGACCAGTGAGTCTTTCATTAAAATGGTAAAATAATATTATCTACACCATAACAAGTCAACAAATCACATATCAAGATATTTTTCTTACACAAAATTAAAATGGTAAAATAATATTATCTACACCATAACAAGTCAACAAATCACATACAAGAGTATCAAATACCAGACCCGTGCCTCGAAAATACTTCAAAACAACCTCAGGCTCAAAGAATAAATTCCGGGAGTGATTTTTTTGCTTGCAGGGGACATCACTGTGTGGAGTTTGTCCAGTTCTGTGTTACTAAGCGATAGCAAAACACCGGTCAATACAACGATTCGTCATTTTTGTCTGGTTGTATAATATTTAATTTAAAAAATATTATTGTGTTTTTTGTCCTATCCTTTGGTTCTTCTCACATTTATTTTATGCCACCGCATCGACAGATAAGTGCATATTGTTTTTGTCTGATGTCTGTCTGCCATAAAACTTATCCTTGACCAAAACACGGAAATCCTTCCACCTACAGCCTTCAAATTTAAAAAAAAAAAAAAAAAAAAAAAAAAAAAATAAAAAAAAAATAATTAAATTGTAAGGTCATTTTAAATTAAAATAAAGGACACCTGTTAAAGAAACTTTGACAGACTAACAATGTAAAATCAGGGGAAAATGGGAGAGATTTACGAGTATTTGAACTTAGCGTTTGTTACACAAAATAATCCACAATAATACCAAGTTTTGTATTAGATTATACATGTACTAGCGTTGCGGGGATTTCCCCGTCTATGCTTAAAGCACTTTTGTTTTTAGAAAATAATCCCATGAAAATAAATAAATGCTAGTTTGTTTGATTGTTGGGTCTTACGTCCCACCGACGGTATTTAAATCATTTCGAGACTATGTCTGCTTGAGGCAGATGCAGTGCTCTCACACTGCAGCATCACGCCGTAGACACCTAGTTACACTATTCTGACACCGGGTAAACCATTCCTAGATATACCTTAATATATGATGAGCGTCAATCAAGGGATCTCAATTTTTTACGACTTTGGTATGTCGCGGCCGGGGATCGAACCCACGCTTATATGAGTTGCTTATCTTTGGGTTTAGGTCTTTGCTTATATTATTAGTGCGGTGTTACTAATGTGACAATTACACATTCGTACTTTCAGAAATTTGATTACTTTTATTAATGACATATGTTTTATTATTGCTATAAGCGGTAGACAGGAAAGTCAAAACAAATCTACAGAAACTGATGATAAATAAATAATAATGAACAGGTAACTTTTGAATTAATATCAATTAGATTATTTTAATAGATTTGTTTAGTTATTGTTTTAATGATATTTAGATCCAGTATATTATAATTATTACAGGAATAACACATACACTTGGCTCTCCGTTCGTCAATACCGTGTCGTGATGACAACGATATTAGCCTATATCCTCGAGTGCCCAAACTGCGCCCCTCTAAGATTTAATTAGGAAATGCAACATAAATAAAATACATAGAATAAAAACTATTCATGTACCAATTAATTCTATCAAATTCACATTGAAACCCCCCAAAAATTTCTTTTTCACACACTTTTTCACTCGAAAATAACATTTTATACATTACGAGTCAAATATTATGCCATCATTTTGTGTGGTCCTAACTCCGCCCCCTAGGCGACGTCATAGCAGTTGCGAATTATATACATATGACTTCCATTTATAAATATGTAAACACAGCAGATGGAAATTCCGAGATACTTTTATTTTAAAGGGGCCATTCTGCGTGGACATCATTTTGTATTAAGAAAAAACACATAAAAAGAGTGGTGCGAGATAAAAATTGCAATATTTATCAGTTTAAATCAAAATTTCATACAAAAATCATCTGAGTATTTACAGAAACATAGTAAAAAAAATTCTCACAGTCGCTTGCGCGTGTGATAAAATCTAGCGAGACTACGATGAAAAAAAGGAAGGTGGCGGAGTTAGGACAGGGGCGCAGTTAGGACCTCCGACGATATTTAAATAGCGCGGTTTCGTTTTAAATTTGTCTTTCTGTTCTTGGTCGTAGAAGAGAGAACATCTCCAGTGAATGGTTGTACGGTAAAAACGTATGATATATTATCCGAGTAGAGTTAGCACAAAGAGTGAACAGTGGACTTGTTCCATCCTAGTAGTCTCTGTTGCTGATCTTGAAAAGTAATATATATATCAAAAGCGTAACTACCGTGGCTAAACGTTAGAGTTATTAAGCTGGAGGCTATCTGTCCGGTAGTAGCACGGTGATAAGTGCGAGACATGTACCTAATTATATATAGCTGAGCAACCCTCGCTCAACTAGGTTCTTTCTGGAATTTAAGCAAGGTGAACGGTACAGATAGGAAGCCGATCTAGTCATATATAAGGTCGGGCATCACTATAGGGTTCGGCAACGTAATTTGCTGATATAGCATCAAACGTAGACCATAGTTACTTTTATGTATATATCTTTTGTCTCATAATCAAAGGACAGGTTCGTCCCTAAGGAAAATTCAAAACATGTCAGCTTATTTTTTCATGATTATTGTCCTTCTAATCATTTCATAATCATTTGAATCAAACGGTCGAGATAGACCCGAAGAAAATTATATGTTTATATTAAGAATAGGTTGATTTTTTATATTTAATCATCATCTGCTAGTTCGGCTAGATAGCTGAGCGAATTTTAATCATTTTCCGAGCATATACATGTTACACTAGTGTCTAGAAATGAATCTTTTAAATTTCTTTACCAAATATTAATAAGAGATGGTTTTATGCTCGTGCTTGGTTATTTAATGAGTCTGACCCAAAGGAAGCAAAATTTATTTATATTATTTTATGTTTTCATGATTTTACAGTCCATATAGAGTGGTAAGTTACTAACGAGGTCTGCATTCTTCAAAATTACAAGCTATGTCTTTATTACATTTAATCCTTAAATACTGATATAATGTACAAACTTCAACTTATTACTATATTAAAGGGAAAAAAAGAAAATAGGTGTCAAATGCGGATGCGGCTTAATTCCTGAGTGCACGTGCTTATTTCGCAGGTAAGCAAGCATGTAAGTTTTCTAATTGTTATTAGTCTACAGAAAGACTGTAATAATTAGCTAAGTCTGTCATTAAAAATATAAAGGACTCAGAAGCTTTTTGATTAACAAATTTTGTTCGTATCCGAAATTGTTTAAGCATTGACACCTAAGCGTTGGTTTATTTCGCATTATGTGATTTGTTTTCGCCCTTCATATTTGCAGTAATAGTAAAAAAAATATAAAAAAGTAAGATTTCTTAAACATATTACTGACAAACATAATGGTAAAGATAACTGGACATACCTGTGTCTCGGTGTCACACCACTGTGTAGTCCCCAGAAAGATAAGCCAACATTTGCGACACGCCGCACCCTGAAGGTTAGACGATTTATCGATTTGTTATCGGAGAGGGGGTAGGCTTTTTATTGTGCAGATTTATTGGAGATCGAGGTCTCCACAGTGTTTAAGATCATGCTAGAATGTCTCTATGCGATCATTATGGTAATAACATCAGTAATGCAGTCTCTATATGTAAATCTGCGCGTGTGCATTGTAAAATTTCAGAATCTGATATTTAAGCATTAATTAGAATATGAAGTCGCACAAAACAATCGCAGTTGGGGTTCGATCGTCTCTATTTAATTTACACTCACATGCAGGATATTGGGCATACTATTATCGTATTGAATTATATCGAATTGGTCGGATGCATTAGCATAATTATCAGCTTTGCAAACAGTTCTACATGTCAGTTTCGATTCCACTTATCTACAGTTCCGTGACCTTCGTGTGAAATACATTGTTATTTGGTAAAAATCATGCAATTATATCATAACACAGTGGATGGCCTCTTATTGGCCCTTTCTTTAAAGAACAGAACATATATTTTATTCCAGTTTGTACATAGAACATCATCTGTACAAAATAATCAATAAACAATAGAAAATAAATCACATGACATGCAAGCAATCTCATGTAAATACATATATAATCAATCTTATTATTTATTTATTTCTATCTCTGATTTAAATGACTAACAATGAAATACTTAATAAGTAAATACAGGTATTTAAGAGAATGAACTTATCTGTTACCACACAATTTCAATTTTAGTGCAGAAGAAAGATAGTAATGTCAAATAAAACATCTCTATTGTTAGACTGTAACGAAGATTTAATACTAATTTAAACACAGAAGGTCTATTGTACAACCCTGTACAACCCTGTACAACTCTGTACTTACATACTTAGCACGTAAGAGTTATAACATGGGCAGATGTCATAAAATGATAAACATTTTCAATATCCCTATCGCTATACCAATTTGACATACTCTCTCTTCTCTTTAAATACTATCGTTAGACAATCTCATGAGCTGATGTCCTAATTTAAGTAAGAAAATGTCTGATATTAGCAGGTAGTATATCTAAATAAGTTTCATAACAAATAGTAGACTTAAAATACTTATACTCATCTAGAATACTACTACTCTGAACTAAACCATTCCATACCTGCAAATAACAATCAAGAAAACTATACTATTTGCAAAAGCATCTGAACAACCATACGTATCTAGCATTTTTTTTACATCTGAAACTCAATGCTTGCGACCCGTTAAAAATCATTCAAACCTAACTTGTACATACATGAAACAAATTATCAGAGGTCGCAACTTTACACCAATATTTTATAATTTTATCGTAACGAGAGATATACAGAGGATGCTTCCATATACACCAACTGTTGAAATACTAGCTCTCACTTTTAGAATCCCGGTTTTACAATTTTTCTAATTCTTTTGATTTAGAAAATGCCGTTAATTCATAAGCATAATTAAGGATTGAACCGACAAAAGCATCGAACAAATGACATAAATATCTAGGGTTCAATGGTATTTAAGAGCTTTACCTACCATCTGTTCCATGTTCCGTGTAATTAAATACCGTACCTAAATAATTTCATTTATATACAACCTCTATATCCATTCCATTATAAGTCTTCTTTTTTCCGGTGGTAGCAGACGACCTATTTTCCTAAAAAAAACACACCTTTCGTTTTAGAAATGTTGACATAGCATCCATTGTTGAGTGTCCCTTTTTTAACAAAACACTATCTTAGTATTTAAATAACACCAAATCAGTTGAAGCATCATCGATATCATTAAACCATCATTAAAATAATGTACATCACAAAATACCTCAGTCTCAATTGCACAAAAAAAACCATCAATTTCTAAATTAGAAAAATAATTAAAGAAATCAGATACTGTTATGCTAAAATGAGTTCAAAACTGTTTTGGTTTACAATCCTTTAATTTTTCTATGTCCCTAACTTTTATTTTAGATTCTCTTTCTTCTTACAAATGATATTATATATTCCTGTTTACAATAACAAATATACATTCTACTGCGAGTTGTCCTATAGCAGAAAAATCAAAGACCAAATATACGAAGTGTATTGAAAATTGAATATTTAAATTAGCTAAGAAGTCCATAAGGTATCGAAAAATGCAAGTTTTTAGCCTATCGATCAAATAAATAAAGATCCTTAGCTGTTTTAATAATGCTAAATTTCGTGACAGATTTTTACCGCTTCACTAAACAGTCTCGACACAGGCCGATAAAAACAAGATTTTCTCTAAAACAAGGTGTAGGATTATCAATCAAAGTTAAATATTATCTCACATATGTCTAATGTAGCTTCGTGATTATGAGAAAGGTGAAAGTATGTCAAATTAACTCAAATATGATCACTCATTGTGTATAAGATACTTGATATATTTACAGATGGCTTTGCGATCGTAAATTACGTTAGCAATATCCTCTACATAGTTTATTATCGAAACTTGCTTTTCATGATTAGTAATGCTGCGTTTACACTATGTTCCCGGCAGCCACGGCAGTCCCGTTTACACGAAACGTAGTGCGCGTGGGACTTTTGTGTTGTTGTTTTATTTTTTTTGGCCGTTAGGCCGTTTATTTTCACCCTGACTTCTTGTTCAGTAACGAAGCGGAATGAAATTAGGCTTTTCATTGGTTATTATATACTTATATACTTTGCTAAATTCCCATTGGTCATTGTAAAATTAGTCAAAAGTAAAGAAAGGAGTTGCGGAAACGAGTTCTTTAGATCTCTGTTTGTTTTAAAAGTTGAAGTGTTCTTCCCCTGCGAACGATTTGTCACGCTTAGTTAGACATTGCACCTTTTTATTGGAAACACATCTCAAACATGTCTCAACAACAGGCCAGTGACTCCGTGCTCATATGAACAGTCAGACGAAAGCTGTATGTTAAGTAGTTTCAGGGTCTTAAATGGCACACTTAACAGTATTCTTGCGCGGCTACCGGGGGATGTTGCCAGTGCTCAGATACAGAAGTTGCAGAAGGACGTGCAAGGTTTCGGTTCGGCCATCACGACCATCAACCAGAGACTGTTTGACAGTACACATACCCCTAGAGTTGACAGTCCGAGCAATAACCAGATGCCGGCTAACGACAGCAACATTATGAACGTATAGATACTTCGCTTGACAGAAACACTGGAGGGTTCGTGGCTGTGAGACGACGACGAAATGTTTCCTATTATATAGGTAACATAGCAGCGGATGTTACCGAAAGTGACATATTCAGCTACTTCAAAGAAAATAATGTACACGTGACATTCATCGTGTGTATTTCACGGTCGGTATGGTTCCTCTGTGAAGGTGAACATCCCAGATGATATGGAACATTTGATAAATAATCCGTACTTCTGGCCGGAAGGTATTACATACCGGAAATGGAAATCCAGAGAAGAGCACAAGAAGGAACGGAAATCCCACCGTCCACGCCAGGACAACCGCGAACGCGAATATTTTGTGCATCGGTATAACTCGCCTACATACAGGGTTGATACCGAACTGAACGACCGTTATACATACGACAGACAGTCCGCAAGACGGGACAACCGTTATGACGGCAACGAGGCGAGCTGGGATCATGACCACGAACGAGATAGACTATTCCGAGAAAAACCCGTGGTTGGTAGATCAACACGATGGCTGGGATTAACTGTACAGTATTGTTCTGTATTTGTCTGTTAACGAACTGATTACATATTATGTATAACACTACACCTCTTATCCGAGTAATATTGTTCTTTGTTTTTTGTATGTCAGTAATGTCATTCAGTTTGATGTGTTAGAATTGCAGAGGCATTATGTCATCTGCTTACCCTATGGCAAACTTACTTGATAAACATCATATTGACTTTGCATTAATAACTGAGCATAAACTCTTACAAAGATCAAGCGCGTTTTTCGGAAGTATCCATCCTGATTTCAGTTGTTTTGTTAATGTTGATAATAATGTTAACAATTATGGACATGTAAAATGTGGTAGAGGAGGCACCGCCATATTGTACAAGAAATCATTCTCATCTTATATTTATAAACCAGATTCTTTATCTTGACACTCATCGTATTCTTGGTGTAGAATTGAAATGTACTGATAATCAATTATTTATTTTTCGTGTATACTTACCTGCATGAAATGATATCGATTACTATATGTCTGTATTAAGTGATGTCCAGTCATTACCATCTCATTACACCTAAGTGGGAAATGTTGTGGTTGCCGGCGATTTAAATGGCCGTTTCATGTATAACTAAACTTTCGATAATGTGAATGCTAAATCAAGATTGCTGACTGATTTTGTTATACGAAACAATATATTATCTGTACAACATACTTGCGGAAATATTGAGGACTATATATTTATGCCGACCGGGACAACACTTGACTACATGTTGGTGGAATCTTCATTTATTAACAAGATTATTGACTTTTACATAGAAAAAACATCGAACATTCTCTCTTCCGACCATCTCCCTCTTATCATGTGTATATCATGTACACCCGCACAGAGAATAAATCAAAGGACTTGTGATCGAACTACGATTGCCTGGAACAAGTGCGCAGAACACCATCTTGATATGTATAAAACATATTAAAAGAAGAACTAAAGCCCATACTTCATATGACGGCCTACAGTGTTCCCCTGATTTTATAAATGCTATTATCATACATGCATTACAATCAGCGTCTACTGTTTTACCAGTGAGCAGATTCAATAAAAGGGCCAAACCTTACTGGTGTCAGGAAGTAAAAACCGCTCATACACGAGCGCGTCATCTTCGCCGAATGTGGATGAACGAGGGACGCCCCAGGGGGAACTCATACGACTCATATCGTCTGCACAAGGAAGCTAAACGGGAGTTTCGTCGCATTCAACGAGTAATAATACAGGAATATGAAGACAGCGCTTTAGACCATCTAGCACAAGCCGCCGAGCTAGATTACCGTCTTTTCTGGAAGCTTCTGAGCAAGCGCAGTGGGAAACCTACGTCAGTCTGTGAGCAGCTCATTGTTAAGGGAATCACATATAAATATGGTGACGTTATAAATGGATTTGAGTCCTATTTCAAGGATATATTTTCTCAATCTAAAACAGGAGAGAATGACGCGTCAGTCAATGACGAACTACGCTGCTTTATGAATAAACGTGAAAACGAGGTATCTCGCGGAGTGACAAGACATATAAGTCAGGAAGAAATTTCGAATATATTAAAGACACTGAAACGCGGAAAAGCCCCGGTACAGACAATATTCTAAATGAACACATAAAATATGGTGGTCAATTTATCATAGAAGCTTTAGTTGTGTTATTTAACTCAATATTCAAAGACGAGAGAGTACCTGTGCAATGGAAAACAAGCCTACTTATCCCCCTCTACAAAGGAAAAGGAAAAGTAACATCCAATCCTAGTTCATACAGGCCTATCTCCTTGAACCCATGTATTAGTAAAATAATTGAAAAAGTAGTTTCCTTCGGAGCAATATTAAGGCTTTCGTAAAGAAATGAGCTGCATCACTGCTGCATTCAATTTGCAAGAAACTGTAAATAGCAAATAGAAAAAATAATAATGTCTATGTAGCTATGCCAGACCAGAAATCCGCATTTGATGCTGTCTGGTACAATGCCTTATTCTTAAAAGCTGGATAATTCGGTATCGTCGGCAAAGCATTACGGACTCTTGAAAACTCAGCTGCGTAGTGCGGTATAACGGCAGTACATCAGTACCTATCAACGTAAGGAAATCTGTTCGTCAGGGAGGGGTCTTATCAACTTTTTTCTATCTTCTGTATATTAACGACTTACTAATAGAACTGCAAAACAGTAATTATGGTTGTAAGGCCGGCAACCCAACATATGCCGATGTCATTTCATTGATTGCATTATCTCCCCTTAATTTACAGCGACTGATTAATATTGTATTTGGCTATTGTAGGATGTGGAAAATTGACATGAATGTAGAAAAGTCTGAGGTAATTGCATTTTCTAAGAGACATATTGTACCAAATGTTGCAATCATGTTCGGGAAAAAGATAATTAAACAAACAGACACTGCATTACATCTGGGTGTTCGGCAAGACTCGAACATGAAATGTAAGAAGCGTATTGAAGACCGTATGCAAAAGGCCCGCAACGCTTTTTACACTATATCTGCATATGGTATGCATCCCTATCATGCCGTTTGTATGTACAGATTATTATACCCATATTTTTTATGGCTGTGAGCTTTGGAATAATATGACTGGTCATGATATACAAATTGTCAATAGATTTCAACATTTTATCGTTAAAAATATACAAGGTTTTAACTGCAGGACTCGATCATACATGTGTGAAGCTATGCTTGGCCTATATAAATTATATTCGGTTTGATGCGCAAATTTTTTTACATCAGATACTCACTTTAGACACTAAGTCTGTAACCAGAAATTTATTCATACGTAGGTACTTTCAGTATACTTAGCTTTGTCCCTGATGTCTGTTCACTACTCTGTCAACTTAGTCTGAGAAATTTCATTAACGACTCACTGTTAACACCCGAGTCTATACCATCGAGAAATCAATGGAAACGAAATATAAAACAGTTGGTGCATGATCGAGAATCTGTGTTCTGGTCCCAGAGAGTTATGTCAGACGAAGATTTTTGCTGCTTTAGGGTTATACATCCCAGCTTTTGTAAAGCATTTGTTTATAAGGTTTTAAATGCCCATGTACATAAAAAAAATACGCATTCTTGTTTCAAAACTGTGGTGCAAACCGCCCGAGGTAATTATTCAAAGATGTAGTAGATGTAATGTATCATTCAATTCTTATTTGTGTATCACAACTTGATATTGATCTTTCTGATGTATTGGTAAACATGCCTCAGGTTCCATTCTTCCTTACTCTGCTAGGAGCAGATGTAGTCTCACTTGAAATTATCACCTTCTTAAATATGACTTTTTGAGTATCAGTTTATTGAACATTTTGTTTTCAGCATACATTGTTTGCGCATTTCAATTCGATTTCGACTTCGATAATAAAACCGTACTTAAATATACATAAGAATTAATATCACTGGATGAAAAAAGCAAGACCTTTATCTCTGTGTTGTTAGAGGAAAATAAATGTATCTAATTATTGCCCAGAAATGCTGTTTGGTGCAGAATGCGCGCTACCATAGGACATAGCTTTTAAAAATGCCGTCAAAAAATTAATCGCTGCACGAGACTACATCAGGAAAGCTCCCCGTCCCACTACGGACCACCTCTAAGTTTTGTTACGGCCTATTACGTTCTGTCACGTCTGTTGCGTTTATCCCGTTTTACTACGACCTACTAGGATTCTAATCCGCACCATGACTGCCGTGACGAATGTTTTGACAGTTTAAAATCTGGCCCGGCATCCACGGCGATCACGGCCTGTCACGTTTGTCCATCCCGTTCCCCCACGTTCTCTCACGGCCACCCCGTTTTGTCCACGGTGGCCTGAAACGTGGTCGCCGGGAACATAGTGAAAACGCAGCATAATTATTCAAGTATCAATGGTAACCCGACACATAGCGTCAATCTCCACGTAGTGATCTCCCCTTTATTCTTCGGTATAGATCTCTGCTACCATGGGTAGCAATATCAGGATCTCTGATATACATTTATTTTTAATGTTAACAAGAAAAATTAAAACACAATGTTTTAATGAACAGCTTATAATAACCATACTGCCCCCCTCTATTTCTCTTTTCTACTGTTTTGACCTAATAACCTTACCTGTCTATGCACAGGACCTTTATATTAAATATAAAAAAATTTAAAAATAAATAATAATGATCTATTTTAATATCAATATTATTTATATATAGAGAGGCAGTTATAACTTTATAATTTTTCCTGCACGAGTCCCGAGTCTCTCTAGGTTTAAAAAATATGACTCCCAATTAAGTAGCAATTAAAAATATGACTCCCAATTATAGCATTTTCCATATATTTTAAAGCATCTTGTGGATGCATTGAAATTTAAACTTTGAATCCTGACAGCGAAAACATTACATCTAAGATGAGAAGTGTATGGGTAAAAAATTTTTGGAGTGGTCATTTTTTAACTTTTATTTTAAACTAGGAATAAAAATTTAAAAAGTCGTTAAATTCTAGACAATATGGGGTTTTGGTACAAACCTAATTAAGTGGCGCAAATATCAAACCAATATATGTGGTGGTTTATATATATATATATATATATATATATATACGCCACAAAAATAGGTTTTATAAAGTATTACATTTTAAACGCTTTGTTAAGTAATCTTTCTAATTTAGAATTACATTTAAATGTTATTTTATTATTGCAAGTCAACACAATAATGAATATACTGCGAGATGTTTTCCAAAAATATGCAAATATCTACTTTTAATCCTATTTTATGCCAAAACATAAGACAATACAATATACACGATTTCTTTTTCTTTAATATTGCTTAAATGAAGGATGATGCAAGCTCAATATATTGCACTTAACGATTTACAGTTGTCATAAATATTACTAACAATGTTTATTAGAAAATGTTGGGCATAAAAATATATTCTTTTTCTGCGAATATATATATATATATATATATATATATATATATATATCGCCCCGCAATTCGGTAAATGCAGTGTGTGGTTTCTGACTTAATTTATAGGTTATGTTTGATTATGATCAGAAATATAGGTTAAATCCAGGTCAGATATAACAAGTATACTCCATAGAATTTTAACAAGTCAAGTCAATACTTTTATTATTACACAGTTTACATATTTACATGTAAAGGCATGTGAATATGACAAATGACATTTATGCAACAGTATTTAATTCATGCTCTCTCATATTGTGGCTATGAACGCTTTATTTTGTTACACGCCGATATACCTATTGTTCTTTTGTAGACGACGCAAATTGATACTCAATTAAATGAATATCCAGGAGACAGGTGTAAAGTTTAGCAGATGACCACGCTTCACTAGAAGCAATCATAGCTGACAAGGATAATGTTAAAAAAATCAAGAAACTTTTAAAACAGCAGTTGACAATACCATTCAAAAAGTATTTATATATGAGCTCACGTGCATTTATTCAAATTCCATTCAACTGTAACACAAACGATAACAACACACACTAAACATTAAAATGTGTACAATTTGATTCCTTTTTAGGATCATATTAAGATCGATGTAATTCTGTCTTGCAATATCGCACAAAACTTAATTAAGGGGTACGGTGATATCAAACCGATATATGTGCTCTGGTATATATGTAATATATATACGCCACATTAATAGGTCCGCAAATTCGAAAAGGCAACGGTTCTATGGTGAATCCAAGATTCGAAACATTGACGTCAAATTTCCAATACGTACGAGTATAACATCGCTTCCAGATGAGTTAGAAAGCTGATATTTGAATTGAATATTAGTCTTTAATAGTTCTTTTCAGTCTGTGAGGACTAACGTCATAAGGTCAAAAAGAATGTTTTATATTCAGCCTTAATTTCTATATGTTGCAAAGGTCCAAGGACTATGAAGATTTTATGGCATGTACTTCAGATACTGGAATTTCCAATTTTAATGATTATCGTAAGCCTATAGTTTGTTCGGAACAAACGAAATCTAGTTACTATAAACATTTGGTACAATATGTAGGACCAAATGCAAAAGGACTTGGTAAAAACGATTATTCAGACATTTTTATTTCCCATGTAACTTTCTTAAATGTCCTTTTTCAAAAACCTAGGTACCATTAAAAAGGATTTACAATTTCTTACATTACTCCTGCTTTATGTTTGTACCTAGCTTTAACGACTTTTGAGGTATAGAAGGCCAAACCGCAACAAAACGGCAAAATTCGGCGAAAAGGTGTGTATGTCAGTTCTTTTCGACCGACATCTTTGTAATTAATGGAGCGATCATCAAAATATGCATACCATTAGGAAATCAATGCATCGAGCTATAAAAGATATAGATAATGCAAGAACTAATTCTTATCTATATAAAGGTCATTAAACGATTAGAGGTGCGTGAAAGAAAAAAACGGTTTTCATAAATTCTTCTTTGTGATGCGATTTCAAAAAAGCTACGTACCATTAAAAAGGTATTCGAATTCCAGCATCTTACACGCTTTATGTATGGGACTATCAACTAACGGCATTAGTGATATATAGACAGTTAACCCCGAGAAAACAGCAAAAATCGAAAAAGAAAATGTGTTTATGTCGTTTGAAAGCTGGATTGGGATATTATAATGATCAATAGTTTTCGAGATGTAAGCAGCTTACTGCACTATGGATAAGGCCATTTTTCTCCAGCCGTTACTCATCTGGTTCAACCCCGATCTTCAAAATTTAAAGCTCTTTGAAAGGACTATAAATTATACCGTAATTGTCTCGAAAAGATATTTATAGTTTCTGAAATATTTTTGGCCGAATAAAAAAAAAAAAAGAAAAAACAGAATTGACATATGACCTTGAGCTTTGCGATATTCCGAATACGGAAGTCACCTTATAGAGCTAATTTGCACCTTCAGTGGAAATGTAAATTAAATTGGTCAAAACGTAAGGTCAGTAGAGCGTTTGTTTTTGTTAAACAAATGTGTGTTGATATTTGAGTGATTCTCACATCTTTGTGAATATAATGTGTATCCGTATAACCGGTGTTAGTGTTGGTTAAGTTCGTTGAATAAACGTAAAGTCGCACACTCTTTAGTTGTCAATAAAAAACAAAATTAACGGCCACAAACAAAACATGGTGTCAGAATAAAGAACCATGGAGAAACTTGATCCGCCGAGAACACTGCAGCTGGACGGTAACCTTGCTGATAATTGGAAACGGTTCAAACAGCGATTTGAGTTGTATTTATCTGCATCGGGAGCCGCGGAAAAGGATGACAAAACAAAGGCGTGTTTGTTTCTGCATATCATCGGTGAGGATGCTCTTGAGATTTATAATAATTTCAAGTTTGACAACGCTGGCGACAATTTGAAGCTCAACAAAATCACAGAGAAGTTCGATTCATATTGTAATCCGAAGAAAAATCAAACTTATGAAAGACATCAATTTTTCACGTGTGTACAGAAATCGGATAATCGGACACGTATGTAAATGAGCTTAGAACCAAAGCGAAAACATGTGATTTTGGGGACCTGACAGAATCTTTGATCAGGGACAGGATTGTGTGTGGCATCAGAGATGATAGAATAAGAGCTAGACTCTTGAGAGAGCAAGATCTAGATCTACAAAAAGCCATAACAATCTGTAGGGCTGCTGAGAGCACAGTGGAAACACTGAAAGAAATTAATTTCAGTAACAAAAGCAACGAGACAAATGTCCATCATGTGAAATCAAAAACGTTTAAAAAGCGTGAAAAGATGACTGAGAAAAAGTCACGAAAAACTAAGAATCCGACAACACAGAGAAAAACATGTGGCAGATGTGGTAACATTCATGGATCTCAGTGTCCAGCAATGGGTAAATTTTGTAATGGTTGTGGCAGAAAAAACCACTTTAAGAAAAAATGTTACTTCCAGGCTTCAAACTCTAAAGTACACAGCATTAATGAAGGAAATGATTCAGAAAATGAAGAAGAATTCTTTGTGGACTCTGTAAGTACTTTACAGAAACAGGCCAGTAAGTACAAACTGCATGTGAAAACAAATGGAAAGTATTTACAGTACAAACTGGATACGGGTAGTGAAGTGAACATTGTTTCGCAGAGAGATTTCAATACACTTCTGAAGAGACCAAAGCTTCATGCAACAAAAATGAAGTTGACTTCATACAGTGGTGACAATATTCCAGTGAAGGGGTCATGTATGTTGAATGTTGATCATAAAGGCCAATGCCATAAACTGCACTTCATTGTGGCAAAAGAGAATGTTATTCCAATTTTGGGAGAGAAAGCTCTTGACAAATTAGGCCTGATACAACGTGTCTTCACAATTGAAGAAGATGAAACTGACAAGAAGATAGAGAATGAGAAGTATGAGGAGAAATCTGCAAAAGACATTGTTGACCAATTCCAAGATGTGTTTGAAGGATTAGGCTGCTTAAAAGGTGAATACAAGATTGAAGTGGATCCATCAGTGAAACCTGTAGTGACGCCATGCAGAAAAATTCCATTCAAATTACACAATAAACTCAAAGCGGAACTCGATAGAATGGAAGGAGAAGGAGTAATTTGTACTGAAAATGAAGCAACAGATTGGGTGAATGGTATTGTTACACCTATCAAGAAAAATGGTGACCTCAGGGTATGCTTAGATCCGAGACCATTAAACCGTGCCATTAAACGTGAACATTATAAATTACCCACAAGAGAGGAAGTCATGCTCAGTTGCAAATGAGTATTTTAGCAAACAGATGCATCAAAGGGTTCTGGCAATGAAGCTAGAGGAGAGTCATCAAACTAACAGTTAACACACCGTTTGGAAGAAAACGTTTCTCGGTTGCCCTTTGGAATCAAGCTAGACGAAGTGTACCACAAAGCAGTGCGTGAACTTTTCAATGACATCCCTGGTGTTGATACAAGTATGGATGATATCATTGTGTTTGCTGAAACCATAGAAGACCACAACATCAGGCTGAGAAAAGTGCTAGAAATAGTAAGAAAAGAAAACCTGAAATTGAACAAAGACAAATGTAGATTTGGGGTTCAAGAACTGACATTCTTGGGTGATGTTTTGTCAGCGGATGGTTTAAAACCAGATCCAGTGAAAGTACAAGGAATCAATGACTTTCAAACTCCGAATTCAAAGAAGGATGTACAGAGATTTTTAGCAATGGTAAATTACCAAGGGAGATTTCTACAGAACCTTTCGTCTAAGACAGAACCATTAAGAAAGCTGCTTGAACAGAAAAATGAGTTCATGTGGACAAAGGAACAGGATGAATGCTTTAATGAACTGAAAGCAATGTTGGCAAGTGACCCTTTGCTGAAGTTTTATGATCCAGGAAAACCAATTAAAGTATCATCAGATAGCTCAAAATCAGGATTAGGAGCTGTGCTTTTGCAACAACATGACAGTGAGTGGCATCCTGTGGCATATGCTTCCAGATCCCTGACAGAAGCGGAACAACGATATGCTCTAATAGAGAAAGAGTGTTTGAGTATCGTATATGCCTGTGAAAGGTTTTATCAGTTTGTTTATGGACAACCATTCGAATGCGAGACTGACCACAAACCATTGGTTGCCATTATCAATCAGAAAAACTTAAATGACTGTCCATTGAGAATTCAGAGACTGCTGCTGAGACTGCAAAAATTTGACATACACATGACCTATGTTCCAGGAAAGTTCATGTATACGTCTGATGCTCTATCACGTGCGTACAATGAAAACGCAGATGATTTCGTCTCAGGAGAGGCTGAAGTTGAAGTGTACGTCAACTCAGTGCTATTAAACTTACAAATGTCTGAGAAGAAGTTGCAGCAAATCAGAAAAGAAACAGAGGATGACAACCAGCTGAAGTTGCTCATGGAATATATTCAAACAGGATTTCCAGAAAAGAAGATGAACTGTCCTTTTGAAATAAGAGAGTTCTGGAATATCCGAGGAGAGCTCAGCTGTGTGGATGGCATTATCCCGAAAGGACTAAGATTGGTCATACCAAAAAGTCTCAGGAAGGAGATGCTGCAGAAAATTCACCAAGGTCATCTTGGAGTAGAGAAATGTAGAAGGAGGGCTCGTGAGGTGCTGTACTGGCCGGGGCTAAACCAAGCTATAACAGAAGTAGTCCAAAGCTGTGGAACATGCCAGGAGTACAGGTCAAAACAAACATCAGAACCACTACACCCTCATCCCGTCATAAGTAATGCGTGGGAGAAAATCGGGGTAGATCTATGTGAGTTTGATCAGGATCATTACTTAGTGATGTGTGATTACTACAGTTATTTTCCAGTAGTGTGTAAACTCAGGTCAACAGTAAATGAGGCAGTGATAAATGCCATGAAGTTTGTTTTCAGTAGTTTTGGCATCTGTAAAGAGTGCTTTACTGATAATGGGCCACAATTTAGTAGCAAAGAATTCAAGGTGTTTGCAAGCGAATATGCAAGCGAATATGATTTCAAACACACCACATCATCACCACGGCATCCACAAAATAATGGGTTAGCAGAATCTAGTGTCAAAATAGTGAAAGGTCTTCTGAAAAAATCAAAGTCAGATGGAAGTGATTTCAATTTGAATCTACTTGTGTACAGGTCATCACCACTTGAGTGCGGTAAATCACCTGCGGAGCTAATGTTTGGTAGAAAAATAAGGTCAAATCTACCAATGGTTGAAAAAGTGGGCAAGAAAAGCCGTGAAGTTGTTAAGAAAAAGCATGTTCAAAAGCAAAAGCAGAAAATTCAGTTTGATAAGAAAGTGAAAGAGTTACCAGTTCTGAAGGAAGGAGATTGCGTTAGGTTGAGAAATGTGAAAAACACAAATTGGTCAGAAAAGGGGGTGGTGAAATGTCAGCTTGAAAATGTACCAAGGTCATATGTGGTAGAAGGTCGAGACGGAACATGCTATCGACGAAACAGAAAAGACATTCTCAAAACCGAAGAAAAATTTGAGAATATAGACGCAGAGATGTGCGAGGATAAACTGAGAAATGATCCTTATGTAGAGGAAGCAGTTCAGAATACTGACAGTTTGATTAGGAGGTCAGAGAGAGTGAGAGTGAAACCAAAAAGGTTAATTGAGGAAATGGAGTAAAGTGTCTAAATAAAACAGAGTGAAGGACTGTTTAAGACTGTTTTTTAATATTCAATTCATATAATAGTTTAGATAAAGTATATCTAGTCATATAGTAGTTTAGATAAAGTATATCTAGTCATATTTTTGTTTAATCTTAAATATAATGACTTTACTGTTATATACTGTTCTGTGTTTAACATCTAGATGGATAATGGATATTATTTAGATATTCAATTTCTTAAATAGAAAGAGAGAGAGAGGTGTTGAAATTTGTAAGAAAGGGAGATGTGTTGATATTTGAGTGATTCTCACATCTTTGTGAATATAATGTGTATCCGTATAACCGGTGTTAGTGTTGGTTAAGTTCGTTGAATAAACGTAAAGTCGCACACTCTTTAGTTGTCAATAAAAACCAAAATTAACGGCCACAAACAAAACAAAATGCATTTAACATTATGACGTCAAATGACTTTACATTACGTCAGCTTTCGAAAAATATAAAATAAACTTCAGTTCGTATAAGCTCGCAAATTCGCAAAATTTCAACACGCCTTTAAACTTCAAAACACTTATAAATATATTTTGTGGTCCTTGGTTGGAAACTTGTATCTTTGTCTTTGCGAATCTGGAAAAACAGTATATGGGGGTGCACATTTATGTTTTGATTTACACTATCTGTGAAAATTTCGATAAAATCCGATGATGGCGACTGCAAAGTAGACACTAAATTTTACACTATTGTTTTAATCTGACGTTAATTGACGTCATTGGGCAAAAAAAATAATGCCTTCAAAAGGGCCGCAGATGCCGTGGTCACTGATCAAAAACATACCTAAAAATCAACACTTTTCAAGATATAAGCGGTACTGTACTACGGGTAAGGCTGTTTTCGATTTTCTGCCATATCTGTACCATTTGCGCAAGCCATTATATATCTTTATTCTGTGATTCCCTTGTCATTGTTCCCGTAACATTTCGGACATGTTACCTTTGGCAGATAGCCGAGATTATCCGTTTTGTAATTGTCATATGCGGGTTTCCCAAGGTTAAAATGATTTGTGGGAAGGACAAAACAATCAAATACCGTGCGTTCAGTCAAAGACCGAAACCCATATTGCGAGAAAAAGCCGGTGCGCTTGTAATTAAGGACTGGAATTTTCTTCAGGAAGGAAATAGTTTGATTAATGAAAAAAAAGATAATATTTACAAATACTTCGGTAAATATTGCCTATGTGTCACCTGGATGATCACATTTACTATTTGTGCATGCGCTAGCTTCATAGGTTGAACCCACGAAATCGCTACCCTGAGCTAGTGAAGTTGCCATGTTGAGGAACGTGTCACGCGATACCGCATGCATCTGCTTCGGGGATGCCGTATTCTATATTTAATCGATTTTCCCGAAGTGTCGTTTACGAAAATAACGTTTTCTCGTGTGATGTGGCATACACTGGACGAAAGACTTCACTAACATTAAAGAAGGAGAGCAGATTTTTTTTATTTATATTTTTTTTTTATTTTTACCAATCATCAGTGAACGATCTACTTTTCAAATGTTATATAATTATATTTAATGATATTATATTTTATTTAACCGATTTCGCCGAAGTTGCGAAGTTGACATTTAATGGATAAACACTATAATTTTAATATGTTTATATCCGTATGAGGCCTCATGTCATATTGAATTCACATTGAGTAACATCCACGAACCATAATATTCTTTACGTCCTGATTTGTGCTCCCCCTGTCAAACTTGAAGCTGAAGTTTTGCCTTTAAATGAACTATATATGTAGTGTTTATCCGTCTCACTCCGGGTAAAAGTGAATGGGTATGCACCATAAACCCGGTATATTATACATGGTACATACATAGATATCTCTCTTGCTTAGGCTCGGCATAGTGGCAGTACCAGGACTGGTGGCCCAGTGTCAGGATAATGTGACTGGGTATGGTCACTCGTGTGGTACTCACTTATCTACAACGGCATGTATATGTAGATAATGTTCACAAATGACTGAAATACTGTCGATGGGCCGTTTAACCTAGGGTTACAAAACAAAAAGATAAACGTCATAGAGATGTTGGAAGTTGCTGAATTGGCCGACAGGGGTGGGTTTTGGAGACAATGTCACTTACCCATGTAATAATTGGTCTAGGGCGTTCCACTTTTATATTTCTTAATATTTGTTTAAAAGCTAATTTAAAAGTTTGGGAGATTCAATAATGACTTTTAAAAATACTAGATAATACTTTGCTGGCCTTATAGCATTACCACACATAAAAACATTTTCGTTTGTTGATTATCATATTTATTAAATATATCACATTGGTGTCGAAAGGTGTTCCTTTAAAAAATTTAAACCTTAGGTATGCTTTGTATAAACCTCAGGTTTACCATGTCAACGTGTCCTATCCGAATTTCATGTGTGACATGTTTCGCAAATATTTTTAATATGATGACGAATATTTTGCACGTTTCAGTGATCACCTTTACGGAGAAATAATGTTTATGTTAAATTCGGTAGCCTTTCCCTCAAATTTGGTTATTTTTAGACATTCAAGGTTATTTGTCAATATAACCGAGAGATTGGTTCATAAATATAGTAAAGATAACATTTTTGTAAATGTTAAACTGACATCAATACTGAATTCAGCTGATATACTCCATACCTGCATCTGCACAGGATGTGTCCTCGGTTTGATTAATTTAGTCATCTAGTTGGGCTGTGTGAAGTTGGCTCGACATACGACATACAACATACGACATTCAACTCTCACTATTCACGACATTGGACATTCAGATTTTGAATGTCGCACGCGACATTCGCGACATTGGACATTCAGATTTTGAATGTCGCGCCACGACATTCACGACATTGGACATTCAGATTTTGAATGTCGCGCCACGACATTCGCGACATTGGACATTCAGATTTTGAATGTCGCGGCACGACATTCACGACATTGGACATTCAGATTTTGAATGTCGCGGCACGACATTCGCGACATTGGTCATTCAAATTTTGAATGTCGCACGCGACATTCACGACATTGGACATTCAGATTTTGAATGTCGCGGCACGACATTAACGACATTGGACATTCAGATTT
Source organism: Solen grandis (assembly GCA_021229015.1). NCBI lineage: Eukaryota > Metazoa > Mollusca > Bivalvia > Adapedonta > Solenidae > Solen > Solen grandis. Next base: position 61,583,201 of record CM037783.1, read on the forward strand.
TGAATGTCGCGCACGACATTCGCGACATTGGACATTCAATTTTGAATGTCGCGCCACGACATTCCGACATTGGACATTCAATTTTGAATGTTCACGACATTGGACATTCAGATTTTGAATGTCGCACGCGACATTCACGACATTGGACATTCAGATTTTGAATGTCGCGGCACGACATTCACGACATTGGACATTCAGATTTTGAATGTCGCGGCACGAC
>CM037783.1:61583520-61633520 GCA_021229015.1 Solen grandis
GTCCTAAGTTCCAAAATAGCATCTGAGACACAGGATTTGTGTGTCAGGGAAAACCCTGCTTGATAGATGGATTACTAGACGTTGTTATATGACTGAATACTGTCAAAGCGACGGTTAACTCATATAGTCAAGTCAAGTCATAGATGAATTAATCTCACTGAGGGAAAGTGCAAGGCACAAAAATTATAACTCTACCTTCTAAATATATAAATGTAGAACTAATTATCATACAAAGTCATACTTAGATTAATAGCTTAATGATTTCAAGCTTTTTCTAAAATATATACCTATAAAAGTTGTTATAACCAAAATTTGTGTTTCCATGACATGTATGACAAGAAAAACAAGAATATATATGATATATAATATTATAGACATATGAGAACTGGCTACCCCAAAATTCATGGACAATTTTGAATGCATGAATGCTTTTAATTTTGCTAACCTTATGTAGTGGGTATTTATTTGACATGGTTGATGCAGTTCAGTCAAAACAAAGGTCTGACTTGAGAATTATGGGTTATATATATATATACAGGCATACTGTAGACATTAGTACTCATCTTATCTCATGCATAATGAATGAACAACATTTGATATATCAAATTATTGTCAATATTTGAGTTTTGATACATCAATATGAAAACCTACTATCAATAACAGTCCTAAATAATACTTGATTGACAAACAAGTGACAATGGAGCCTAGCACATGCCCTTCCTGATCACCTACAATGATTTCCGCAAAATCTCAAGTCATCACCTTTAAGTAGGAATAGGACATGAATGGAGTTATGCTGCAATGCAAAAAAAAAAAAAAAATCATATCCTTACATCAAAAAAAAATTACATCAAAATGAAAAAGACTTACCACCATTCCTTTTCTCTGAATGTATAGAAATACATTTTGTTTTCTGCATTTTTTTTTCATCCTCTGCTCTGCAACATCTTTTGTAATTTTTTCCCCACAATACTGGAGCAAAAATTGTCCTTCTGTGAAGTGTTCATTACTGAACACACCATAGCCTGAAAAAAGGAGCATTATGTGTAACTGCATCATGTTCCACTGCAAAAATTAACAATAAATCTATATACAAATGAAGAATAATGCTTTTCACAAATATAGGTCAACATTTTTTGTCTATTTCCATTGTGTCTTTTGTAGTTTGCTAGAAAAAATGCAACAGCATTAAAAGTCATGATATTTAATAAATCAAAGTGATGAAGGATTCAGAAGCTCTGTGTCTCCAGTGGAAGATGGTTTGATGAGCTGTAGATATGCAGAGTACAGGGGTACAGATAAGGTGCGTATTTGCGTAATTTCGCAAATAAAATAGATAAGAACCCATTTCTTTTAAAATTCTAGCGTATCAAAAAGCAATTAAAAATTAGATTACTCAAATATCCAAAATATTAAAGCGTACTGGTACGCAACATTTGAAACCGAGTGATGTTTACAAATACTCGTATATATTTGACTGGTTACTTGCAAATCCGCAAAATAGACTTCAAACGATTTCCGGTAATTTCCTACTTTGGGTTCCATTCAAGTAAAACATAAATCCAGTCTGTCTTATTTGTTCATCTGACGCTTTTCTATTCGTTTGCTTCAAATATGGTTACACAAGGCAGGAAGAAACGGGTAAACGTTTAAAAAAACACTGAGTAGATACCTAGCACTGCATGCAAACCAAACGTCAGGTATTTGTCTCGCAATAATTGACGATCTGGAAGTTGAGATAGAGTCGATAGCATCCAATTCCATGTTAACCAGTAAATAATTTGTTTTAATTCAATAGTTAAACGTGCTAAATCTTTGGATCAGGAAGATCAAATATGATTGAATGTTTTTTTTTTATTTAATTGTTGAGGAGCTAATGATAAATCCTGCATATGATAATTGTTAAAATGACATTGTTGCATACAAGAACAGCAGGCGCATATACCAGTAAGAACATGTACTGTTATTTCAATTCCAAAATTAAGTTGATGAAAAAAAAGCAATTGACTTAATTTTGATGGAGTAACCATATTTTCTTTACTCAATTAAAATTGTGAAAACCCAATTCCTTGAAAAATTGATGAGTAAATACCCAATTGACCTCAAACCTTATTCTGTAGCCCTGAGAGTAACTTAATTTTTGCCAGATACCAAACTTGTATTAAGATAATAATGATTGTTGTTTTAGATTTGTTTTCTTTTGATTTAAAAAGAAATGTGAAAATACTGTTCTCTCAGCACCTTGATTTGCACTCATGTCAGTCTCTATTTATAGGAGCAAATATTCATTCACATGGTAAATGTGTACATGTGGTGATTGTGTGATCAAAACAGTTACACAACAGTATAGAGAAATTAGATCTTCTAAACTTTCATGTAAGAGATGACTGTTGTATCATATAAATACTGTTTTCCAACACAATATCATTTTTCAACAATTTTGCTTCCTCTTATAAGCAAGATTGTTTTTTATAGTGAGGTTGAGTCGTTTGATCATTTGTAAGAACTGAGAGGTCCATCAGTTTTAAATGTAGAAAAAAAACAAAAAAACTGAGAAATGTGGTACTTTAGTTGGTGTGACTGACATAAGCATTCAATTCAGTATCAAACTATACTTAATCATAGTTAATGTCAATAAATGATCACTGAAGTCAACTTGCATTGCAGAAGAAAGTCTAAGAAAGTTTCTTTTGGGTAATTTTAATCTATTTCCTGGAAATTCAACAATATCATCATAATGGAACAGCCTGTTTAAAGGACACCCTGTTATCAAACTGATATACAAGCAAATGATTGAATGAAATCTAGTAGCAGAATAGGCAAGAAAGATGGCTACCTTTGTAATCAGATACATATATATTTTATCTGGAAACCATCTATGTCTATCCCTGCCTCACAGAAATACCGTGCATCCTGTTCTGGTGACAGTCTTTTTGCTTTCTGAAATAAGTGAAATATATTTCAATGTAATACTGCAGTCCTTACGAATACAATGCACACTTTGGCTCTCAGACTGAAGGTTTTACTTCTTAAACACATTTTTCACTTGCTCAAACTTCAACACCACAAAATATCTAAAAAATCTAATCTAAAAATGGTGACAGCCCAGTATATGAAAGATTTATTAACTGATACATATATACTAGACCATCCATGTACAAATTAATAGGCATTTTAACATCAGGGGTTTTCCTACCCATTTTGGGAAAAGGAGTAAAGCGAAAATACGGACTTTTTTATCACGAAAAATCTCATTTTGGAAATTTTTCTTGACAAATTGTTTAATTTTTAGAGGAACTTTCTGATCCTTTTTTAAAGTCCTTCATTAAAAGACACTACGACTGCATTTTGTCAGATTTTCAAGTTCATTTTATGATATTTTACTTTTTTCATCTGTATTTTAATATTTGGACTACCTTGGCGTTGTCCCATATACAGCTTTTTCTAGCACAATACCTTGCTATTCCCAGATTTCATATTACTAATCATATATAAGTTCTTATAATCTTTATTATTATAATTAATGTTTCTCAAATCTCAAATCTGCGAAAATAGATTGTTTAAAATCGAAGCGTCTACTGATAACATGTATTCTCCAACACCTTATCAGTATCAGAAAGTAAATCATGCTGCTTCAATAAATTACCTATATTTTTCACTGAAAGAGCCGTACAATACACAGCCCAAAAAAAAGACATTTGCTTGCATCGGCCAAGACAATTGTTTGTTTCTAAATGCTTTTTTTTCCTCCACTTTTTTTACATATTCTTTTTTTTTCTCTCTCTATTTTATTAACTTGGAAAATATACTTTAATTGAGAGAAATGGAAGTGACTTTCCATAGGGAACAGGGTCGTTTGATTTGGGAATGGTGCCGTTTTCTGGCGGGGAAAAAGGCTAAGAAAATCCCTGATCAAATAACAAGAAAAGGCTTTTTAATGTGGCTAATTATATTCACACAGCTACTACACATAGAAAGCACTTATTGAACATTATTGTTGACTAAGATCTGAATTGGTCAGTTTATAGTGGGTGTGAACATACCTAATAAAAATAACACGATTACGTGTTGGAATAAATATAAAGAATAAAATATGCCTAGTTATACATAATGTTTATGTTAATGTATGTTTGGGTGTTTCCAAATCTAAGGATCGATATTCAAGTGTGTGATTAACTTTTTTGTGCACAATAATATTGTCAATATAAAACTTTATTTGTGTCATCTTGTTGTATAATTGTTAAATATAAAAATGGAAACTAGTAGAAACTAGTATTGCAAATTGTCGGCAATTAAGCATCTATTGTTATTGAAAAAGAAGCTTACATGCATTTTTTTATGTTTTTTTTTTATCCAACTTCATCAGTGAATGCATCCAGATTGATGTGACGCAATTATAGTGACGTCATTGCATGAATAGACACAACAACTAATGACATACTATTTATTTTTTACCTTCATTTTATTTACATGCTTTAGATTGTTCTTAACCCAACAGAACACCATTAAACTCAATTTAAACTTACATGGCTCAATTTTTTTTTTTTCACAATTTAAAGTACTCACCAATGTGTGAGAAATCATGTGCCCATGTTTTTTGAGGGCTAAATTCCAATCAATTTTCTATTTACTATGACTTTCATAATAAATACAAGAGGGCCAAGATGGCCCTAGATCGCTCACCTGAGAAAAGTATCATTCATTGCCTGTACAAAACAGATTGCTTAAGAATAAAGATGATGAGGTGAAACAATGTTCAGGAATTTTCTGACCCCATCCACAAAAGATATCATCATGACAAACATTCTGCCAAAGTTTGAGGATGATTGGACCAAAAATGTTGCCCTCAGAGTATAAACAAGATTTTTCTAAGATTTGACCTACTGACCTACTTTTCTGTCCAGCCCCACCCATTTTCAAACTGGTTCGAGATATTATCAAGACAAACATTCTGACCAAATTTGAGGAAGATTGGATCAAAATTGTGGCCTCTAGTGTGTAAACAAGATTTTTCTAAGATTTGACCTACTGACCTACTTTTGGATCCAACCTGACCCATTTTCGAAAGGGTTCAAGATATTATCAAGACAAACATTCTGACTAAGTTTGAGGAAGATTGGATCAAAATTGTGGCCTCTAGTGTGTAAACATCAAAATTGTTGACGGACGATGGACGACGCACAATCAAGTATTTTGTATGAATATCAAAGTTCATATTATATGTGCATAGCTTCTATATATTCCTACAATATTGTTTATGAAAAGAATTATACGTTTTTCATTTTCCTATTTAAGTCCCATCTAAATTATGTATTTACGGGTAGATATACATAAATTATGTAAATTACCAAGTCTGATAACTGTGATTTGTTCATTTATTTTTTTTTAATATGCTGGTATTTATAGACTTGACTTGACTATTTGAGTTTACTGTCGCTTCGACAGTATTTAGTCATATAGCGACGTCCAGCTAATTACAGGTGGAGGAAGACCCGGATGCACGGAGGCATCCGGGTAGAACCACCGACCTACCGCAAGCCAGCTGGAAGGCTTCCTCACATGAAAATCCGAGTGACCCTGCCGGGTGGTATATATAGAAGATATACTTGAATGTATAAATCTCAAGAAAAGATATGAACTGTTCTGTTAGAAATCAGTAACCAAAAACTGAACTTATGGTAGCCCTGGGCTGTCAGACTGCAGCTAATTTTAACACTGCTTAAAATGGCCTTAAAGGGGTAATGCAGTAAACTGACATGAAATTAAATTATTGTTATTGCAGAATCCATTTGCTATGTTTTTAGTATATTGGTTGCCATAGAACCAGATAAAAAAATGATTAGCATAATCTCCAGTATGCCATCTGTCTATATTTCAAGTTTCATGAAAAAATTCTGAGTACTTTCAGAGCTATCACAGGATCCAGATTTTGCAGACAGACGCACGGACTGACAGATAGACAGACGGCAAACCTATAGTCTCCTCAAGTGAACCGGTAGAGCACTAATAAATGAGGGAAAATATTATCTGGTATCACATTATTCTATATTTTAACTGCAATATGTAATCCAAAATTTGTCATATTTATAGTTTAAGTATTATGTGGTCTTTAATAAAGATCACCCATTTGGTAGCTGGTCAGCATTTTCACATGGTTCTGAATTTTTATTCAGAAATGACATCAAGCAATAAGGTTGCAACTTTTTAAAAAAAATAAGGCTGACAGTTACCTTTAAGGATCCGGACGTCTGCAAACCAGCCTTTAGCTACAAAAGTAAAAATAAAATAAATAAATACCAATTATCATTCAGGAAAATTCTCAAATGCTTGATTCTCTGTCCAAAAGCAGTGCCTCTTACAAACAATATATTCAACTGGAAAATCAACTAATTTATCAGATTATAAAAGATATTCAACAATCTATAAAAATAATGAGCCCCCGTTGACATATAGCCAGCGTCAGTTTCTTGATCATGTCATTTATGGATTTGAAACTGTAAAAATCATTGTTTGAAGAAGATATAAATGTTGAAACATAAGCACTGCCTTATTAATTAAAATATATCCGGGCTATAATTAATATTTCCGAGCTTGTGGAAATTTTATAATTATTACAGGTTATGATTTACATAATATCATTTCTGTACCAACATTTTGTCAGTATGATTACCCAAATTTAAATAAAGAGAACTGATTTAAAAAAACGGACTAAGTAGAGTTGTGGTTCTTGGACAAGAAATTGTTAAAGCTAACTTGGACGCCAACAAAGACGCAGACAACTGGGTGACCACAATAGCTCAGACTATTCAATGAGTATTAGAGCTAAAAGTATAAAAGGCATTAAGATGAAACTTCATATGTAGGTAGATCTCATTCAGAGGAAGTGCAGTGCTTAATAACTGTAACCCTATATTTATTTTTTTTTGCAAATTTTACTGCACTTCTCAGTGAGATCTATCCACCTTTGAAGTTTTATGTTAATATCTATATTAGTCTTTGAGTTATGCCCCAAACAAAATTTTGAAATTACAACAGACTGACCTACTGACCGACCAAATGCCAGACCACAGGGTGACTCTTATATATTCCCTTTGCTTATCAGGGAATAAAAAGCAGGACAAAGCTGTGTTTTTTGCAATGTTGTGTAAACAAGTTGCACTTAACAGCTGGAAAGGTTTGGCTACTCAAAGCAAGTTTAGGGCTTTTGAAGTGTTGTTGTGTGTGCATGTTTCATACCACTATGACTTTCACTACAACAGTAATGATGGAATTTGTTTAGCAGAGCCACTGATCAAACTCATATTCTGAAATACTGGTTTAATTAAAATTAATTTCATTTTCACTCATAAATAAAGTCAGGAAATGTTATATAAATATATAAATCTCTTGCGTTAAGTGCAATATGAGATGTAAGTACAAAACGATGTTAGTTGTCGCCAAATATCAAATAATATTCTTACAGCAGGGTTTTCCCTTGCTTTTTTTTATTTAAACAGGGATAAAATGTCCTCTTGATTTTGAGATAAAGATAATTTTTTGCACTATATCTGGAGCATTCAGATTTATGGGTTGAAATGGGCATTTTTGTATGCCATTTAAAAAATACTGATCAATGTTTGTTTGATTGGTGTAACATCCTATCAACTGCAACACTTAGTATCAATCTGTAGACATGTGGCATGATACCAAACCCACACTGGGCCAACCAGTCCTGGAACTACCCTGTATATATTCTGAGTGCCAAGCAGGGAGCTACCAGTACTATTTTTAACGACTTAAGTATGTCATGGATGCGGATTGAACAACAGCATCTCTCAAGGCAGACACTCTAGCCACTGTGGAAGATGGGAATATTTGAAGTCAAGTGCAGATACTGGATGTTAGCTAAGAAGGCAGGGCGTAAATTTCTAGGTTGGGTATCAAATATATATATATTTAAATTTGACCTGTTTCAATAATCTTCTTAATAAAAAAAACTTTCATGCCAATTTTAATAGGAAGTCATTAGAGAACCTTTACTATCAAAATCTGTTATATTAGTTAAAGACTGCTGATCTGGAGACAGAAACAGGTGCATTAAACCTGCAAAATCCCAAATTGAAAACACAGGGCATCATTAAATAAGACAGCTTCTGTAAGTTTATTTTGTCAAAAGTTCATCCACATAAAAGAGAAATTATTGCTAGTAAACAGAATTTGTAACATGATGACATGAATTCTAATTTTCCTTTTTTTTTAATTTGCGTCTTATACCTTTGAATCCACAAGTATTGAGTTCTCGCAATATTGGTTTTCTCAGGCTATTTGTGCAATATTTGACGTCAAGTAATTTTACAGAGAAACCATCGACAATAAACAACGTTGATTGATCCTTGTTTCTAAACCTTCATTTTATTGAAAATGTTTGGGAAACAGGTAAAAATATTCATTTAATAAAGAAGTACTGATTTTCTACCATTTTCACTAATGCTTCTTTTTATGATTTTTTTAAACCACTTGTTATATCTACAAATAATATTCAGCAAGTATACGATCACTGATTTATGTATACCAACATTTGTTCTTAAAATAGTGTAGGTTTGATTATGAATACACTTCTCAACAATACTATGTACAGGCGTCATTTAGAGCCATAGCTGTTATTAATATGATAGTAAACTTTATACTTGATAATTGTAATACAGCAGACCCATTGAACCTTTGTATTGGGTTTTTACACCCAAAATTGGCCATAAACCTCCAAAATTGTAAGGACTCTCTGGTTGAAAGGATACAAAGTTAAGAAAAAATTGCTGTTGTACCCCCAGTTACAAAACTCGGAGGGCACCCTATAATAACATGTTGGACACTGTCAATGTGATAGATCTAGTGTTTCTTTTTCTCAATTGGATCATCTAATATTTTACAAACCAATCTGTTCTATGATTAAGAACACAGAACTTCAATGCAACTGTTGTTTATAGATTTTGTCTCTATATGTGCACCATACTCATGGCAGACTCATTTTCAGTTCATTGTCGAGAACTCCAGACGCAAATTTGGAAATATTTTTTTTGACTGTTGTTGGATTTTGAGTTATTTTTTAAATTTGTTTTTGATTACCATTGAAAATTAATTATATTTGTAGGGAAGATATTGATGCATTTAATGATAAATTTAATATAAAAGTGAGGGATCGTTTTGTTCATAGTTCTTATGCTGTCGAGAACTGGATAGATCTACTCCAGGATATTGATATGAAACTTTTTTCATATATTCAATTAAAAATATCATTACAATTCTGGCGTTGATTTTCATCCATACAAAACAATCCATAAATGACTTACCATTCGCTTCCCGTATGACATGCAGACGGCCATTTTGGAGCGTGGTATGAAAGGGCCGGTATAAAAAGCTGACGTCTAAGTTACACGATCGCGCAGCCGAAAGAAGGGGCTGTTCACATGGGTGTGGTGGAGAGGTCATTGATTTCTGCGATATTTTTAATTATAAGTTCATAAAATATTACTTTCATTCATACTACCGTTCAATTTAATCTCGATTGACATCCACCCCGGAAAATAATAAAAAAATGTTATAGATGAGGGTGCGACCCTTCTCAGTTACCAAGACCTTTATATCTATAAAAAAGTTTCATTCTCTTATTTCTAGAAAATCTTCGGTTTACCAACCGACCAAGGATCTGCTATACTCGTCTTTTTAATTTTGACACTTAAGAATACATGTATAAGAAAAGACTTAAAATCATTTTACATACTGTTCTATTTCATCATGTGGTACCTAGATCTAAACTTTTTTTTAAAGACAGAAAGAAGAAAAATAAATAAAATCAATAAATAAAATTATTTATTGTTATACTAATTGGGAATAATAAGTGTTTAATAAATGATTGAACATAGATATACATGTATATATTAACATTTACCCGACTTTGTTCCCGGTGGTGTCCGCAGAATAAACACGTATATTTTTCGGAAAAGAGAAAAATGTTCATTCCATGAGGTGGCAAATTAATGTTTTTTTATTTTCAAACTTATAAGATATTTGCTGTGATATATCAGACTAATGTTATTTAATTAAGAGTAAGAAATCATAAAAGGGACAATATATAGTTAAAATAGTGTTTTTATTCGACATTTTATCGAGTCTCCTTAATGCTACATTTTTGATATTAGCAAATATAATATTACTTTGCTGTCATTCCGTTTTCTTCATACAAAAATAAAAAATAATCAGGAAAACAAATTCTTACAATGTTTCTTACTTTAACAAAAATCACTTACGGTGTTGAGCTAACTGTCTCAATAAGTAAATTAGTTTTTACTAAATATTGAAAAATTAAGGAGACCGACTTTGGTCTCCTTTATATAGAGGTCTCCCTAATTACTCAAAAAAACTCATAATGGTCACCTTAATGCTGCCAATATATATATATATATATATATATATATATATATATTTCTCAGCAATCACCAGTGATTCAGTATTGGCTCGAATATTATTTTGATCTCATTCTCTGAATTTAATAGTAAAAAAAAAAAACGAAAAGCAAAACGGAGTCCTGATATACACCTTCTATATACAACTGAAAAAATTCCGTCACAATTTGACGGCTTAAGAAAGCGAAAAGTAATTGCGAGCAGACGTCAGCTGTGACACCAACTTGATATATGCTATTTTGAAAGGGGCTAAGAAGCTTTGATTCCTATCAAAATTTCATATCGCTCTTTTTTTTTTCAAGAATCCACATGTATTTTAAAATGAACCTAATACTGACTAACAAGGGAATGGACTACAAATAGTCATGTCAATAAACATGATTTATATATACGAATGTCATAGCACTGTTTTCTTGAAGTAATTGTGTATCAAAAACAATTTATCAGCTGACATTTAATAAAATCAGGAAAAGTTTTTTTTAATCAACAATAAACAGAGAGAATACATGTTTTAGTTTGGCAGAATATTAAAATTTACAAAGTGGGGAGCAGTGGCGCTTTCGAATCGAACAGTCCCGCGTTCGAATCCTGTCAAGAACACTGCTTATTTCCTTGAGCAAGAAATTTATCCCGCATTGTTTCCCCTCAGCCAAATGTAAATGGGTGTCTGAGAGGCTAATAATCCATGAATGAAAAGCCTGTTAATATGTAAATACACATCACACAATTTGACAAACTTGCAAATGTGCACGAAACTGATTTTAAAGAAAGATACAGGATGATGCGCTAGATTCACATTACTGTTACATAACAAGGCTTATATCGAGAAAGCTATAGATATTCAGCCTTTTATTATAAATAGGCAATATTTAAAAATATTTGAGTATATGCACTGAATAACGGTAGTACAATATCGAGGGTTCAATGCAAAACTATCGTTACTCACAAAATGATGTTTTGCATTTTTCACATTACATTACAATGCTCTATCTGTGGAAATATTTTTTTTGAAAAAATATTTGTATTTAAGTAGTAAAATTGAAAATGGTCCAAAAGTAGGATAATTATTTGGTTGATTTCATTTATGCAGCACTTTCGTAACTTGAGTAACACACAGTGTTGCACTGAAAAACATGCACATTTTGAATTAAATGATATGCAACACTGTAATATCTCCACATATTGTTGGTGTCATAGTACTGTGATGTCACTAGATTTCTGAATGAAATACAGTTAATATTTATTTAACTTATTTAACTAACATTTTACGACTTGCTATTATGGAATCCGAACACTTTTTAAGATTCCGTTATCATACCAGCCCTGTCAAGTCTCACACTTTCGGTATGACACTCACTTTTTCAGACCTAAATTCACGTATGGCTAGAGATATCAAACAATAGATAATAACAAGAAATGTCTTTTAAAAAAGATATGTGGCATATATGGGGATTAAAGCAATGCATAGAGTAAAACGATTGTAAGATATACAAATTATTTTATGTGAAAAGTTTCATACTAGGAATCAAATTAAGCATAGATAGAGGTTCCATTCCACTGCAATCAGCAGAATTAACATTATGGACTATAAATGTCATTCAGTGAATAGGACTTTGATATTTTTTTTTTGACTGTGCAGAATAACATTTGATCCGAGACAGGTCTCAATGTGCATCCAAGAGAAGTGTTTTGATAAAACAACAATGTGTTTATCAAATAACTTGTAATTCAGTCAGGATAATTAAGTGAATAGGAAGCATGTATTTCAGCTAGTTATCTTAACAAAGAATCATATGTAACTTTTTTACCAAAGTAAATCTTTAGGCATTTACTACCAATGAAAATCATTCAAATATTAATTTAGTGTTATCTTACGCCATTATTCGAAGATAGGTCAAAAGTGAGGTAGACAGTTACGGTAAAAAGAAAAAAAATCAATTATCCCCACCAATAGTTTGTACTTCAAACTGATTGAGGTATTATTAATTGCTGTGTGATGTATCTTACACTGATGTGACATATGGTGATATGATGTGTACAGAGCAAAATAATTAAAAAGCGACACTTGAAAATTGCATTTGCTAAGGTTTTTTGTAAAAAAATTCTCTTAGTTACTTTTACTTCCAAAAGTTGAAATAGTGTTTATTGTGTCGCCAGCTGTAAGCAGAGGTGACACAAAGGGATCACTTTTCCGTCTTCTGGATGTCCGTCCATCCCTCATCTGTCTGTCCGTCTTGCTTCAGCAGGTGACACATGTTCCAGAGAACACTTTTGTTTTTGTTAAAATATATGTGTTCTGGATGGTGGCACACTCATGTTTTCAGTCCTAAACAGTCTCAAAAATGTGCAAATTAACCATTATGTTTTGCTTTTACTGTTGAAAAACAATTAAAAGTATTGGCAATTGAAATTAGTTTGTTTCACCAGGTAGCATAGAGTTTTCTAAAACAAGAATTTTAGGGCCAACAAGAAAATGAAATAGGGTTTTTTTGTGTATTAACTAACCAGTTTAGAATTAGTTTGTCTGTGTCAGCTATTTTGTTTTTCATACAGAAATACGTTTACTATTTCTAACTTGTAGAAATATCTACCTTTAAGTTCTGACATACTACTTGTCTTTACAGCTTTACTTTTATCTATAGGTAATACTTTACCTCCGGATTATTGAAAATATTTGTTTATTCCGTAGGAGCAGCTGAGACATATGGTGGAAGTCATATGCTTAACCCCCCTTCTCCCACACACACACACACACAAACAACAACTCGCAGGTACCAATTAATACACCTGGGTGGAGTGGAGATGTGCTACCTACCAGTGGCAATCACTAAAATACCCTGCTCCTCTTTCACTTAATTTTTTAATTCAGCAAATGTTGTCATAATAATGGTCTTTAAATGCTTAAAGTGTCAGTTTTAAACTACCTCTCAATGATGAATTTCACCAGTTTCTATTTTAAATTATTCACATTTCTCATCATGCTCTAATCACATGCAAAAACAAGCTGTTAGGGTTGTGAAGTGTTTGGCAGTAGAAAAAACAATGTGTCACCAATATTGTATGTACATTGATAAGACAATTGTTTTCCAACTTCCAACTCGAAAAATGAAATTATGGATAGCATTTTCTTTATGTATGACACTAAATGATGCTTTAGCAGCAGTTCAAGAATCAGATTCTTCCAACTGTATATTCAAAATGGTATGAACAGACGCGGGATCTGTTTTGATGACCTCCACAGAATGTCTGATCAAGTAATGCCATTTAAAGTATGCAATGGGTCTGCTGTCCTCACTGGTCATGAAACTGTTGGGAGCTAGGTATGTAAACTTTATAAAACATTTAGATGAGTCCATAAACCTTGGGTTTAGTGCAAGTAAATCATTCCTATTGTTCACAATCCCCTTTTCCTCCTACTCCCATGCGACAATGAGTAAGTCCTCAAGGTAGCTGGTGTAACTGTGAAGAAAATTTTTTCTTTGGTGTTGTTTAAAACCGTAAAACAATTAAAACGTCAGATTTAAATCATGGCGAGACATCGATAAAATTGACATGATGCAAATTGTTCCCCCCAAGACGTTCTAATGGCCATAAACAGCCGTCTAGATAAACAAAGTCATTTGTCACCTGTGTTTGCTTTACTGATACATACTATTTTTGGTAAGCGACATACATCACTTTTTGAAGAACATAATCCATTTTCTGATTGAGGCCATAAGCTCTTAATACGTGGGATACATAATGTACAATACATAATCGAAACGACTCAATAACATCGGTGGGGGACATTTTATCTCCGCTATTAAACGAGGGTTGATCAACAATCATTGCACTCAATGCAATTTATGCACACAGGAGATCTCGTTTGAGAATCTGTAGAAATGGGAAATATTTTTATTTGTATTTAATGATACAAATAATTAAGAAAGATTTTATAATTCTCGTGCGGTATTTACAAAAACAATTTACATTGAAAGATTGATATATTTATGTCTTGATATATCGATATTTTATTGTAAGCTGTTGACCATATACGCTTGTTATTAGCATTTAGATACATACAATTATAGTTTTAGAATATAAAATTTTATTACATGCTAAAATAATGTATATAAAATACAATAATCATATAATTAGCAAAATTTAGCCCGAAGTTTAGAACGCATTACTAATAAAAACAAGTAACTGTTGTTGCACGCAACACATATGTCCCCTACCGGTGAGGCGCATAATTTTCCCGTTACCATAGCAACCAGGATACAGGACTAAGAAAAAAAGTGACATGAAGGATCTCCATACTGCCATCTATTCATGCCAAGTTTAATATTATTATCTTAAACGGTTTTGAAGTTTTCGTGGGGTCCAGACAGACAGACAGACAGACAGACGGACGGACCGGTGCAAACCGTGATCGTTGAATAACTGCGCACGCGGGCCGAGCTTTTAGACATTCAGTATGGACTAATTTTCATCCAACGACTAACCATCGTACACATCATATTTAAATATACACTAGATTTCTAAACCTATCTAACATATTATATAAACACAATAAATTGATTATTTATGAAGATAAAAATATAAAAAATATATATAAGAATAAAGGGAAGTAAATCACCAACTATATACAGATGGTTTTCCCTGAAAGTAAAGGGGGGGGGGGTAGAAATGGCACATTCTCTTCGGGCCTTTCTGTACTTTCCTATAAGTATATGTTTGTGTGTCGCCTAGGTGGATGCAGATTTTTATGTTCGCCTTAAATTCTAGGCAGTCCTGGTGTCATTTGTTACGTAGTGACAGGTGCGACTGCTATAGCTAAAACGATACTACTTTAAAAAGAATGACGTCATATGCTGGTGACGTTCTTTAAACGCATTCCCAGATTTAACTTGTATTTTTCTAAATGTTCTATTCCTAATTTTTGGCAAAGATACACGCAAAATTGACGTGGGCGGTCACCTGTTTTTGGCAAAACAATTTTAACATAAATTGAAAACAAATAGCTCTAAAAATAGTAACATATATGTTAAGGATATCTCTAGACGTCTACAAGTTATACATAAAGTCTATGTTGATCAACCCTTACTTAGTATTCAAGTAGAAACCTTTTGAAGTTTAATGTATATGTGACGTCATACTTTAAAAATAGAACTTTTATGCTTACTAATAAACATTTAACGGATTACGTTGTGCAAAAACATTTCCTTTACTGGCTGAGAAAACTAGTAATAAAACAACAAGTGCGCTTTCTTTCAGATTTTATTACCATATAGTGAGGAATACAATCGTTTAAAGTAATGTCACAATTTGTATATACAATATGATATGTACATATCTAGCGCCTACGTGGCATCTCTTAATGACATATGAACATTTTTGTGGTATTTATTTCTAAGAATATGTTAATACGGGGTATGAGGTACACGGATAAATAATACTTTGTAAAAAAGGGGGAACAAGAAAGGTAGTCCGGATAGCTACGTTGAAGTACTTCAATTTGACATCTGCGGTGAACTGCGTTTAACTACGTTTAAGCATTTGAAACCATCCATGTTTCTGTACAGATAACTACGTTTAAAGAAGGATAATTTCGTTCAACTACGGAAATATTCGTTTCTATCGGGATGAAAACGTTTACGTACGTTTAATTGCGGATGAATATGTTTTAACCAATCACGTCAAAAGTGCCATGGACCGTTGAAACTAATATGCATGCTGGAGAAGCTTGAAAGTTCGAGCTAAGTCTTGAAATATATATATACGATATTTTATTACACCAAATCATTGTAATGAAGGATCATTAAAATACATATGGCCTATGAATACTGTGTAGTAATCCTTTTTTGCTATAAACAGCACATGATGGTAGGGAATTCTTAGAATTTACAGGTATAGGTAGAAGACCATAAACTTAATTGTTTTAGTTTTGACCACCATAATCAATATTTATATGGTGGTAATATTTTGTTTAAATGGACAATTAATGGGAAACTAAAAGTATTTTAATGACATATGCTTGCAGTAGTGTCCATTGACGAAAGCTGCGTAAAATGTTTTTGTACATTCGTTATTTGATCATTCCATATTCAAACTAAAAATGAAACATATATTTACCTTTCATTTTTAAAGCTGTCGTACCGCTTGAACAGGAAAATTGACAACTGAATTAGTGCCTCAGAGATGTCGGAATCATATTCGTATGAACTTCCCGCAAGTTGCTATCCACGATACAAGTACTTCAGAGAACATCTACAGAGAGTTTTGCCACACATTCAAAATATATATGGTATGTAGAATAAAATGTTTTCTGGTCTTTTGCATCAGTGTATCTTTTTTATAATGGTTTTATTCTGAGTACAGAGCGTGTGGCCGCAAATTTCATTCCGCCACTGTAACCCCCTAGTTGCATAAAATCTAACTCAAATTTTGCAATTCATTAAAATTCGGGGGCATGTATAACAGATGGTGAAATGAATCAATGACTTGACCGGGAACTCGAACCCAGAGTTTCAGGAATACAGTTCCTTCGCTCTGCCAACAGAGCTACCAAGCAACGTGTGTATGTATGTATGTATGTATGTATGTATGTATGTATGCATGTATGTATGTATGCATGTATGTATGTATGCATGTATGTATGTATGTATGTATTCTTAAAAAATAAATGTCATCAATGTACATGTTTCCTATAAACGCATAATATCGTGTTTAAACATGTAACAGAAGCTCAAACCTACAAAGGCTTAATATTTGTGTGTGAATAATATATTCTTATTTTTCTATTCAATACAGTCACTTCCAGACATTTTTCAAAACATTCTGATGAGAAATTTATCGATTATGAACGCATATGCCACAAGTTTGGAAACATCGTGAATGTAGAGATCCTACACGAAAAAGAAAATCTCCCCATTCTAGAAAGGCGCTTAATGAAGTCGAAACCAGTTAAAAACGAAATGTTATTAGTTAGAAGATCTAAAAAAGTCGAACATGTTACGGAAACAAGACAAAGATGCAAAGACCGTGAAAATCACATATTAACAGTCAAAGTCTGTCCTAAAGAAGTTCAAACAGTTAAGACCAGAGAAGCCAAACGCATCAAGATTGACGACCCACCCATCATCCCTGTATATGTACGTACTATTTATATATGTCGGAAGTAAGACTCAAAAGAGGAATTGATTTCATTTGTAGTACTGTTAATTTGTTTACATATGTTGTTGTTTTGAAAATACCTTTACAGATAGCGTATGTACATGTATAATACTTGCAATAAATAAAACATATCATTTTTTGTTGTTTTATAATTTAGCACAGGAAGATCATAGTTTGGTATTCCGTTAGAAGACCAAACCATGTCCAACTATACACTGATGATGAAATGAAACAAGAAAAAAACCTAGGCGAAGTCATTCAATACCTTCTGGAAAAAAATGTTGTTGAAGTCTTCGAAGAAATTATCCGCTCTAGTAAATACATAATGGAACAAATCGAATCCGGATATATCTCGAAAGGGCTTGGGGGTAATTCTGGAAACAACTTTCGTTGATTTAATTTTATACTGTATTATCATAACAAACGAATTAGGTTACCGTAGCAATAATAAATATTATATTAATTACAACCATTCATTGTGGCCTCACTTTTAATACCAAACGCTTAATATCTATTAAAATTGAATTGTATTTAATTTTAATCTCAAATACCTCTAGAAAGCATTGATACCCACAAATAATGCCTTAACTTATGCAGGTTTCCAAATATTCAAATACAATTTACCATTCCGAAAAGCTTTTATTAAAATATGTTTTATATTCTTCGCTTAGAAAAGAATACTAAAGTAAAAAAAATTGTCAACTTTTTTTATCGAACACGGTTTGTAACTCTGTATATACGTTTTCAATATACGTTGTTCAGACGACCATAAATCAAAGATGAGGATGATTCAAACCGTTGAGCGACTGCAGTTCCAAGTCTACGGCATTCTACGGCAATCGGAAGTTAATTGTACCGAAATAATTCCAAGCATTCCACACATCAAACCAGAGATGAAAAACGAAATTCTTAAGTTAGTAGATATCTAATATATATAGCATATGACAATTTATGATCATTTTTTTATTTAAACATATTCATATTGAAAAACAAAAGAGGAATTATATTGGATAATCCATTTCTCTTTTAATTTAACATTATTCCAAATAAATATTCATTATGTATGTAGGAATAAAATCAATTACCTTAATTACACATATTAGTTAGCATCTTTGTGAGAATATATTATACATGTATGTGTTGCATTACAATATGAGAAATAGATAAGATATTCAGTGAACATAATTTGTTTCATGTTTTAATCTGTCAATAACGATAATAAAAGTACACTTGAACACATTTAAGCACACACTTATTAAATACAAGATTTGGAATATATACATCACAATAATCCTAGTACGGAAGAACATATGCACTCTTCAGTTTTCATTTAGGGAAGGAATGTTCAATGCACGATAAAATTACAATAACAAAATGTATTCAGAACTAGAAAATTAGATTTATTGCATTTGAAATACAGATATACTCCCATTCAATATAATATAATGATAGATTCATGTACTTCTAAACAAGCGCTAATACTAAAAATATAAGTTATTTATAAAAGGTTATAACTGTTACACTATATTAACAAAAATACATTTTTTCTCATTACATTATGACAATGATGAATTGAAATTTATTTAAATATATTTACATTTCAGATTATCTGGTGTGAAGGGGTGTGGTACAGTCCTTGGAGTATTAACGGTCTATTTCGTTGGAAAATGTGAAAATAAGAAAGCTGTAGAGGATATTTTACAGAAATACGAATACAAACTCAGCTGTAGAATAGAAACTAACACAACGCTTTCTCATCATACCAATCCATCATATGCCAGTGGAAGTGGTATACGAGCAAGGGGAAATTACCCCAGACAGGAGCAGGAAAAGTTTGGAACTCTTGGTTGTTATGTTAAACTTATGCCGCAATGTGAAATGGAACAAGCTCTAGAAGAAACAAGCAAACATTTCATAACATGTGGGCATTGTGTAAATGCCGTTGATGAGTTGATAGATATTAGGACGCCAGTTGGAAACTTTGTTAGTTTTGGGAAAACCAAATATATCCTCAATGAGAATATGGCAGACCTGGCAATCGTCAAAGTTGAACAAAATCGTGTTAGACGTTGCGATAGGTCTATATTCCGATCATGTGGTTCCTTTTCAGCAAAGGTTTGGTCTTTCTTTGACGGAAATGTACCATGTGGACTTCCTGTCTACAAAGTTGGTCCTAAATCAGATATCACTCACGGTATGGTAGCATCCGGAAGTGATCTCAATATTGTGATGCAAGAGCAGCAGCCTTTAACAAATGAAAATGTTTTGTTTGTCGTCCCAGAGGACACACCAAGTAAGTGTTTGGAATACCAGTAGTAATTGGAAGTTAATGGGTAGATACGTCTGATTTATTCTGGGTGTATCTAGTTGTAGAATAAAGCAATATACTATTTAACTAATAAAACCATAAAATTGCCTTGTTATATATGCATTGGACAAATCAGTCCTGTGTCTGTCCGTATACATGCATGTTGAGGGCTAAGCAAGAGAAGTACATTTGTAGTATGTAAGACGTATGCCCGTCCATACGGTGTAAACATTTTTCACTCAATTAATACTTTGAATTAATATATCTAAAAGTTAAACAGTTAACAAAGCTGTCAATGAACAGTGCTTTTCATAGAAACCTTTTTTTTCTCCGAGAATCTTTCACTGAAAATTTTAAATATTTGCTTCAGATCAGGACATTTTCTTCAGCTTCCAAGGAGAGAGTGGTTCTGTTATTTGCACGGATGACGTTAATAATGCTGAACGTGTGAAGGTTGTTGCGCTTCTAGCTGGACCCGTGCAAACAAGTCTTGATGGTGATCAAGAAAATCAATTTGGAAATTTCAAAGCAAGCTATTCATATCATATGCAGCGAAGCTTGACGTATTTGGAAATAGATCATCATTTGAACTGTCAACCGGGTAAGAGGATTTTAAAAACGTGCCATATTCAATTAACATATATTGTTATTGAGTCTTATAATACATATTAAAACATTATTACTATATGCATTTATGCATGTATAATATAACTGATACATTCTTTATACATTTCATTTCAGACTGTGAAGACGAAGAGGAGGTGCAGGGTGTTTATGAGCATGTTTTCGAATAATTGCAATTTAAATTTATTTTAATAGAACCATTTCCCCGATATAACTGTCATGCTGTTCGACATGCTTTGTATTTACCTGATGAAGTGGCTACGCATGCAACCCGATTCGAAAATACATGTATATGACAAAGGGTGTCTTGAAACTATAGGTCATTTGCGAAAAAAAAAACGTATGGATTATGAATCTCTTGCTTGGCGCTCAGCATATAAGGGTCGTTGAAGGCTTAGTTGACCCGGTGTCAGGATAATGTGACTGGGTGTGGTATCATGCCATATGTCTACGGCGTGATACTGCAGTATGGCAGCACTATGTCTCAAGTAGACATCGTCTCCAAATGACTGCAATACTGTCGATGGGACGTTAAAGACAACAAACAAACAAACAAATAAACGAAATATGAATTTTGCTAAAGATATCCATGACTAAGTAAATGAAGTGAAGGTATATTACGGTCGTAGTTACATGAGTCATTTACCTAGTTTATGGGGTTCGAAACCACAGCTGTCATGCACGTAACCACTCGACTGCGGCAATCACCATGTTACCATCTTGGTAACCTTGCTTGGAGGAATTCATTTAATATTTTAATTAGGTTACCGTCAGGTTTAGTTGTTGGTAATCAAAACTGCATAAATATCTGAAATATATATATTAAGCTACATTAAAATTTAAAAAAAAGTTAAAATTCAAACGTCAACACGTAATACGAAAAATAAATATGTACATTAAATTAATATGATCGTCGTGTCATTCTTAAAATTTTGTTTATAACAAGTGTGTCTCTTTCCTAATGTTTTATTTTTCATAAATGATTCTGATTTGAAAATGGGTTCAGAATAGTTTTGAAAAAGATTATGTACGTCCGTCTCTGTTTGTGATTAAATAGTCATAGTAAGTACTAGTATATATTATATAGCACGTATGATCTCGTTATTGATTTTAGTTTACAAAGAAATGGTTATTTGATATTTATAATTGTGTGATGATCTCCTTTTGTCATGTTTGTTATTAGAAAAAATGAACTTCTTTTTAACAAATATTAAGCTTGAGTGCTGATATCTAAGTGACATGTATGTATTTCGCTTTCAAATAATTTACACGTAATTAATCGGGAAGGTTGAAATAAGAGTGTGAATGGGGACGTGATTATACGTTGACTGATCATTACATTTTTATTATCTACAAGAAATAATATTCTTATTATTTCTTTACTTAAATGCACTTCTGAATGACCCTCGTTAATATCTATGGCATATTTTCTTGATGCCTACTTGAAGATACTGTCCTTGATGTATGTAACTAACTGTTAAAATCAATGGGGTTTTTTTTTTGAACGTATTTTTTTTGTATAGTATATATTTGTAAGCCATGGCGAAAAAGAACTCACAAGATGCTCACTTTTATCATGCACATCTATAACAAATCCAAAAGAAATACCTGCAACAATAATTAACAAACAAATAAACAATATGATTATGAAGATACCGGTACATGTATATGTAAAGTATGAATTATCTTTTAATTCTTTATCCAATTTGTCCTGAAATGTTCAGCAGTTGTAATATGTAGATCTTAGAAATATATCATAAAGAACGCAGTTCTAAATGCATAATAAATTAAAATGGTTACCTATATGAAATGTATGCTACTAAGATACCAATCAATACTCAATTATATCCATTCGAATAAAACATTTATGACGTTGTTGTTATGGTAATTGTTATGACGACAGATATAACTAATATCAGCATAGCGGTTCAAGATCTTACAAGATATTATCAACGAGCCTTATCAACTGTAAAACCGGTTATTCCATACATCTGTACGTCAGAGCATTTATAACCACTGTTTATGAGAATTCTGCCCTAAAATACAGTGTCATTATATTTTTAGACGGTATAGATAGTGTCAAAAATAACCCAAAGTCTGGTAGACCTTGCAAGTCTAAGACTGAAAATAATGTGTTTGTTATTGAGCAATACGTGAAAAATGATAAGCGTATTACTATTTGCATTTGGTATTTCCTACGGATATGTCCAGAAAATTTTGACAAAAGCATGACACGTGTTTGTGCGAGATAAATTTCTTGCATTCATACAGAATACAACACGGAGTGAGGGTGCAAATATGCCGTAAAATTCTGTGACGTTTAATTTTAGACGGTTCTACATTTTATGAGAGAACTGTTACTTCTGATGAAACATGGATGCATGATTTTGTTTAGATATAATGGAAAGACCCCGCTGTCAGTTTTGCGTTAAATATTCGCAACCATTTTCTGTTAAATCTATGTACAAATTTTAGCTTTTTATATTATGATGGTCCTGCCTTATTAGTTTTATTTTACATGCGATATAGTTTTTCTATACTAGTACATGTTGCATATCAGCACAGTAAAATGCCTTCTTACATGTTTGAGCAAAAAGCATTGTTCTGTATGCCTAGGTGTAAGATTTCAGTTAGAGAGTCTGCTGATTGCATTTTACTACTTGTATTAATGTGGTACATGTATAACAATTCTTGGTATATCTCTGAATTAGAACACATGGGAATGATTTCAGGACTCACAATTTTATCTATACATAGATAATATTCTTGATTTTTTAAAAAGGGAATTTTTTTAATTTTTTTTTTTTTAAAACCCTTTTTCTCTGAAAATTTTCAATTGGCAATGTGTTTAATTCCTAGCTTTAATTTTATTTATCCAAACGACTGAGAAACTCATAGGGAAAATGTATTATCATTTAATTTATTATCATATATGTAAACTATATCCAAATCGATTGGACATGTAAAAGTACTAATAGTACTTCATTAAATCAATATCTTAACATTCCTCACCTGTCTCTGATGTAATTAGTCCTATGTTGGCACTACTTTAGAGTAAGAATCATTTTACAACCAAGAACATTCGTATATCTCAAATATTTCGTTCTGCGAAAAGAAAAATATATAGACAGAAAAAGAAGTGTAGATACGTTAACGTAACAAACTTAATAACTGTAAAAAACTGAAGCAAGTCAAACAAACGAAATGTTCCAGTAATTTTAATTATATCTATACTATTTTCAAGTAAGAAATAAATTGGCTCCTAAATTTATTAAGGAATAACTTGTTTTTTCAGAGCCCATTGCATATATACAGAAGAAGACTTAGTCATAAAGTGGTCTTCCCAAGGCCAGAAATTACCAAGTATCAAGGCTTTCAAACAACATATAACTGAAACAGTTTCATGCCTACAAAGTAGCCATAGAAAGATATTAAATGTATATTCTCCGATTTTAGCCCATATTTTTGCCTCGGTCAAAAAGGTCCTTAAAAGAGCATTAAATAGAGGATAACTCATTAATTTGTTTTTATACCCCATTTACAATTCTTATGTTTGTATATTTTTCATTCAGGCTTTGGGCATACGTTTCATATTTTGAAAAACAAATGTCCACTTGTAAACACCAATGTATTCCTTGTCATGCATTGCTGTAATAAAAAAAATAATTCCAAATAATAAAACTTGTGATAAATTGAACTTTGTATCAACTAGTACCTAATGTCATATATGATTGTGATAAGTCTCGGGATCTATTGTAATAATCTGTAAAAGTTTTTTCACTATGGCATGTCTCTCATTAATTCTACCCAATAAACATTGCGCTAAATTGATATTGATACATCTGTGATAGTTTGGATTTGTACTGTGATGAGTCCTTTTAGTAATTCCACCACTCAAAGTGATAAATTGATAGTGATAGGTATGTGAAAGTTATAAATGTTTTATAGTGTGATTAATCCTTTTTTCATTGCCTTTATAATCAAATATGATTGAAAAGTTATATTTTGATTGTGATGATTCAAATTCAATACTGTGATTCTATTTGTTTTGTGTGTGTCTTTAATGAATGACAATGATGACAATGTTTTTGATTATTTGAATATCCAATCATTGTCTCTGTAGTATGTAATATATTATAATGCACCTCTCATGGCACCCTATCTCTACGGACAATGGAAATAAAATAAAAAAATATTTCTTTTCTTTTTTGTGTTATCCTTCGTTCAGTGGGAATGGCTTTGTTTTCAAATGCTCAGTATATTTTTAAAGACAGTTTTATGTTATAGATTTATATACCTTTTGTTATTCTCAGCCGAAATAAATATCAAGACAAAATATAAAACTATTCTATTTCATATATCAAGGAAGTATATTTATTATATTAATGACATTAATGCAGATGGATTGTCCTATTATGTTTTTATCTGTATATTTTATTTTAATTACCCGTTGTTCTAACTTGTGAGACTTTTACTCAAGAAAATAAATATAATCTTGTTCTTTTCGTTTCTTTTATCTTTACCATTTTTTTGTCGAAGGGCAGCCGTAACCGAACTGCTATAATTGCCGTTGACCTGTGGGTTTGAGTCCCAGTTTTGTAACTCGGATTATTCATAAGAGGAAGCGTGCAAGCTGGCGTGTGATTGGTCGGTTTGATTTTTGCACTTTGGGACTTCCTTTACCTGTAATTAGCTAGATTTTCTTACCCTGAAATAACACTAAATAAAAACAACAAGTCAGCTTTGTAAGAACAAGACTTTTTTTCTGAGGTAAAACAAGATTTACATGATAGAAATATAATTGAAAAATGAACAAAAATACTCACATTGAAAATCCTTTGACTGTTTCTGAGCAAAATTCTGGGGAAAAAATAATTTTAGAGTAGTGAGCAGTAAATAAACGTACATGGAAACAGCCCGTTAAGTATGATGATTAAAAGGTTGTTCTGGCAAATCTAAAACAAGGGAATCATATAGTTATCATTTTGTTGAAATTTAATGCACAATTTTTTTGTGCTTCCGTACCGTTTGTCGAGTGCTTGCTCGATTGTCACCAAAGTTTGTATGCCTTTAGTTTCAAAAAGATAAAGCGAAGGGAATCTCGTTTCTATGTTTAGGTTACGATTCCAATTTCATATCAGCAAAATAGTTAGCTTTGCAAGTTAAAATGGATTTACTGTCTTTACTGTCTGAATTTGTCCCAAAATGCATCAGAGTCTATGTGGGTGCCCGCTCAAATTTTGAAATATAGTTTTGCTGCATTCCTAAAAGGGACTGATATGTATACCGGAGGAAAAAAAATATGTAAAATATCAGAAACTATATCTGATACATTCAGTTTCCTGAAAGTTTCACAGAAGAGTACTTGTACGCAAACTGGCTGGTGTAATGGGGCAAATGATGTCAATGTCCGTGTAAATATCTTTGTAACTCAGCTGCAAGAGATTTTTCCTCTACTATTCTTGATATTTTCTATCTTTTTGGTGGTAAGACTTGTCCCAAAGTTAAAACTATGTAATTGGAACATTCTCTAATTCATGTTTTACACATAAGACAACACGTTCTTAGCAGATTGAAATTTTCTCAGACGATCAGCTGCTTGAAGGTGAAGGCCACTCACTACTGCTGCACTTCCGGTTTAAATATCACATGTTTTCGTGAATAAATAATAAAAAAAAATCCTTCATATTTGGAAGTTATAAATGCAAACTTGTCTCGTACAAAATCATCTGCACATTCCAGTCATAAGGTAAGAATGTTTAGACCACTGTTCACTGCCTGTATAATACTTACCTGTGCATATTCAGCAAAAACCAACCAGTTTAGACAAAATACCCAAACATGTACTCATCTACAAATAGCTTTGCTATTCAGATTAAAGAAATTCTGGCCACCATCGAAGGATGCAAAAGGGAAAGATGTCCACACAACACTACTTTTCCTCTCCATCTTGCTTCTAACCCTTTCCCTTGATGTTGAATCAAATCCTGGACCGACTCAAACTAACCGAATACCTAAAAGGTAATTCCACAGTTTTCCCATGTGGTAGCTGCCAAAAACCTGTCACCTGTACATGTAAAGGTGTTGAATGTGATGGATGTTTCACTTGGTACCACGCTGACTGCCAAAACATCTGAAGCTCTATGTATGAGAGGCTTGGTGAGATCTCTAATCATGCTGGGATATGGAAATGCAATGTGACAACATAAACATCACTCTAAATTCACTACAAAGTCTTGAATCCTATGAAACCTCAAATCCATACGAACCTTTTAATACATCCAACATCAGGAATATGTCTTTTTCGCAAGCTCAAACCTCCACGCCAAAATCAAAATAAAATCCCACATCTAAGAAACCTCTGACAAAAGGCAAGTCCAAAAATAAGATAAAAAGATCAGTCAAAGTTCTTATTGTAAACTGCAGATCAATTGTGGACAAAAAACATGAATATTCTAATATTTTACATTCCACTAAACCTGATATAATAATTGGAACAGAATCTTGGTTGAAACCTAAACATTTTGACAATGAAATCTATAATCAAGACCAAGGTTATACACCTTTTCGAAGAGACCGTATTGGGAAAGTTGGGGGTGGGGTCTTTATTGCTATTAGAAATGACATTGTTGTCCAAGAAATGAAATCCATTCAGTCAGACTGCGAAGATGTATGGATTAAACTTGACCTTTTCGGATGCCAATCTCTCTTGATTGGAGCCTTCTACAAGCCACATGAGCATAACCAGCATAGCTGGGATGAATTTTCCAAATCCCTTCAAAAAGCTATTAAACACAATTGCAATATCTGGGAATCTGGAGATATGAACTTGCCAAAGATGGACTGGGACAACTTGTGTCCCTCTTCTGACTGTAAACATCCCTCCTTCTATAGAAACATCATTGAAGTACTGAATGACTTTAATCTTACCCAAACAGTTAATCTTCCAACCCGTGAGTCCAACATCCTTGATCCTTTCCTTACAACTAATCCAACTCTGGTCCAAAGGGTCAGTATTCTCCCAGGTATAAGTGACCATGATATTGTCCAAGTTCAAGTTAATACCTCTGCCAGAATCCTTTACCAAAAACCACGCACTATACCTCTTTATAAGAAAGCAAACTGGGATGGGATAAAACAAGCTCTAGAATTATACCATCAGGAAATGCTTGAAGGTTATCTGTATTCTTCTTTGAATGTCCAACAGCTATGGGATAACTTCCATACTAAGCTCAATTCTCTGACAGACAAATTCATTCCGTCTAAACTTTCTAGCATCAGAAATAATCTTCCATGGGTAAATCAAGATCTCAAACGCCTTGCTCGGCAAAGGGATAGAGCTTTTCACAAACATCGAAAATCTGATAAACACACTGATCGATAGAAATTCCTTGATCTAAAGCATCTTTTCAGGAAGTTAGTCAAACTTACCTATGAATCATATCTTAAGGACATTCTTAATGTAGCCCAAAATGATCAGTCCTCTAAACCTAACTTAAAAAAACTCTTTACACTCCTCAATCATTCCAGACAAGATTCAGCCTCTGTTGCACCCCTACGTAAAAACAATTCTATCCATCAAGATGATGCTGCAAAATCTTCTATTCTAAATGAGCAATTCCAATCTGTCTTCAGCCTGAAATCTCCAAACAGCCTCAGCTCTCTCTGTAATATGAAACTTGTAGACAGCATGCATGTAGAAAGCCCCCTCAATACAATGGCAGACATTACAATAACATCTAAGGGTATTGAGAAGCTTCTTTCTAACTTGAATCCTCACAAAGCCTCAGGCCCTGGCCAGATAAAGCTAACTGTTCTGAAAAACATCTCCTCTTCTCTATCTCCCATTCTGAAACAAATCTTCCAAAAAATCCATTGACTCTGGAATTCTCCCTAAGATATGGAAGGATGCAAATGAAGTGCCCATCTACAAAAAAGGAGATCGTTCCAATCCTGCGAACTACAGGCCAATAACTCTAACCTGTATTCTTTGTAAAACTTTGGAACACATTGTTGCATCCTCCATCTCGAAACATCTTACCAAGAATAGCATGTTTTATGAGCTCCAACACGGCTTCAGAGAAAAACGTTCCTGTGAGTCTCAGCTCCTCATACTGGTTGATGACCTACTGAAATCTCTTTCAAAAAAGAAGCAAACTGATCTTATCTTTCTGGAATTCAGCAAAGCTTTCGACAAATTTAATCATGAAAAACTAGTTCTGAAACTCCATAGCTATGGTATCAGAGGTTCTGCTCTTCAATGGATTAAAGGGTTTCTTGATAACCGCCATCAGTCTGTCGTTGTCAATGGGTCTTCTTCTAACCCAATATCTGTCTCATCTAGAGTCCCTCAGGGGTCTGTGCCGGGGCCATTATTATTTTTAGTATATATCAATGACCTCCCTCATAATGTCCAGTCGAAAGTTAAACTCATCAGATGACACTGCAATCTACATGGCTCTCTCCACGGCCTCCCAATCAGAAATTCTTCAGAAAGACCGTAACATACTTGAGCTGTGGAGCCATAAATGGGACATGGAGTTCAATCCATCAAAGTGTCAGGTCATCCATATCAATAGGTCCAAACATCCAATCCCAACTCAGTACTTTCTTCATGGTTGTTAACTCCAATCTGTACCAGTGGCCAAATATCTTGGTGTTGACATCTCCTCTGACCTGTCATGGGATGCACACATCAACCGCATCTGTCAAAAAGCAAATAATGCACTTGGCTTTCTGAGGAGGAACATTAAAGTGCATTCAGAATCTCTCAAGTCTACTGCTTATAAAACACTTGTCCGCCGTCAGCTTGAGTACTGCTCTACCATTTGGTGCCCTTTCACCGATACACATATCTCACAGCTTGAATGTGTCCAGCGTAGAGCAGCAAGGTAGGTCAAGAATGACTATGGAAAAACATCAAGCGTCACAAATATGCTGCAGTCCCTACAGTGGCGTAGGCTTGATCAACGAAGAATTGATAGCAGGCTCTCTCTCATGTTTAAAATCACTAATAACCTCATAGCTATTCCAATATCTGACTACCTCATCCCAATGACGAGACAATCTAGACATTACAACTCTGCCTCCTACAGACTTATACCTGCTTCCACAGACTATTACAAATTCTCCTTCTTTCCGCGAGCTGTCTACCATCTACCGTCGCTTGTTTAACTCAAGAACAGTTCAATCAGGCAGTCTGCCAGATTGATCACATCTCCCTTTAGAAAACACAAAGCTCTTACTTTTATTATTTTTAAAGTAACACCTTCTTGCACTCTTTTACTCTCAAATTTTATTTTGTTCCTAATCTTTTCATTTTATCCTCACACAACCACTACTAATACTCTTGTAGCTAGACGCGCAAAATGTCTAGGTCCCCAACAGGGGTTTGACATCATAGGAAGATAGATAGAACTCCGAGTGGTAAAAGATACTTTTCTTTTTGGCTTTTATGCCGTTTGATTAGAATTAATGATTGGGCAAATGATTGTTCATAATATTGTAACTTTGCTAATTTCCACACGATTAACACGCAATATGGGAAATAACAAATCAAGGAGTCGTGCGTTCTGTATACGTCCCGAAGGTGTTTATTTGTAGTTACAGGAGTTTACGGGTGTAACGAGTTGTGACCTGAAATCACAAAATACAACTCATAAACGTATAGTGGCTTTAACAATAATTCCTGTAAATGACATAGTACGTATTTATACATTTAAATGATATAGTTATTATGTGACTAGAGGCCGTCGTTTAATAAATAAAGTTACAAACATGTAATAAAACATACAGAACATACATGTACAAACAGAATAATGACAATCAGTTTTCCACAGGTAACCTACCAATATATGGTATTACTCACAATACTCGTCTCTCCCTCGTTCTCTCTATCCGTGCTGGTTATAATCTGCAATGTTAAACATGTGCAATAGAGAAAAGAAGACTAGTGATATTGGTTATGCAGGACCATTACCATTTCATTATTAAACCGCCATTCTGAAGACAATGAAATACAAACCGCGCGTAAAGCGAATTGAACCGAAAATAAATGTAAAAACACAAAACGGAAATACAGCACGTTTCCAACTTCGATCATGACAAATCAGAACAATATTGAAAAACTGTGAGACATACATACCAACTAATATTTCATATTCAAACGATAAAATACAACGCATCTGACATCTGTCCATCACCAAATACTCTGACCTGTCTTCTCAAGACGTGAAGCGAGAATGCTTGTAATTCGCGGTCAAACTGACCACCTGACAAACCGCTTATCTCCAAGCCAATCAAAAGTAAGTAAAATGATATGATATGCAAAACACAAGGGGCCAAAAAAGGGTTGATAGGAAAACAAGTGGTCTCACACCAGTATAAACAAATGGACTCACACTGGTATAAATATACCCCGTCACAATATTAAAATAGTCACCGAAGATAACCATATACAAGAAAAGGTCCCTATTAACTGACTATATATACGAACACACCGAGAGTAACTTGAAACAGAAAATAAACAATGTCTCAAAGCGGTTTTCTTCTAAGGATACCACGTTTAGCTGCAAATATTAACCTTTGCGATCAGACCATGCCCGAAATCTAGCCAGAAGGAAGCGAGACTTCTCTTCTGTTGCCATGAAGCGATGCTTCAATGTGTCTTATACTAGCAGCTCCCAAACACTGAATCCCTATGTTTCCGCTCCAGCTGCGAACAGAACCCTAGCAATCAGACAAGGCCCGAAAGCTAGACAGAAGGAAGCGAGGCTTCTTTCCTACCGCGATGAAGCAATGCTTCAAAGCGCATGTTCTTCAAGCAGCTCCCAAACACTCAACTGTCGGCAAACAAATACTAGATTATGTGAAAAAGTGACCAACCTATTAAAACAAGAAAACGCGATAACTGCGAACCTTTTGATGCTTGATTACTTCTTACACAATGCATAAAAATGTTTTGTGAAAAAAAATCGCAGGCGAAACATACATATGTAAGAAAAAACAACAAAACAAAAATTGAAAAAATCATTTAAGAACTTACATGACTTAAAAACAATAGAGTATACTGATTTATTTAAGTAAAAATCATCCAAGAACTTTCTAGAAGAAAATACGGTATCCGAGGTCAGGCAAATACAATGTTTTAAACCCCTTTATAATTCAAATAGTATACAATTAGAAGAAAACCTAAAAGTACTATGCCGATGAAGATGACAATGTAAGAAATTACAAATTAAGTGTATGTAACAAACTTATGGGTATTGATTATTAAGCAACAAAT
Source organism: Solen grandis (assembly GCA_021229015.1). NCBI lineage: Eukaryota > Metazoa > Mollusca > Bivalvia > Adapedonta > Solenidae > Solen > Solen grandis. The sequence continues at coordinate 61,615,331 of CM037783.1, forward strand.
TGAATTAACATTTGTACATTTCTGCGTTTTCAATATGATGAATATCCAGACGCTTTTGCATTAGAAATTATTTTCCTATAATGACATATTAGAAAACTTTAATCTTGAAATACAATGCATGCATTTTCTTACTAAATGTTATTAATTCATACATTTTACTTTTTGCTGATGATCTTATTTTTTATACCCATTTATAATTTTTAATCCTTAAAGTATTTATTTAGAATGGCCACTTCTTAATATCTCAAAATAAACTTGCTCACCAATATTTATTTGCTACACATAACAAATTTAACCATGATTAAAGCATTAACGATGCTGTTTGATGCAATTATCTCAAGTGAATGTACTCCTTCGCAATGGTCTACAAGCCTGCTCATACCCCCATATAAAGGCAAGGGGAAATCTAGCTCTGACCCTTGTAGCTATAGACCGATATCACTTAGTCCGAGTTTAAGTAAATTTGCTTAATCGTGTTTATGCCATCATTAGCGGAAAGGGTATAGAATGCCCTTCTAAGCAACAGCAATGTTTCTGCAAAAACCTTAGCTGCATCACCACGTCTTTAAACCTTCAGGAAAAAAATAACCAGATAGAGCAGGGTAGTAATGTCTATGCAGCCTTGCTCGACCAATAGGCTGCTTTCGACTCAGTCTGGCACAAGGGCCTTTTCATAAAATTGGGGCGTTTTGGTAGACAATTATATACGTCAACGTCATTTGCGTGACAGATTTGTGACGGCAGAATCTACGTCACGTGTATAGGTAGGTAACTGTTGACGCCCAATAAGTCGACATACAGTCAGAAATCGACATAGAGAACGGGGAAGTACCTGCCGTAGGCCGTACCGCGGTCTAGTTCTAACGTTACACCGCCATCAACAACGTCTAATTTGGGCCTGCAACCATCGCTGCCAGCGTTGGCGGAAGGTAGTGTTCAGTGATGAGTTGCGTTCTAACTTTTGGAACGCCGACGGGCGTATCCGTGTCTGAATCACGAATAATGAAACATTGTATACTGAGTTGGAATGAGGCGTTCCATTTTCTCGTCAGTTTACTACAAACATAATTTTCTCAAGAGTACCAACTATACCACACTTACCTTTACCGACGAGTGTTTGAAGCAAATATATACGTATGTGCCCTGAAACACTGACAGTGTTCAACAAAGGTGAGTTCGAAACGACGGGCACTGAGATATAATCCGTTTATCAGTTTATTCAAAATTCGGCTTATAATCAATACCCGATGAAATATCTGACAGACAAGACTTTGTCGACATACCTGAGGTTTAAAACGATGTCCTAAAATGTTAGTTCCTGATAAGCCGCTAGACATGTGAGTTTTCGACAGCATAATCCTTTGAAGTCAAGTTTCATTTGATCATCACTAAATAACACGAGTATATTTTTACGATACATCTCAGAATATATTGACAATAAATATATTAGGTAGTGCAGGTGAAATGTTCACAGTTGACAAATTCGACACTTTAATAACGGTTGTGTGTATTACAAAGATACAAAAAAAAAACACATTTACCTGGGGTAGACAATCTGTTGAAACATCCTGCATATCGTGCGTCTTTGTTTGTTGGAAAACACTCTTTTGGTTTTCAATTCTAATGGCAGTTGTCAATTACCTCTCTTGTAATGTGATAATTATTATAAGAGCCGTAATAGTGATATGTAATGTATAAAAATACAAGCATTTAAATTTATTGGCAGAGGATTTCATATTGGAAAATGTATTTATTTAGTTTATTTAGTTCAAATAAAAGTACGGGAAGATCGCTCATCATGAAAAAGGAACTAGGGGCAAACGGCTTTAAATGAGTTATTTCATTTTATAACATAATTACTTTTAAGGTTCATTTTATTAATCAATATTATTAATAAATGAATTGATTCAATAGTAAGTGGTTGAAGTAGGGAGTCGCATGTGTTTTATGAGAATTCTGCTAGTAATTCGGGAATTATATACCAATGCATCCATATTTACATGAACATATTTTATATATTTTATTTCATTATTTTTATAGAACTGAAAGTTAACATTTGCTATTTTCTCTGGACGTTAACAAAAAAGTTAAACCGAGAGGACCAGATTATGAATATAAGCATGTAACATTTAGATTAAATAGCCATTGCAGCACAAATTACAACAATACATTACAGAGTGTGTGATTCAAGGTTTATCCACAGAAATAAATGATTCGGCAAAGCTAATGCGTCTGTTAATGAGGCATTACTTCATATTGAATCATATTTTAGACTAAGTTAAAGTTTTAAACATCTGAAGGAAAAATAAATTGAAAGTTTGTTGAAACATTGTTTAATTTAGTATTTAAGCGAGCTGAAGCAGGATCTTTAAAAGCTCTGATCACCTACCGAAGTCTAACATATACACGATAAACCCGTGTGTTGTTCGTTGTAGTAGCCCTTCAAAGGAACTTAATTCAACGACTTATATACGCCCGAAGGTATTGCAATGTTTAAAAAAATAGAGAGAGAAAAAAACAGAAAAAAAAAACACAAAACGTGTATATTCTTTTGTATAATATTGTCATATTATTCTCAGTATGAAAACGTATCCTCTTCACGGGACCTTGACCTTGAACGGTTGCCTAAAACCATCGCTCTGCGCGTCATCTCTGTTTGATTGACAATTCTAGCAAATTGTTTGAATTTCATTCATAAACAGAGCGGGCACAAAATAGTCTTAACATTATATCAGTATGACATTTGACCTCCAAATGTGACCTTGACCTCGAACCAAGCCATCGGGAAAATGAGCTTTACACTTTCTCTCACCATTATTAACATTTCTGTCATATGTTTTCAATTTATTTCAAGCTATTCGAGAGAAACAGAACGAACACGAAATATTCTGAAGTATTCGTTTTGCACACACTCTTAATGTGCTATTTTCTTTAAGTGGTTCAAGAGATACAGAGCAATCGGAGAAACAGACAGACAGACGGACAGATAAACGGGCTGGCGACAAAACGCGTAATATAATACCACCCTTCGGGCGTATAATTGAAATCAGTTTTATAATAGTTAATGAGAAACTGTAAATACTTGTGATATTATGAAGGCATTAAGTTTTGCTGATATATCGTTTAGATGTTGAGCAAATGGAGCTAGATATATTAGACATATAATTTGTTGTTCAATCACCCCATTCTATCAACAGATTTAGTACGTATGTCTTTTTTTTCTATCTAGATTTGAATAGATTGAAAATATTTATTTGGTAAAAAGAATTTGGCCATAACTGTTAACACATATTATTATTTTGATTAATTTTTTGTATTAATAACGGTTTGTTTTTCCAAATTTTATTTTTAGCAAAATCCTATGTTGGGAAATAAAGTTCAATGATTTGAGTCGACAATCATAAATTGTTGTGGACACTTTCCGCAAATAATATTACTGACCGAAGTAACAATTATATGTGGGCTGAAAAGAAAACTTGAAACAATTCATTGGACATTTTTCTGTTGTCAACAGAATCAACACAGTCATAAAGATTGCCCATTATGGAGAATTCGGCCGTTTCCTAATGAGAAAATAAAGGCACTATATTTTGTTTACGTATAGAATTAATTTATGCCTTTATAGATAAGCTCATTATTTCTATTATTTAACCCTACCAAATCAAAATTGTCTCCATTTCTCAACTTTTATTTTTTCCCCAGAAACTTACTAACAGAAGTTTAATTTAATATAAAAAACGGAGACCTATGAATTTCTTGGTGCATTTATACGATTTTCTCCGTATGGTAACCTAAAGCAGCAATATACCTGTCAAATATGCATGACAACGCTAAATCCAAAATAGATTGAATACCTATTACGTATAACATTAGCCTTTTCTTCAGCTATCATTTGTATTTATTTTTATGTCTGTTTATCCATATATTGATGATAGATTAAAGCAGGTGTCATTAGCCGAGTGTCAAATTTGTTTCGCCTATTAACCCTTTAGATGACAGTTGGAGTTCGTTCGTTTACATTGGCTGTCACTCTGCCAAGCCTCTGTTGCAATGAGCATGTTATCTTTTTAGAGTTGGATTTTTGCTATCAGTAATATTATTTGCGGAAAGTTCCACAACAATTTATGATTGTCCACTCAAATCATTGAACTTTATTTCCCAACATAGGTTTTTGCTAAAAATAAAATTTGGAAAAACAAACCGTTATTAATACAAAAAATTAATCAAAATAATAATATGTGTTAACAGTTATGGCCAAATTCTTTTTACCAAATAAATATTTTCAATCTATTCAAATCTAGATAGAAAAAAAAAGACATACGTACTAAATCTGTTGATAGAATGGGGTGATTGAACAACAAATTATATGTCTAATATATCTAGCTGCATTTGCTCAACATCTAAACTATATATCAGCAAAACTTAATGCCTTCATAATATCACAAGTATTTACAGTTTCTCATTAACTATTATAAAACTGATTTCAATTATACGCCCGAAGGGTGGTATTATATTACGCGTTTTGTCGCCAGCCCGTTTATCTGTCCGTCTGTCTGTCTGTTTCTCCGATTGCTCTGTATCTCTTGAACCACTTAAAGAAAATAGCACATTAAGAGTGTGTGCAAAACGAATACTTCAGAATATTTCGTGTTCGTTCTGTTTCTCTCGAATAGCTTGAAATAAATTGAAACCATATGACAGAAATGTTAATAATGGTGAGAGAAAGTGTAAAGCTCATTTTCCCGATGGCTTGGGTCGAGGTCAAGGTCACATTTGGAGGTCAAATGTCATACTGATATAATGTTAAGACTATTTTGTGCCCGCTCTGTTTATGAATGAAATTCAAACTATTTGCTAGAATTGTCAATCAAACAGAGATGACGCGCAGAGCGATGGTTTTAGGCAACCGTTCAAGGTCAAGGTCCCGTGAAGAGGATACGTTTTCATACTGAGAATAATATGACAATATTATACAAAAGAATATACACGTTTTGTGTTTTTGTTTTCTTTTTTTTCTCTCTCTATTTTTTTAAACATTGCAATACCTTCGGGCGTATATAAGTCGTTGAATTAAGTTCCTTTGAAGGGCTACTACAACGAACAACACACGGGTTTATCGTGTATATGTTAGACTTCGGTAGGTGATCAGAGCTTTTAAAGATCCTGCTTCAGCTCGCTTAAATACTAAATTAAACAATGTTTCAACAAACTTTCAATTTATTTTTCCTTCAGATGTTTAAAACTTTAACTTAGTCTAAAATATGATTCAATATGAAGTAATGCCTCATTAACAGACGCATTAGCTTTGCCGAATCATTTATTTCTGTGGATAAACCTTGAATCACACACTCTGTAATGTATTGTTGTAATTTGTGCTGCAATGGCTATTTAATCTAAATGTTACATGCTTATATTCATAATCTGGTCCTCTCGGTTTAACTTTTTTGTTAACGTCCAGAGAAAATAGCAAATGTTAACTTTCAGTTCTATAAAAATAATGAAATAAAAATATATAAAATATGTTCATGTAAATATGGATGCATTGGTATATAATTCCCGAATTACTAGCAGAATTCTCATAAAACACATGCGACTCCCTACTTCAACCACTTACTATTGAATCAATTCATTTATTAATAATATTGATTAATAAAATGAACCTTAAAAGTAATTATGTTATAAAATGAAATAACTCATTTAAAGCCGTTTGCCCCGAGTTCCTTTTTCATGATGAGCGATCTTCCCGTACTTTTATTTGAACTAAATAAACTAAATAAATACATTTTCCAATATGAAATCCTCTGCCAATAAATTTAAATGCTTGTATTTTTATACATTACATATCACTATTACGGCTCTTATAATAATTATCACATTACAAGAGAGGTAATTGACAACTGCCATTAGAATTGAAAACCAAAAGAGTGTTTTCCAACAAACAAAGACGCACGATATGCAGGATGTTTCAACAGATTGTCTACCCCAGGTAAATGTGTGTTGTTTTTTTTGTATCTTTGTAATACACACAACCGTTATTAAAGTGTCGAATTTGTCAACTGTGAACATTTCACCTGCACTACCTAATATATTTATTGTCAATATATTCTGAGATGTTCGTAAAAATATACTCGTGTTATTTAGTGATGATCAAATGAAACTTGACTTCAAAGGATTATGCTGTCGAAAACTCACATGTCTAGCGGCTTATCAGGAAATAACATTTTAGGACATCGTTTTAAACCTCAGGTATGTCGACTAAGTCTTGTCTGTCAGATATTTCATCGGGTATTGATTATAAGCCGAATTTTGAATAAACTGATAAACGGATTATATCTCAGTGCCCGTCGTTTCGAACTCACCTTTGTTGAACACTGTCAGTGTTTCAGGGCACATACGTATATATTTGCTTCAAACACTCGTCGGTAAAGGTAAGTGTGGTATAGTTGGTACTCTTGAGAAAATTATGTTTGTAGTAAACTGACGAGAAAATGGAACGCCTCATTCCAACTCAGTATACAATGTTTCATTATTCGTGATTCAGACACGGATACGCCCGTCGGCGTTCCAAAAGTTAGAACGCAACTCATCACTGAACACTACCTTCCGCCAACGCTGGCAGCGATGGTTGCAGGCCCAAATTAGACGTTGTTGATGGCGGTGTAACGTTAGAACTAGACCGCGGTACGGCCTACGGCAGGTACTTCCCCGTTCTCTATGTCGATTTCTGACTGTATGTCGACTTATTGGGCGTCAACAGTTACCTACCTATACACGTGACGTAGATTCTGCCGTCACAAATCTGTCACGCAAATGACGTTGACGTATATTATTGTCTACCTGAACGTGGCCTAACGACCAATGTTCCCGTGTCTCTAACACGTCGAACAAGACAAAGAATTGTCAATCGAGAGACGTTAAAACATCTAGCGACTTGTTCTTGCGTTCGCCCATGCATGGCCAAAACTTTAGCCCTCTGTTCCGAATTTAGCCTCGGCATTATCAAAAACCGATGTTTAGTCAGAAAATCTCTGACATTATAGTTGTTTGTTGACTAATGTACTTGTGTGAAATTCATTCAATAAAACCACATGGCTGACATGCACGGGTTGCACGAGGAAAGTATGAGCAGACAAATGAATGGACAACTGGCTGTATTGAATTGTACGAGTTTAGTTTGCCGTGTTTGTTGGACACAACACATATACATTTACTACATTTCATTACAATTCAAAACGATGTGAAGAAAATAACGCCAAATTTCGATGAGGCGTTTCTTTATCTCTTCAGTATAGTTATGCGGCTCCTACATACGCCATTCAGTCATTCCATCTATTGTTTCTATTTTGACATGTATGAAATATTGACAACCTAGTATGGGGTGCCTGGATAGTGTAGTGGTAACGCGCCTTGTTTCCCACCTATACGTCCCGGTTTCGATCATGGCTACGTACGTGAGATGGTACAGTGGTCGCCCGTCCAGACACATGGGTTTTCTCTGGGCTCTCCGGTTTCCTCCCACAATAATAACCACAAAAATGACCACATACGCCGCCGCCAGAGCCATCGAGAGTGATTTATATAAGTTGTGAAAACTTGTTTCGTAATCGATGTAAAATAAAGTTTTAACTTTAAGCAACCAATTACCATAACATGACAGTTGATTTTTACATATTGTAACCGATTGCATGAATCCCATTAATTCAATGCCCTCCAACGGGCAAGCTATACGCGCACCTGACTTCTCGTACCATCGTTGAACAATATATAAATATGCTTGCATTACGGGCTCTTGTTTACACATTTTACACGAATAAAATGCTCATCAATCTTCTTTATATGATTTATTTATCATTTTATTAAAGAAGTTGGGACTGCACACAACGAACGATGCAAGATGTAAGAGGGGAATATCAATGAAAATGCTATAAATTAAATTGCGTGACGTAGGCCTGTGACGCGGTATAAAAATGAAGTACAGGATTTAAAGCACCTCTGGCAGTTAATACGTCCTCGATTAATCTAATAGGTATATGGCACCAGTGCTCGTCAGTTTTTAATGTCGAAAACGGTGGGGGGGGGGATTTTGGGATTTCTAGTTTGAACACCATAAGGTAAAAAGTAAAAAAAAATCTTACATAGTGTTGCGAAAAGGGCAATAATTCAAAACCTATGAGTCAGTAGTTATGTTTCTTGTGTACTACACTTCTCCCGAAAACTATATTATGACGTTTCATGTCAAATTTAAATACTTTTTGATCACTGAGTTATGTTACTTGTCCTCATTTGCAAGTAAGCTACGAATGAGTACAATACCTTTTTATTATTCAAATGATTCCACATAACAAGCAATTTTGACCCAAAATTCTAAGTTGAAAAGTGGCATAATTCCGAAAATATAGTTTTCAGGATAATATCCCTTGTCTAACAACTGCGCCTTGTCATTATTATCAAGTTTTTCAAGTATTGTAGTGATACTTTTTCCAAAACACTCTACTTAAAAAGCAAAACTGACCAAAAATCTAAGTTAAAAAAAGAGCATAACTTCGAAAATATAGCTTTCAGAATAATGCACCTAGATTGTCTGCTAACCATGCTTTGTCATGATAATTAAGTGTTTCGAGTTTCTTGTTGATACCTTTAAAAAGGTTTGAGTAATCGCCTGCATTTAAGTTTTTTCACGCCGACGACAACGACGACCCAGCAACAGTTGTAGCTTGACTTTTTCTTCGAAACAGACGAGCTTAAAATGATGTCGTTCATTGAAATATGCTCGAGGTTACACAAAAATAATATAATTGCTCTGGATCTATTAATGTTGAAAATCAATAAAACATTTCAAAATTGCAAGCCACATGACTTTCTCATTGCTTGTTCCAGTTTATGCTCAAAGCAACATTAGGACTCCAAGTTCTTTGATTATCTACTTTGAATTTTCACGATAAAAGGAATACATTGTAGCATCGTTAAAGAAAGCAGTTAAAATGCAATCCCATTTTGAACAGTCCCATTGTAGTTCTTATCCCGATGGTTCATTTGCAATTCCATCCTTGATACACACACACACACACACACACAGTAAGACAGTTTATCGGCACGTCATACACGGTCATGCATTTTTTCTTACATCTACTGTAAAATTTGCATGATAACACCTGCATGATAATCTTAACAGTAGGAGTTCCACCGCATCACATTCCTGTACCTTAACGACACTTTAACGACGTCAATATAGTCCGTCAACATTTTTTCAATCGGCGGCCATTTTGTTTGTTTATAAAAGTGTTTTTTTCCTGATTTGACGTAATAATAAACGATATATATTTGAGAAAATACAATTGCTTTTTAAACCATGGTTCTTGACACACTCTTTTCTATTTTTAGCCACTGTCATTGTGCCATTATTAAATTAACACGGTTACAAAATTCGAATCGGCAGGGGCGTTATAAAAGTTTACCAGAGAGGGAGAGAGAGATTTTGTATGCTGCATTTTGGCTGTGATCTGCATTTCACGAACATGGGATAAAATTCCGAATAACTCCTTGAAAATGACATTGAAATGACTTCATTTATCTTTTCCACTCATAATTTACATTATTTTTGTACATCAAGATAATTGTTAAATTATGATGGGAATGATGAACATGCACTTTCTCTCGCTCCCTCCCTCTTTCTTTATATTTCACTTAACTGATCGACATATCTTTTTCCCATAAATAAATATCAGTGCAGTCTGTGAATAACACAGAAACAAGCAAATACACGTTTATCACAATGCTAAAACAGAGAGAGAGAGGGAGAGAGAGAGAGAGTGTGTGTGTGTGTGTGTGTGTGTGTGTGTCTTATAGTCATTGGAGGTTTTAAAACCAGTGAGAATAATCAAGAAAAATGCATAAGAATTAAATATATATATTAAAAGAGAAATCATTTGTGAAATTTAAGTTGGTGTTTAATGTTAATTTACAGTGACTTTGAGTGCCATTTTCTGTACACACACACAACTTCATTCCTATTTTATTAGGACATTAAAATGTATTCATCATCAGAAAAATAATAATAATAAAAAAGTCCATTTCCCTTCTTGATTAAAAGAGTTGGGACCTGTTTGTGGTGCAGTTACTCATCAGTAAATCTATTTTTAATGATGCCCTTAATTATATCGTTTTCATATACAGTATAGCTTTAAACCTATTCACCTTCCCAAGTACAGCCACAAAGTACTGGTCCAGCCAATAAACATGTAAGTTGTAGGAACTTGTTTCCAAGTAGAGTAGAACTAATAATATTGAAGTATAAACCTATGAATCTGTTTATCTAGTTTTCTGTATATTGTATAGACTTCATATACATCAAAAAACATTTTTTTAAGATTAGATGAGTGACTGCCAGATAACTTTCAAGAGCATTTAATTGTTTGCATTTGATTTTTCTTTTTGGAGGATTTAATTGTTTGAATTTAATTTTTCTTTTTTGGAATTTTAATGTATTGATCTCTTGAGTATATAAGAGTGTATAAGGCTTCACACACACACACACACACACACACACACACACACACACATTTTTAGTTGTTTATTGATAGATTACATTTAAGATATCACAAATAATTTCAACATTCAGCAACGTCTGACTTTGAAATGACAGCATGCACTTTTGTCTGCTTTCTGCAATCTGAAAAGAAGTAATAATGATCATTAGTATGAATACGTTATAACATGCTCACATCTTAAGTGCAAACATTTAACAGAAATATGAACTTAAACCCAGATTAATTCCATATTCAACACTACATGAGGTGAAATACCATCAAAATAGTATAATATTCTCATTTATGTTTTTTAAATATTACTGTTCATTGACAATATTTCTTCTTTTTTTTTCCACCACAACTGTCACTAAGTAATATTGCTGTGAATGCTTTTTTTTTCTTACGTATATATTGATCTTTAATCTAAACACCCCCCCGTTTCTCTCTCTCTCTCTCTCCATCTCTCTCTCTCTCTCTCTAAAATATATTATGATGATTAGTGTTTTTATGATACATTCAAATTGTGAAAAAATGATAATTTATAGTATCCACCGACAAATGTAATCAACAATAATATGGAAAAGACTTTTATAAGCCTTGGGCTTCCAGTCTAATCCAATTCTCAACATGTATATGTTATTGTCACGTATTGTATTTACTTACTGCTTTGGAGAAATAAATATGTTTAAACTAAGTAATATTGCTTGTTTCACGTGTGCTGTGTGTATGATATGTCAAGCACAGACTACAATTTCACATAATAAGTAAAATACACTTAAAACATTACATTTAATTTGTTGTCTTTTCTTTTTCAAAGTTACACTGAAGATAAGAAATAAATGTGTGCTCTGGACTCTCTCTCTCTCTGTTTTGGGGGAACAGTACCTCTATCTTCAAAAGGGGAAATGTTCGTGTCATTTTCTCCTGTTCGGGGAATTTTAAGCAATTTTTGCTGCACATACAGTGCATATAAGTAAAAATGTACAAAATAGGTCCTGTCTAGTATCTTTGTTTAGGAAAACTGAAATGAAAATCAAATGGTATACAACAATCTACCACTTGACCATAATTGTTATTTATGTGAGCTCTTACATTTTTGTTTGTAGGGGGAATTTTGCTTGAAAATGGGGGGGGGGGGGCATTTGTTTTGGCTGGGGAAATGGTGCCTTATATAGGTACTAAACAATGGATATCGAGAGCCCCTGGTGCTTTGCAGATATTTGCAGTTTACATGAAAATCATTGTTTCTTTCCCTACTTTGCATAAGCATTCTTGTCATATTTATTTTTCAGGGTAAGTTCATTTTGGTTTACTTCTCTCCTTAGCTTAGTAAATAATATACATATGAATGCCTTATATAAAGAACTTATTTGTTTATTTTCTAATTTCATTTTTATAGACTTATAGACTTGTGCAGAATAATTTCCATGGAAAGTGATGCATTGTTTTTTTCACCTTTTTCTTACTGTCACATAACACTGCTGTGTGAATATTACACCATGGTTTTGTTTCACAAATCTTGATTTGGACCTGAAACAAATAAGGATTAAAAAATGTTTATTTAGGCAAACTCCTATCAATTTTTCAGTAGAAAAAAACTTCCAGATTAGGAACAAGAAACCATGCATGCATAGTATGAATTGTCAAATTTGGTTATTCTTCATGAAAAAAAAGTCATAGTTTAGATTATGTTACAAAAAGGCACCTAAAAGGGGAAGAAAAAGGGAGAAAAAAAGCATTTCCAGACAAAATGGGGAGGGGAACAGGGTCTTTGTTATCAGGAAAATTCAACAATTTGACCTGTCAATGCATCCTGTCAGAGCCATTTCTCAGTCCAACATCGATTTCCAACCAACAAATCAGATCAAGTCGATGTATGAATTTTGGAACTCTGAACCCAACAGGAAATCACATATCCGACGCCTACGAGTCACTGTTAACCATGTGCTCAGTTTGAAATCACATATCCGACGCCTACGAGTCACTGTTAACCATGTGCTCAGTTTGAAATCACATATTCGACGCCTAAGAGTCACTGATACCCATGTGCTCAGTTTGAAATCAACACAGTTTTGGGAGTCGTGACGGAGCCGTGTAATTCAAGAGTTTACTGTGAATATTATTATAATGTTTGTTTCACTGTGTAATTATCATTTATACTATAGATGAAAAATTCAATTGGTAAAATGTCAATAAAAGGCAATTTAAGAAATAAATAGAAAAATAACAATTTTGTGTTAATTCCGGTTTCTGTTTACTTAATTGTCCTTTATTGTATACATACACACCCTTAATGGCCGTCTCATTTATATTTCTCCCAGCCGAGTCTGATTAACTTTATATCAAAGAACAGTAGCATATTATTCTCAATATATCGACCCATACACGTTCAGACAGTATATCTTCTCTTATGATTAGACAGTATAATTAAACATTTATGATTGTCACAATATTTACCAATATAAATAATTGTGTTCCCGGTTTTTTATAACAGCAAAGAAAACAATGAGACTCAAGATTCTTTATAAATTATGACTATATTTAATGTCAATATAGCAAAGGAAATGCAGAATTAAAATATACATGAAATACGGACAAATAGTATATCAAGCATAAGTCATACATAAAAACATATATCGAACTGTTCTTTCATAAGTCAAATAAAGTAGAGGAATTTTTACTCATATAGTGTTCCAACTTCATATACATGTATCTAATCACAAATGTAAATGATAAATAAAAGGCGGATCCAATCCACTGAGCCTAAACTGTCTCGCACATCACATAGATCTCCACTTCGTTTACATGGTCATCTTTGATACTGACACGTCACAACTACATGTTCGCCACACGGGTACAACACAATCGCATATATGCCACACAGGTACGTAACGTCTGCTGGTTCCCCACACAGGTACAACAAACCGGCCAAAGTATTAACAAGCCACACAGGCACATGTATGAACGCCACACAGGCAAAGTTAAATATAAGCTACATTTATAAGCATTATTTTATGCAAGCCACACAGGCATTATACGTAAGCCACACAGGTATTATATGCAAGCCACATACGCATTATCTTCTAGACTACAATTATCACAAGTACGTAACAGATAAGCCACACAGGCATTCACGAAACAACTTTACACATTACATAATTAGCGCTAACATGCGAGTCCATGAGTGACATGAGATGACAAACACTTGCAGGCACATTCATACGACTCTCCATAATAGAACAATTAAAAGTTACATCATCCTGACGACACTTGAAAACAACCATTAAAATAAAAGACAGTCTTCTATAATATCTCTTCTTGCTCAGTAAACAATATGGTAACACAGAACGGGAGGGGAAATGGTCCTGGTGTCCACAACCAGTAGCTACAGTAATCAATAATGATGAAACAGCTCCTCCCTCTACAACAGCCTGCCAGGTACTGACTGGCCACAGCATTGCGCTATTTTTAGATACAAGATAACCACTCAAGCAAAAACAACATGATCTCAAGCAACACCTGCAAATCAGTGACCAATGTTCAAGTACATGTACTGGTATAGTATTTGTGACAATGATCATACAGAATATTTAAATATATATAATCCGATAGTATATTTAAAAATATTACGGTCATACCTCAAGTTTAGTGATTGATAATCTTAGCCACGATTATCAACCATAGACTTAATTTTGTCACGAGATAGCTTGCATATCAAACATATCAAACATTACCTAAAGGATTAAGGTCCTTTCCAATATATTAAATTACCCCGTACCAGCGCTTTATATCAGATTTTCAAGTAACTTTGGCGCACCTCATAAGAAAATAAAGGTTAAATAATATGAATAAAACCGTCTACCTTTACAAAAGAAGAGTTTTTAGTCCACTTTATTATTCTCTGTCAAGTAAAATATATCTATTTACGTAATGTATTGCTTCAAGTGTTTTCTAAAGGCAAGCAAATGACACGGTTCATGTTGAAAGGTTGTGAAATAAAATATCGACAAATACTAGTACACCAGTGGTTTTATTTTAATTTAACTACGTTATAATTTTTGCAGTGTCACAACTGCTGTCACATACTGATAAAACCGATAAACGAGACACACTTAAACAGTTAACGTTTTTTCAATGTTTGCAAAATACGTTTCGATTACGCTGAGAAAACTGGATATATAAACAGGATTGCGTTTTCTTTCAGGTTTCTGTATGGCAAGATATCAAATTTGGATGGACATCAATAGTTCTGTGCGGATAACTACGTTTAAAATGTTTTCCTGGATAATTACGTTCAACTATGATATGTTAGTTTGTGTACGGATAATTTAGTTTCAGTACGTGTAACTAAGGATGAATAAATTTCAACCATATTGTAACATGTAAGATCATAACTGTTTGGCACAGAGCTCAACTCCATTGTGTTAATCAGCAAATTATAAATAATGGCAAAATACCTAAATTTGATAATGTTAATTGAAATATAACTGCAAACCACCAACAATATCTCAAACCTATTAATTTAACAGAACATGAAAAAACATGAAAAAAATATAATGCATATATTTCATTAAAATATATTAGTTTTGATCAATACTAATCACAAATAAAAAATCAGTTTATGCAACTTCATGACTCGTTTAGATAGTATTTTGTAGTCGCATTTAGACTGTTTTGTACCTTTCATTCCAGTGAGGACAATCTTTTTTGAATAGAACTGTGTATCATGAAATGGCTATATCACAACGTGATACAAATTTAGCATTGGAAAATGACTATCGAACGGCGAAGAACCATCAGAGATATGCTCAAATAGAATGTATTCAGGTAGTATATTTGTATAATAACCCTAGATACAAAGTATTTTAGTTCCGATAAGATAAAAATGAAAACAAATATTATGAAAGATAAAAGTATATGTATATCTAAACAATGTGGAAAAAAACTTTTTTATGGCATGCTCAACAATTTATTCCATTCTGTCATAAATTCAGATATGTTCTACCTATTAACTACAAGTGAGGTCATGTCGATATGAAAAAATAACATTTATTTTGAGATAGAGACATTTTAATATTAGGAAAAAAAAACAACATTTATCAGTCATGTAAAAACCAAAATGTGTTTCAATATATTCACAACTAGCAACAAATGGCAACGTTAGGTAAATGCAACTGGTACTATAGAATTTGTGTTTTTATGAAAAGGAATGTTTCGACATAACCGTGACCTTCTGTTATCCTGTCATCTCGGAAAAAGGTCTGGGTCCCTCTTTGGATTCCGATTCAGGTGTAAAAAAAATGGATTATGGTGGTTGGTTGGGGTAACAAGTTAGATTCCACAGTTGTTGTTTTTTGGGGTTTTTTTTTGTTTTTTTAAGAAAAAAAATCCTACAATCGTGTTTATCAAGTTCTAGATGGTTAAAAAGAAAAGTGCCTTTTTTACAGGTTGCTATATTGTTTATTATTTCTTTCATGTGATTGTTTGGATACTGCAAATGTTACAAATTATGCATAACTCTAATCACAGAGAGGGAGACCAGTGGTATCAGAAGTAGTTTGCTATGAACTTCCCGCAAGTTGTTTTCCAAGATACAAGTACTTCAGAGACCTTTTGCAAAGATTTTTACCACGCTTTCAAAGGACGATCGGTATGTATAATTTTTTCGTTCAGTTTCACTTAAAAGTCCCCCCGTTAAACATCAATATTTCCGATATGGTGCAAACCATTTATTATTGATGACAACGATTTGAGACAGGATACAGAATAATACAATCTGCGCAATATAGCCATAGAGAACAAAGGATACAAATGCGAAAAAAATGTTGTACTGTGTTTTTATAAGAAATACAGTTTAAATATACACTAAAAGATTTAAATAACGCGTATATATACAACGTTGGTATTTCTGTGTATTTTGTTTTAATTTAATTATGTAGGACATAAAAGAAAACACCAATCTATTTCTGAAATATTCCTCATAACATTTCTTTCTAATCTAAAAAAACACGAAATACATGACATGTTTCTAATTTTAGTTGCTTCAAAATCCTTGAGTTTTGTTACTTCAAGTGTGTAATTTCTTTATTTCTGTCTTTATAGTCCAGTGAATGGACACATTTATATAAACATGTATTCATCTGCTACAGGAGCTCGACTGTCGCAAAAAATGTCAAATTGCCCTTTAGGCAGTGAAGGTATACCTCTCTTAAAGACTGATACTTACAGAATGCAACGACCTGAGATGAGAGTGCTACATTTTAGAAAATTATGGATTTCAAAATAAGAAATATCAAACATAACTTATCATAAGGCAAAGTAGCTACTTATCTATACTTAGCATTTTATATGTGATGCTTGCAATATAAGTATATCAATTTCTAAAATGGTAAATAAATAAGTTATAGTTTTATTTATGTTTAGCATGCACACTCTTACGCACACGCATACGTTCATTGTTATTTGGAATGGAATATTTGATGTTATAAAGCCTGTATTATTTTACACAGAGCATGGAAAATTACCAGAGTTTACCAAAAGTGACAACTATGCCTGCATACGTGAAGACAGTAATAAATTTGGAAATATCATTTATGTGTATCTGGAAACAAAAAACGATACAAAAAAGGACATGTTTGAAAAGGACATGGTAAAATCAAATCCAACCGAAGTGGATTCGGTGCTGGTGAAGAGGAGCAAAGTTGGAACATACGACTTTACTTCAACAGAAGAATTTAAGGATAATATCAAATATTCTGCCAGAATCAATCTCCAAAAACCTTACAGGAACACTTTAAAATATTTCTTTCTTGACGACTTTGCACAGATTACAGGTGCATTTTTCGAATATTTTTACTTAAGCTTACATTCGTTAATAGAGGAAATCGAACCCAAGCTGCAGAATACGATCCTAAATTCATTCCAGGATAACATTAAACCAGTGCGATTAAGCAGGGCTAATAAATATGATTTCAAATTAACATTCGAATCGGAACTAATATGCCAAACAAATGATGCCTTGACAAGCATATGTTTACAACAACAATCGTCAGATTGTTTCCAATGTAATGTAAGTATTTAAAAGTGATTGCATATTATAAAGTTATAATTGATTATTTTTTTTTGTATTTCTGTCAAGTGTTTAGATGAATGATGCATAGCATATTATATAAACTACACAATATATTTTGAGCATATCTATTTCAGTTGCAAACGTAGATTGATGACTTGTGACTCAGTACAGTTTGGTTCTTTCATGTTTACAATATATTCATTTCAATATTTTATATTCAATGCTAATTCGTTTACAGCAGTTTCGTCAAAAAGTTGTTTAAATCTAGAAGCACGTTGAAAGTAAAAGAACTACTGCATCATGAAATAGTATCATTTAGAATACCAAACATATCCTGCAATAGATACAAATTTAAATCTTGAAAATAATTGCATTGTGTAATACTATATAATCGTTGTACTGTAGCAAAACTACAAAAAAAAAGACATTTTGATGAATAATGATTTAACCTTTAACAATGTGCATTCATTTAGCAAATACATAGCAAAACTTCTAATTTGCGTGTTTGATTTGCATTACATCGCATGGCCCACGCTCGTCTCGAATTTGTGAACCCATTGATTTACCCAATTGCAAGAATTGCAAATAGCCG
>CM037783.1:61633620-61683620 GCA_021229015.1 Solen grandis
CAAAATAATGTACAGCTTCTTACACCAATTTCCCAATGATTGTAATAAATATCTTTTAATTTATTTATTAGTTACATGTGTGACGATGCGTCGTCACATGTGTATATACAATCTCTGACAAGTGCGTCAGGAAGTCGACTCTTTGGCTCAGTGATTTGAGCACGCCGGCAGACCGAGTTTTGGATACATCCATACATCATTAAAACCCGCTTCTTGTGAAATATCTCTAATTCTTGATGACCAATTCATAATATTTCCGTTTGCCTCTATGGTGATGCACAATAGTATTTAATAAAGCATTCTGACTTTTGGTACCATAATAATTTAAACCGGTATTTGACTTTTCTTACGTAACGCGATATATAAATAGGAATTCTCCACAGCTCTGGTACCGTTGTGGGTTCGAATCCTGGTAAGGACTTTTCATGTGAGGAAGCCTTCCAGGTGGCTTGCGGTAGGTCGGTGGTTCTACCCGGGTTCCCCTGTGTACTCGGGGTTTTCCTCCACCTGTAATTAGCTGGACGTCGCTATATGATTGAAATACTATCGCAGCGACGGTAAACCCCAATACAAAAACAACAGCTCTGAATAGAGGGAAAGCATATTAACTATCTCGAGACAATCTGTTTTTAAATAGACCTATATTTCGCTTCCATATTTAAGGATCGATAAAACATAAGAATTAAATAAATTGAATACAATATTATCTGGTATTTATAACCTCTAATTACACTAAACAATGAATTCATTGCTCTCAGAGCTTTTTCACCTGAGTGTCCTAGTTGCTGGCGCGAAAGACCCCCCCCCCACTAGATAGTACTAGTCCCAATTAATTAGACTGCGTAACTACTTCTATCTTTGTACAAGAATATGTCCAACTTTAATTTTGGCTTAAGTAGCCATTTTTTCTAAAATTCATATTCAAATACCAAGACCTTTTTTCTGTATTTACACGTAAACTCCATTTTGAGCAGAAATCTGTTAATCTGTTCAGTAAAGCATGTAATCCATCTGCGGTCTCTGGACACAACACCGCGTCATCAGCAAATAACAACATGTATATGGATAATTCATCTAATGTTATGCCCGCATTTGTTTGTTACGTAAAATTGCTTCTACATCATTCAGGTACAGTGAGAAAAATATCGGTGAGGTTATCTCCCCTTGAAATTGACCAACATCACTATTAGAGAACTCCGACGTTTCATGGCTAATTTTACTTCTCTGTACATCGCCGTAATAACTGACACTAGTTTGCCATCGTTACACTAATGTATTAATTTTACGTTCAATATAGTCGTATGCCTTTCATAGGTCCACACAGCAGGTAAATAATTCGCTTTTGTTCCTTAATTAACTTGACGCCAAAATAGGTATAGCCACGCCCCGAATGTTTGTCGGAGGTTGTTGAACTAAGGTTACTATTGAAAGCAAGATTCACGTGCATTTGTTTGTCGGAGGATTGTACAGCTTTTCATTGGTTAAACCGATATGCATATTCATTTCAGAGCGTTTGGCGTCATGTTAATTTTCGTTCTATAAACGAATCTAAAAAAAAATATTATCCACTGTAATAAATCTTGCTGAAGGCTGAATTGTGCATCTGTCATTTATACTAACAGTGAAAGCTTACAAAAACAGGTTGTTATTGTTATGCCGCGATAGTTGTTTGGATCGGACACGTCATCTTTTTTGTATAACGGTAAAATAATACCAGTCGATCAGCTCTGTAGAAATATTTCATTGTCCAAAATATAGAACAGATCATATATTTATGCGACTTAAACAATACAGTACATCGTCATATACATACATGCAAAATATATCATTTTCTAGGTATAACAAGAGTTAGACTTTATTATAATAAATCCGAAGAAAACCATTGCTGTTGAAAGCTGTCAATTATCCTCAGTTTAAAAAACAGATATAAACACATGAATATGAATATTGGCTGGATTATTCCAGACTTCTGAAAAAAAACAACATACTGGTTTGATGAAGTTTTAACTTTATAAGGGCAACTATTCCCGTTCGACAGTGATTTTCATATACCATTTTAATATTAAATTATCACTATTCAGAACTTTAGACCAGTATTCTATTATTTGCCCACATCTATTGATATAAATGGGACATCTCCCCTTTTCGCCATAAATAGCCGCATTACATGCATTTTGACTAACACCTAAAAGCGCTTTACAGAAACGTAAATGTAAAGCTTCAATGTCCTTGGATTTTGTAAATCTCGAAATAGGGATGCACAATTCAACACTGAAACGACAAACGAGTCGAATGACTGTAAAACGATTTTTGGATTAACTTCCAACCGTTTAATGTCACTCAGTAAACCATTCATTGATTTTAGGGCCTTACCGGTTAAATACTTGTTATGCAAAACAAAATATCCAATATAATTAAATACAACACAGTTACAATTTATACCGGTAAATTGATATAATACCAACGTTCATCTTCTTTCAAACTCCCACTTTTGCAAAAAACAACGATCTTAGTTGTTTTTTTTCCGTTTTACTCTTCTTATCCCATTTTCAACAATATTCATGCAAACGATTCAAATTATGTTGTAAAAGCAAGCGGCGAGTTGCTTACTATAATCATATCGTCCGCAAATAATAAATTAATTTAATTCAGATCAAATATTGAGATGTCAGAACCATCTGTCTTGGAGAAATAATTCCAAATCTTCAAGAAATAGAGAAAACAATGCCTTCGAATAATTTTGGCCCTGACGTAAGCCTACTGGTATATTAAAGTAAAACATACACCGCGTCAGTACCACTGCCTTTACGGAAACCAAATTGCGCGCCCGATAATACATCGTTTTGCTCAAACCAACGTTAGCTAGCTCTTAACATTCTTATAAAATCAATAATTTACCAAAATTGCTAATTAATATTATTCCCTGTATGCAAAATGTTTAGTAATTCTGAACACTACTTTATTCAATGAAAAATAAATCTTTCACCGCAAAGTATTATGGTAACAAGATTCAGTGGTTTATTTAAAGCCTCAATCTTGGCAAGCATTTTGGGATGTTTTATAAGCATTTGTATTATGTATTGGACTTACTTCTCACTAATGAGTATATGCTTGATTATTAATGTAAATGAATTTACTGTAAAATGATTTATGCAAAGTACAATTAAAACACACAAACACAACACTTCTTTATTTTAATCAGTTTTTTTAACGATATTGTACATAAGGAGAAAAGAAACCGACGAGTTTCAAATTTTAATACATCTATATTACCCTAGTCTAAAGTCTAAATATGCATGCGCAAAATGAAACGCAAACATATTTGATTAACTGTAAAATCATTATTTTTCGTTGATATTAAATTTTGTTGATTATGCCCTTAAGAGAATTTCCTGGGTACCTTTATTCGTGGATTTATGTTCAAGTTCGTGGATTCATGTTCAAGGTGGGGTCTATAAAAAGAACAGTTTTCATGGGGATTAAAATTCATGGATAAAACCCTAAAACAAATCAATGAAAATTAGTTTTCCACGAAAATTAGTGATTTCACAATATGATGTTTTTTATTGAAATATATATGGGAAAGAAGAACTTCAATTGTTATGGCAATAAAGCAGCCTTTGATAAAGGTTCAGTCCCATCGGACATTTTTGCATCGGGGATGTACTTCCGATAGAAATTGATGATCCTCGAAGGCATCAGGGACAGATCACCGGTGACCCTGGGAAGCTTCGGGGATGTCGCGAGCTATGTAGGGGCATCCGGAAACCTCGGAATAACTGTGAAAATTTTAATTGCTTACCGATGTATTCCCGACGTTTTATCGGGAACACAAGCCGGGAATGCATCCGAAAAGCCTCCCAGAACCACGGAGATACATTCACGGACCTCCACGAAACATTTTATCACCGAGGCATCCCTGAAGCATTAGCGATGTCTCGCAAAGTATCAGGGAGACATTCGGGGATATTTGAATGTTCGGTGACCTTTCTATGACCTTTCAGTTACACATTCCCGAACTCGTTGTTGAATTCCCGAATATTCGACAAAATTATGGAGAGGACTTTGTTGGTTTTTGTCAACAAGACCATGGAACATTACTGGAGGCATCCTTATAAACCAAAAAAAGTCTTCTCTTGATTATGTCTCTAATTCCACTATCAAATTATCATAAACTCATAATCTTCCCAGGGGCACATAGGATGGTTCGCGAGTACTCATCGATGCCGATGCATACCCTCATCTACGAGAATATTCTCCCGATAATGTTTCAAATTCGGTGAATCACCGGAGCACCTTCGCCGATTATCGGAGAAGGTCCCCCAGAGCTTTAACGAACATCGGTAGTCATCCCCGTTAATTCAATGCTTTGCTCGGCGGACATTGCCAGAAGCCTTGTGCCCATAGCTGAAAAATCAGTGAACGTTCATCTTACCATCTACTATAACTAACAAGTTCTATTCTTCATGGGACTGCTCAGTCATTTTGACTCAAACATCTCGAGCCATCGGGGGCCATCGGGGGCCATCGGGAGAAAATTTGTACATTTCCACACCAGCATGATTTGTTTCCAGTGGAAACTAGGCAAACATACACAAACAAACCTTTTTATATAAATTAAATTCTTTTCAGTAATGACTTGACTGGACTTAACTATTTGAGTTTACCGTCGCTTCGACAGTATTTCTGTCATATAGCGACATCCAGCTAATTCAGTAATGAAATTGATTTTTGACTGTATATCAATTTTAGTACGTATGTATAAAGTATAATTAATAAAATGAAAAGAAGATAAAAAATACTTTGGAAATAAAAAAATATACAGTGTAATGCACAGAATGCATTTATTGAAGATATTATTTTATATCATATATATTGTTCTGCTTTACATAACTCTTATCCGAGTGACCGAATATCAAAATTACAACTCTTTATCACCATTACCTTTTTTGGTTCAATTTATATTCAGATACGGTGGTGGAGAAGTGTGCTAGGGACACAGACGGGATATTTCCACACAAACTGGAATGCCAGCTCTACTACAACTGTAGTGACAACAACACTGTCACATTCAAAATCTACATGGGGGCAGCCGGTGCATTATATGTGACGGAACCATTTCTCCAAGAATGTCCATACCCACAGCTATTCAATGCACAAACACTCGAATGTGACGATTTCGTAGATGTCTCTTGCGGAATGCGAAATGAAATTGTCACTAAATGTAGATTTTTTCTAAACATTACATCGATTATGTAACTTATTTCTACCATTAATTTTGTTAAATGATAAAGGCTTGATGTCGAAATGTCTGTAACTATTTATAATCATATAGTGAGATTGATGGACGTCTTGAATTATTTTTCAAAGTTGCAAAACTGCCTTGGGTGGTGCAGATTCCCGATACGTTTTCTTTCGCCTGTAATCGTATCATACCGCCTTCAGACGTATTACACTTTCTCAGAGTTCGAAATAATATTTCCGCCAAATAACTACCAAAATGCATTGTGACTCTGCGTGTAAAATATAAGAAATGTTGAACCATTCTCTTTGCTGTGATATGAACTTCTGCATGATATTTTTTAAAGTTCGATGTTTTGGCATAACGGCATATATTGCAGCCTTTAGTCACCATACAATACACTAATATATTGTACTTTGCACTATTATATAAAACATGGTGAATATAAATTCAATCTTAGGAAACGTTAAATTCGTAAACTTATTTTTCGATAACCTTTGCAGTTTTCATAACTTGACATATCTATTTTGACATTGACATAATCGATTTGAAATTTTATTTATTTGGCCATTTACGTTACATATATTCTACCATTCTCTATTCTTAAATTATGTGATGTTAGTCTTATACTTGCAAACTACTTACGTAAATTATCGTTTCTATATCAAAACTTATCTAGACATATTAAATGGACATTCTTACCGTCGGAATGTATAAAAATGGATTGAATCTTAAGCAAAGTTTGTATTTCCTTTCTGAAGGCTATCGAAGGAAAATGTTGGTGCATAGAAATACCGAAACGCACCTTTTACTGAAATGCAACAGGTAATTACCAAAATGCACTTTTTATAAACATTAGTTTGAATTGAAAAGCATACCTTATATGCATTTATTGTGAAATTGTGCCCTCTCATGTACCTGGACAGGAATCGAACTCGGAGCGCATTAGTGAGTTGCGAAGCGAGTACCCACTAAGCTAACCAGCACACATGCTGGTTTTGGTCACCAGGTAATACAATGTGAATAATATTGGTTTATTTAGACGGGTTGTTCTCAGGTTAGAGATTAATGGGTTACTATGGCTATTTCTAAATAATCAAATTCCCTGTATCAATGTCTTTTTAAATACTGAGAGTTCGGACCGGTATGTGAAATGATTAAATGATATTTCAAGGAAGTGAGAATACAATGTTAACGTACATTTGAAGTGAAAATTACAATGTTAACGTACATTTGAAGTGAAGATTACAATGGCAACGTACATTTGAAGTGAAAATTACAATGTTAACGTACATTTGAGGTGAAGATTACAATGTTAACGTACAGTTGAGGTGAAGATTACAATGTTAACGTACATTTGAGGTGAAGATTACAATGTTAACGTACATTTGAAGTGAAGATTACAATGGCAACGTACATTTGAAGTGAAGATTACAATGGCAACGTACATTTGAAGTGAAGCTGCGTATCAGGGAGACATGCGGTCCATTTTATCACGTTTGCAATGTCAGCTCAACTTCAAATATAAAATCATTGGTATGAGATTCAACATTATTCAACATTAAAGTATTTGTGTTATTTATAACGTCGTTCACAATAATATTATGCATTACTTACATAGTAGTTTATAAAGAGTCCGTGCGTTTAACATATACGTGTCAACTACATCCGGTATATATGGGGATAAATCTGCTTCGAGTCGCCAGATGTAGCAAGACGATCAACGAGCACTTCCTGAACACCTTACCTACATGCTGGTGAAAAAAAATATGACAGACTGTCCAACGGGAATAAACAAACATTTGATTTTTTTCCCTGTCATTGACAGTTACTGGTCAATTTAAATCACCGAATTATACAGGGTTTTGCTGATCCTTTGATTGCTGGGCTATCGCGCAGACTGATATTCTAACACGATTAAAAAAATGTTATATAATAACAGAAAGCTTTATTATTTTGGGTTAAAAAAATTAAAAAAAAAGTAGAAAATTTTGATAGAGTTTCGTTTTGAGTACTCTATCGCAGAATAATGCACGGTGTTTACACAAGATGCGTAGTAATCTTAAAATAGGCCCGAGTGATTCATTACAAAGCATCTGAACGCAATTAAGTTTATTCTTAATGTTGACACGGTGGTTTGTTTTGAAAACATTGAGTGCAGTGGAAATCCCTGCAGACTATTTTTACAAGTCATTATCACTTCTTAAAATATAAGTTCACGTGCACTTGAGGGATAAATGGCATATGATACATATACTTATAAAGTGCGAGTACTCTTATCTACTTTGTTAATAATGAGGACCACTTCATAGAGTCAACACTACGATCTTTGGACAATAAAGATCATTCTGATTTTAACACAGCCATAAGCGTTCTTATTCCAAAGGTGACGAATGAAAGTGATTTGTGATTGTTTTAGCTCAGCACTCATCTTTACAAAAGTTGCTTTAAAATACGTATTAAGTTAATAATGATTAATAATGAGGTTAATAATGAATAATTCCTTGTAAGTATTCAGGGAATTGCAACTCTAAGTTTCAGTTTCTCTTATCATTTTCAATTAATCTCGCTGTTATTCACTCTAACGACATGATATATATACAAACCTGTCTTAAGCGGTCAGTCAATGAAACAAAAGTGACCGCTTAATCCAGGTGAACGCTAAATGAAGGTTAAACATATAACACATTGCTAGTTAAATCATACTGAAACTGACCGCTAAATACAGGTTGACCGCTTAATACAGGCGGTCGCTAATACAGGTTGACCGCTTAACACAAGTGGTCGCTTAATACAGGTTGACAGTTTAATACAGGTGGTCGCTTATACAGGTTGACAGCTTAATACAGGTGGTCGCTTATACAGGTTGACAGCTTAATACAAGTGGTCGCTTATACAGGTTGACAGCTTAATACAGGTGGTCGCTTATACAGGTTGACAGCTTAATACAGGTGGTCGCTTATACAGGTTCAACTGTACTATCTTCCTTCGTCACGGTCGGAAAATTCCGAAAAAATCCGGTCAATTCTGGTCAACCCCGGTATATTGAAAATTACACAGAATATCAATTACGACAACATGCACTGATTTTCAACCGACTAAAATAAAATTCACAATGATTTTTAAAATGCATTTTTAGGTGAGTCTTATGTATAGAACATTGTTAAATATCAATCAATTATTTGACATCAACACTAGAAGAATACAGGAGTTTTCGAGGGAAGATCTTCCGTTCGGCAAGATTGAATTTTATTCCAATTATTTTTTCTTTAATCATAAACACCATTTATATCTCTAAACATTTTCTCAACATTTTTAAGTGTACATTTAAAGATTATGTTATAAATTTATGATATGAATTTTAACATATTTTTTTCTTGTCCTGTTTTACATAACATGTAATTGTTATAAAGAATTGAATAATGTATACTAAATATGGAATAAAAACATAAAAGTTATATTAATAAATGTTTGTATCAGTCTTTCTTCTTTATTATGTTGGTTTTTCAGTTTCGATAGAAAGAACCAGGATATTTAATGCTGTACGATTTTTACCAGTGAGTACTAAATAAATCTTTCACCCTAGGTCAATATCTTTTTTCCTGTTATTTTTTTTATTTTGGGCTCTCTTAACGAAATAAATTCTTAATTAGAATTGCACATTTTATTTCGTACATGCAAACACGATTCAAGATTAGCGAAGTATTCATCTTAGAAACAAAAGTTCATTTGATTGATAAAGACAAAAATCTATGGACCTCAAAAGCTAATCAGGATTGCTTTCCTTGAATCTAAAATTAGCAAATAATACAGTCAAGTAAAATAATAACATTCCATTACATGTGCCATAATTCAACGGATCCGACTTGAATCTCATCTGTGACAAGACTCGTTCATATCCTCCCTAGATGCTAAGCACTGGTCCAACCCAGAACCGTAGAGATGACTGGTATAGGACAATGTCAGTCATAGTTATGTTCATCGGTCTGTCATAGGCTAATACATTGCCCTTTGGAACTATACATCGTCGTCATCGCCTTAAAGAGTATAAACTCTGAGTGTCCAATGTAGGGCAAAACAAAACAAGATTATTTCTTCGTTTATGAATTACGCATTATTGTTGAACTTGATCATATTATTATGGTTTAAAAAAGTGAATGTTAAACAGTATAAATAGCGTGAATTTCTCAAAAGATCACAAGACGCTATATAGGAACAATGGCAACACACGACTATCACTGCGCTGACCTACATCGAACTAAGGTTTGATTTAAGTTTATCATTTTATTTTACACATAATTATGTCTTTTTATATATTTTCTTTCTTCCTTTTTTTTTCTTAAGATTCATTGTTGGTCTTATTATTTAAAACGGTGTGCTGAGGTATGTAGAGCGTACATCTCTTTTTCATAGTTAAAATAAAATTGACACGAAACTTGGAAAGTCATGAATGGTTGATGTGTTTTGTTTGTGTGTGTGTGTTTTCCAGTCAAAGATACTTCCGTTATCCCGTTTGTGTTAAAAGTGTTTAAAATGAAATAATTCCTTTCTGTCATTATAAGTACAAACTGTGCATTGACTTCTTCTTTAATTCTGGCTTTACCATGATGACGTGTTTTTTTTTCTAGGTTTAACATATGAGAGGATGCACGCCAAAGGCTGCAATTTTCGTATATAACTATTATATAACTATTATATTATCAATATAACTATTCTATATTCAAAATACTTACTGGCTTATTTCGGTTTACGTGCCCGTCGTGTGAAGCATCACGTGTTTTCTTGTAATCATTTAAGCTATTTATAATCAGCATCAATATACGGTAGGTACATTTGTATCATTCCGAGTAATGACGTCATTTTAACACCAGGTGCATTAATTTAGATTATTTTTGTGAGTGTTTGGCAACATTCCATTTACACAATTGTATTTGATTGAATAAACATAGTGGTACAAAACACATCGCAGAGCCGACATATCAAATTTTAACCGTCATTGTTCCGCCGCAGTCATTATTATTTTGAGAACTGACACAAATCTTATTTTACAGGCCAATAACGACTTACGGTTTGAATACTTCAGTTTAATAAGCTGTACGTGTAATATTAGACATAAGTAACCAGTTATAATCACTGTTGGATCACTTCAAAATCATTCTTTTATAAACATTTAATGCATCATATTTCACCTTCAGTAGCACTGACCGACTTACCTATTAAAGCTATCAAGAACACAAAATAAAATATACTTGATGTTGAGTATACTTGATACTCAAATTAAAGAGCAACACATAGCCGACAGAACAGAAAGACATATTGTAAAGCACTATGGCCCCGTCTCAGCAGGTAAGATGTCAAAATATTGATGTCAACTGAAAGCCATTAATGAGTGGTGTAAGTATGTCAAATATATAGACTTTATACCATATAGTAATGGAGTAAAGTTCAAAACAAAAAAAAATCATAAAAAAGTAAAGGGAGCTAATTTAAAAAAAAAATAAATAGAACCCAACAGAGTTCTGTTTCAAAATGATTACATTTCTTCTACTCTATTTATATTTTAAGTTTTAAATCAAAACCGCAAATAGTTCAGGAGTTATGTTCTTGCCAAAAAAAAAAATGATATATAAAATAAAGGGAGATAATAAGAAAAATCAGAAAAGCCAGAGTTATGGTTCTTAGTTACTGCAGCGCTCCTACTTGGTATCATATTATGTTTCAAGTTTTAAGTCCTTGCGGTCTTTTGTTTATGAGTTTTGTTTCCAAAAGAATAATAAAAAAGGGAGATCATAAAAAAACAGACTTGGTAGAGTTATGTTTTCAGTCACTGCAATATACCTTGTTGTCAACTATTTGTATATGAAGTTTAAAGTCATTACCTTATATAGTTTTCAGGTATAAATTATAGTAACTAAGTTATTCTATGGTCAAAAATTCATTGTAAAATTAAATAAAGGGAACTAATTAAAAAACTGGTCCATGTAGAGTTATGGTTCTTAGTTACTGCACTTTCCAATCTTACCATCTATTTATATTTTGAGTTTCAAGTCAATACCTTGACAATGTTTAGTTTATGAGTTATGCTCCCATCAAAAATTAAAAAAAAAAGAAAAAAAAAGGACAGATAATTCAAAAACTGGGCCAGGTATAGTTATGGGTCTTAGTCACTACTCTTTTTCTAGTCGTATTCTTTTCATATATGACGCTTCAGGTCAATACCTTTTATAATTTCCAGTTATGGCCAATGTTGATGTTGCTGACAAAACAACAAACCAACGAACAAACAAACAGGGCAAAAACAATATGCCCCCGATCACAGATCTCCGGGGCATAAAAAAACTAAAACCATAAGGAGCAAACCGGGTTGAAGACCATGCCCTCCGTAATCTAGATGGAAGACTTCCTAATAGGAAATTCAAATTAACAAGACTGAAATATGTCGAATATTTCGATGTTTGACCCTCATGACCCGCATTCCCAACGGATTTGACTGTATTCTGGGATATATATTGTCAAATACCGGCCAAATATCATCCTGACTGATGCATTTTAATGCATGGTCCAGAGGTCACATATATAACTGCGCATCTGAAGTTTGTGCATGTTAACCCCCGTTAAAAACAAGGTTATTTCCATCGCCTTTCCTTGCGCTACGTACAGGAACTGACGAGAGGGACATGTTGTAAGATTGTTTGTTCGTTGGGTTTAACACCTTAGTTATTTAGAGATTACATGTATATCTGCTTCAGACAAAGTAGATAGATATAGTACTGTTATGTCCTATACATGTGGCATGGTGCCACATCAATGTTTATTTCACTTTTGAACACCAAAGCAGCAATTTCCACGCTTGTCTTTGAAGCGATATTGAGCGAAAAACAGCACCTGATGGTAGGGAATTCCTAGAATTTACAGGTATAGGTAGAAGACCATAAACTGAATTGTTTTAGTTTTGACCACCATAATCAATATTTATATGGTGGTAACGCTATGTTTAAATGAACATTTAATGGGAAATTAAACGTATTTTAATGACATATTCTTGCAGTAGTGTCCATTGACGAAAGCTGCGGAAAATATTTTTGTACATTCGTTATTTGATCATTCCATATTCAAACTAAAAATGAAACATATATTTACCTTTCATTTTTAAAGCTGTTGTACCGCTTGAACAGGAAAATTGACAACTGAATTAGGTCCTCAGAGATGTCGGAATCATATTCGTATGCACTTCCCGCAAGTTGCTATCCACGATACAAGTACTTCAGAGAACATCTACAGAGAGTTTTCCTACTCATTCAAAATATATATGGTATGTAGAATAAAATGTTTTCTGGTCTTTGTGCATCAGTGTGTCTTTTTTTGTATAATGGTTTTATTCTGAGTACAGAGCGTGTGGCCGCAAATTTCATTCCGCCATTGTTACTCCCTAGTTGCATAAAATCTAACTCAAATTTTGCAATTCATTAAAACTCGGGGGCATGTGTAACAGATGGTGAAATGAATCAATGACTTGACCGGTAACTCGAATCCAGGGTTTCAAGAATACCGTTCCTTCACTCTACCAAGCAACGTGTGTTCTTGCCCATAAATTTAACCTATATCCGGCTTCACATTTCAAAATCATAAATATAAGTTGAAGCATGCATACATGTGTGTATGTATGTATGTATGTATGTATGTATTCTTAAAAAATAAATGTCATCAAAGTACATGTTTCCTATATAGAGTCCTATAAGCGCATAATATCGTGTTAAAACATGTAATAGAAGTTCAAACCTACAAAGGCTTAATATTTGTGTGTGAATAATATATTCTTATTTTTCTATTCAATACAGTCACTGCCATACAATTTTCTGGACATTATGATGAGTACTTTATCGATTTTGAACGCATATGCCACAAGTTTGGAAACATCGTGAATGTTGAGATCCTACACGAAAAAGAAAATCTCCCAATTCTAGAAAGGCGCTTAATGAAGTCGAAACCAGTTAAAAACGAAATGCCATTAGTTAAAAGAGCTAAAAAGGTCGAACATGTTACGGAAACAAGACAAAGAAGCAAAGATCGTGAAAATCAAATATTAACAGTCAAAGTCTGTCCTAAAGAAGTTCAGACAGTTGAGACCAGAGAAGCCAAACGCATCAAGATTGACGACCCACCCATCATCCGTGTATATGTACGTACTATTTATATATGTCGGAAGTATGACTCAAAAGAAGAATTGATATCATTTGTAATATAATTACTTTGTTTACATATGTTGTTGTTTTGAAAATACTTTTACAGATAGCGTATTTACATGTATAATACATGTAATAAATAAAGCATATCGTCATTTTTGTTTTATAATTTAGCACAGGAAGATCATAGTTTGGTATTCCGTTAGAAGACCAAACCATGTCCAGTTATACACTGACGATGGAATGAAACAAGAAAAAAACCTAGGCGAAGTCATTCAATACCTTCTGGAAAAAAATGTTGTTGAAGTCTTCGAAGAAATTATCCGCTATAGTAAATGTATAATGGAACAAATCGAATCAGAATATATCTCGAAAGGACTTGAGGGTAATTCTGGGAACAACTTTCGTTGTTTTAATTTTATAATGTATTATCATAACAAATGAAATAGATTACCGTAGCAAAACTAAATATTATATTAATTACAACCATTCAAATCATTAGGCAAGATCATTAACCTCACTTTAACTACCAAACGCTTAATATCTATTAAAATTGAATTGTATTTAATTTTATTCATATATACCTCGAGAAAATATTAACTTATGCAGGTTTCCAAATATTCAAATACAATTAGAATTAAAAACAATTTATCATTTCCGAAAAGCTTTTATTATGTTTTGTATTCTACGCTTAGAAAAAATATGCCAAATTTTTTATCGAACATGGTGTGTAACTCTATATATACGTTTTCGATATACGTTGTTCAGACATTCATAAATCAAAGATGAAGATGATTCAAACCGTTGAGCGACTGCAGTTCCAAGTCTACGGTATTCTACGGCAATCGGAAGTTCATTGTACCGAAATAATTCCAAGCATTCCAGACATCAAACCAGAGATGAAAAAAGAAATTCTTAAGTTAGTAGATATCTAATATATATAGCATATGGCAATTTCTGATCATTTCTTTTATCTAAACAATTTCATTTTGAAAAAAGAGGAATTATAATTGGATAATCACATTTTATCTATTTAATCACATTTTATCTATCTATTTAATTTAACATTACGTTATAGCCTAAATAAATATTCTTTATTTATGTAGGAATAAAATCAATTACCTAAACTACACATATTACTTAGCATCTTTGTGAGAATATATTATACATATATGTGTTGCATTACAATATGAAAAACATAAGATATTCAGTGAACATAATTTGTTTCATGTTTTAATCTGTCAATAACGATAATAAAACTACACGTGAACACATTTAAGCACACATTTATTAAATATAATAATTGGAATATATACATAACAATAATCCTAGTACGGAAAAACATATGCACACTTCAGCTTCAGTTTTCATTTAGAGAAGGAATGTTCAATGGACGATACAATTACAATAACAAAATGTATTCAGAACTAGAAAAAATAGATTTATTGCATTTGAAATACAGATATACTCCTATTCAATATAATATAATGATAGATTTATGTACTTCTAAACAATAGCTAATACTAAAAATAAAAGTTATTAATAAAAGGTTATAACTGTTACACTATATTAACAAAAATGCATTTTTTCTCATTACATTATGACAATGATGAATTAAAATTCATTTAAATATATTTACATTTCAGATTATCTGGTGTGAAGGGGTGTGGTACAGTCCTTGGAGTATTAACGGTCTATTTCGTTGGAAAATGTGAAAAAAAGAAAGCTGTAGAGGATATTTTACAGAAATACGAATACAAACTCAGCTGTAGAATAGAAACTAACACAAGGTTTTCTCATCATACCAATCCAGCATATGCCAGTGGAAGTGCCATACAAGCAAGGGGAAATCCCCCCAGACAGGAGGAGGAAAAGCTTGGAACTCTTGGGTGTTATGTTAAACTTATGCCGCAAGGTGAAACAGAACAAGCTCTAGAAGAAAGAAGCAAACATTTCATAACATGTGGACATTGTGTAAATACCATTGATGAGTTGATAGATATTAAGACGCCACTTGGAATCTTTTTGAGTTTTGGGAAAACAAAATATATTCTCAATGAGAATATGGCAGACCTGGCAATCGTCAAAGTTGAACAAAATCGTGTTAGACGCTGCGATAGTTCTATATTCCGATCATGTGGTTCCTTGTCAGCAAAGGTTTGGTCTTTCTTTGACGGAAATGTACCATGTGGACTTCCTGTCTACAAAGTTGGTCCTAAATCAGATATCACTCACGGTATGGTAGCATCCGGAAGTGATCTCAGTATTGTGATGCAAGAGCAGCAGCCTGTAACAAATGAAAATGTTTTGCTTGTCGTCCCAGAGGACAGACCAAGTAAGTGTTTGGAATACCAGTAGTAATTGGAAGTTCATGGGTAGATACGTCTGATTTATTCTGGATGTATATAGTTGTAGAATAAAGCATTATACTATTTAACTAATAAAATTATAAAATTGACTTGTTATATGCATTGGACAAATCAGTTCTGTGTCTATCCGTAAACATGCATGTTGAGGGCTAAGCAAGAGAAGTAGTATGTAAGACGTATGCCCACCTATAAGGTGTAAACCTTTCTTCACTCAATTAATACTTCGAATTAAAATATCTAAAAGTTAAAGGGTTAACGGGATGAAATAATCCTAGTTTAAGTTGTTATCTATAAAAATATTTAAGCTGTCAATGAACAGTGTTTTTTATAGAAACCTTTTTTATCTCCGAGAATTTTTCACTGAAAATTTTAAATATCTGCTTCAGATCAGGACATTTTCTTCAGCTTCCCAGAAGAGAGTGGTTCTGTTATTTGCACGGATGACGTTAATAATGCTGAACGTGTGAAGGTCGTTGCGCTTCTCGCTGGACCCGTGCAAACAAGTCTTGATAGTGATCAAGAAAATCAATTTGGAAATTTTAAAGCAAGCTATTCATATCATATGCAGCGAAGCTTGACGTATTTGGAAATAGATCACCATTTGAACTGTCAACCGGGTAAGAGGATTTTAAAAACGTGCCTTATTCAATTATCATATATTTTTATTGAGTCTTATAATACATATTGAAACATTATTACTATATGCATTTATGCATGTATAATATAACTGATACATTCTTTATACATTTCATTTCAGACTGTGAAGACGAAGAGGAGGTGCAGGATGTTTATGAGCATGTGTTCGAATAATTGCAACTTAAGTTTATTTCAATAGAACCATTTCCCCGATATAACTGTCATGCTGTTCGACATGCTTTTTTACCTGATGAAGTGGCTACGCATGCAACCCGATTAGAAAATACATGTATATGACAAAGGGTGTCTTGAAACTATAGGTCATTTGAGAAAAAAAAAACGTAAGGATTATGAATCCCTTGCTTGGCGCTCAGCATATAAAGGTCGTTGAAGGCTTAGTTGACTCGGTGTCAGGATATTGTGACTGGGTGTGGTATCATGCTATATGTCTACGGCGTGATACTGCAGTGTGGCAGCACTTTGTCTCAAGTAGACATCGTCTCCAAATGACTGCAATACTGTCGGTGGGACGTTAAAGACAACAAACAAACAAACAAATAAACGAAATATGAATTTTGCTAAAGAAATCCATGACTAAGTAAATAAAGTGAAGGTATATTACGGTCGTAGTTACATGAGTCGTTTACCTAGTTTATGGGGTTCGATACCACAGCTGTCATCCACGTAACCACTCGACTGCGGCAATCACCATGTCGTTCATCTTGGTAACATTGCTTGGAGGAATTCATTTAATATTTTAATTAGGTTACCGTCAGGTTTAGTTGTTGGTAATCAAAACTGCATATAAGGACAGAACTTTGTATGTTTTGCCGAAAGAAATGTATCTATCTAACCACTATGAGGGAAACAAATTTTATGCTTTTTGATGGATAACCTAGAAATAACAGTATGCTATTTACTGATCAGAGTCTCAAATGTGCTGGGTTTTATGAAGGAAATGACGTCATAAATAACGTCATGCAAGCGAGGTAATCCCGCCAACTTTGCGTCTTTTATGAAGAAAACAGCTTATTTCTGGCCTTTAAAGCATTAAATAAAAAGACAATTTTCCTATAAATACTATTTACAGCTTCATCACCATTGTACCTATAACAGTATTTTACATAGTATTTTTACATACATATTTTTCTTGTATCATGTAGATCATATACTTTTGAGTCACATTTTAGTTTTAAAAATGTGTGCTTAATATCTAAAATTCAAACGTCACCACGGAATACGACAAATAAATATGTTCATTAAATTAATATGATCGTCGTTTCATTCTTAAAATTATAACAAGTGTGTCTCTTTCCTAATGTTTATTTCCAAATGATCCTGATTTGAAAATGGGTTCAGCATAGTTTTGGAAAAGATTATGTATGTCCGTCTCTGTTTGTGATTAAATAGTCATAGTAAGTACTAGTATATATTATATAGCACGTATGATCTCGTTATTGATTTTAGTTTACAAAGAATTGATTATTTGATATTTATAATTGTGTGATGATCTCCTTTTGTCATGTTTGTTATTAGAAACAGGCACTTCTTTTTAACAAATATTAAGCTTGAGTGCTGATATTTGAGTGACATGTATATATTTCGCTTTCAAATAACACGTAATTAATCGGGACGGTTGAAATAAGAGTGTGAATTGGGACATGATTATACGTTGACTGATCATTACGTTTTTATTATTTACAAGGAAGAATATTCTTATTATTTCTTTACTTAAATGCACTTCTGAATGACTGAATGACTCTCGTTAATATGTATGGCATATTTCCTTGATGCCTACCTGAAGGTACTGTCCTTGTTTGTATGTAAGTAAGTGTTAAAATCAATGGTATTATTTGTTAAACGTAGTTTTTTTTACTGTTTTGCATAGTATATATTTGTAAGCCATGGCGAAAAAGAACTCACAAGATGCTCCCTTTTATCATGCACATCTATAACAAATCCAAAAATAATACCTGCAAAAATAATTAACAAACAAATAAACAATATGATTATGAAAATACCGGTACATGTATATGTAAAGTATGAACTATCTTTTTATTCTTTATCCAATTTGTCCTGAAATGTTCAGCGGTTGTAATATGTAGATCTTAGATATATATAAAATGTATGCTACTAATATATCAATCAATACTCAATTATATCCATTCATATAACACTTTCATGACCATGACGTTGTTTTTATGGTAACGTCATAAATTTTATGACGTCAGATATAACTAATATTAGCATAGCGGTTCAAGATCTTGCAAAATATTATCAACGAGTCTTATCAACTGTAAAACCGGTTATTCTATACATCTGTATGTGAGAGCATTTATAACCTTTGTTTATGAAAATTCTGCCCTAAAATACAGTGTCATTATATTTTTAGACGGTATAGTGAGTGTCAAAAATAACCCAAAGTCTGGTAGACCTTGCACGTCTAAGACCGAAAGAAAATGTGTCTGTTATTGAGTAATACGTGAAAAATGATAGTCGTATTACTATTTGCATTTGGTATTTCCTACGGATGTGTCCAGAAAATTTTGACAAAACTTTATAAAGAATGACACGTGTTTGTGCGAGATAAATTCCTTGCATTCACACAGAAGACAAAACGGGATGAGAGTGCAAATATGCCGCAAAATTCTGTGTCGTTTAACTTTAGACAGTTCTACATTTTATGAGAGAATTGTTACTTGTGATGAAACATGGGTGCATGATTTTGTTTAGATATAATGGAAAAACCCCGCTGTAAGGTTAGCGTTAAATATTCGCAATCGTTTTCTGTTAAATATATGTACAAATGTTAGCTTTTTATATTATGGATGAAACGCAAGAGAGTTTAAGACAATAGATTTAATGTTAATCAGATTTTTAAATGAATGCAATCTGTGTGCTCTTAATACTATCCTACGAAGTATGCTATACATTCATGCTTGAATATATATGTATACCAATTGAAATTGTTCATTGCATTTCGCACTGTGAAGTAGCCGATAATTTTGTCCAGGCATCGGCCAATTTTATATTCCTTGAACTTTAATCATGTGAGTGGAGACACATATAAAAATAGCATTAATGATAGTGTGAGGAATTGTATTAACTGGGAAAAGGTCCGCACAGAGCACATTAACTCTTACACAGCAAAGTTGAATAGTGAATTTGATAACCAATTAGAATACCTTTTTATAACTGACGAAAATGATCGGGCTTATGAATACTATATGTAAATGTGCTGACTCCTCTTTTCCAAAGAAAAGATTTAAATCACACCTTTAAGAACTTACATATTTACATAGGAAAATGAAGGAATACTTACGTAAGCTCGACCATAACCTTCAGCTCACTGGAAGAAAGTTAACTCTAGAAAAAACAGACTTCGTTCCAAGTTAAGTGATGGCATAGTATTCAATGGTGAAATGTACAGGGCGAGAGAGGATTTTAGTTGAGCAATGGGGCAATTATTTTCAGACTCTATACATGCCATCTGAGTCACCGGACTTAGATGATGGATGGAAGAAAATAGTTACAGCGACAGTTAACCAAAAATATCGGAACTTTAAACCAGATGGAAATGCCACTGTACCCGTAGATGTTGTAGAATCATCGATTAAGTCTCTTAAGAAAAGGAAAGCCAGTGGACCGGATGGAATATCGGATGGACACATATTGGTTGCGAATGAGACACTTACCCCGATATTATCAAAGCTATTTACAACATATTACGGATAGGGCATATTCCAGAAACAATGAAACTAGGTGAGATAATTGTCTTACACAAAGGCGGGAGAAAGAGAAAATATAATTCCAATAATTATCGAGCGATAACTATGTCGTCCAGCATCCTGGAGCTATACGAAATGGTGCTCCTTGACCGCTGTAAAGACAAAATAGTTCATAAATTAAAGCGTCGACAGGGTGGTTTTTAAAAACAGCTGGGTTGCATAATGACTTCATTTTCACTTCGCAAGTCTCTTTATTATGCGAGATAGAACTCATCTTGCCTATATATATGTTACCTTGATGCTCCCCAGGCATTTGACCGTGTATGGCACGACGGTCTATTCTACAAACTGTTAACATTAAATATAGAATATAATGTAATTGATTACACAGCACTAGTTTCATTGAGAAACATGTATAAAGATGTGAAATGTAATGTACGGTTTCAGGGATTACATTCAACGAATTCCCTATCTTTCAGGGCACGAGAGGCAAGGCTTCATCCCTGATGTATGTTAGATTTATAGATGGACTCATTAGTGAGCTAGAAGAATACAGGTGTGTGGTGTGTCTATATGACATAAAAATGTGTTCACCCACCGTAGCAGATAATATGGCTTTAGTATCATATTCTAAAACCGGAATGGACAGTATGTTAGATATATGTTGCAATTATGCACATAAGTGGAGATACTTTTATAACCCTGGAAAATGTTCGAAAGTTCTGTTGAATGAACAAAGACTCAGTACAAATGTTAAAAACAGTCTTTTTTTCTGGGTTCGAACCCCATACTGATATGTGATATATACACACATTTGGGTATTATAATCGACAGCAACCTAAGTGTGAAAGAGTTTATAAATGAAGCATGTATAATGCTACGTGGAACATACTTAAATTTATGTAGTTGTGGTTTAGGTCCAGTTGCACTTAGTGCGATGACACTTCAGACACTGTATTGTTCAGTAATTATTCTAAAGGCGCTATACGGCTGTGAAACATGGTATTCATTTTCAGAGGAAAAGACATGAGAAGACTTGAGATCGCTCACCGCTTCTGTATCAAGCACATGCAGGGATATAAAAGGAACACTAACACAGTATATGTACTCAGCACGCTAGATATGATGCCAATAGAGACATTAATCGACTCCCGTTAACTGCAGTTCCTGGGGCAATTGTGTCGATAACCGTGCAAATACCTAGCAAAGGAGGTGTTAGTTAATAGACTATTACGATTCTGCAATGACGACAAACAAACAATTGCTTTTATTCCTGATATATATAGAATAATGCAGAAATATCGTTTAACGAACTACCTGTCTAAATTATAATACGTAGATAAAGGTTCATTTCATGGAAAACCATTGTTAGAAAGAACGCCACCCTTCCGGGCAAACTGTTAATAGTGCAAGACCTTAGACATTATAATGACCATGTGATTACGCACGACTGC
The DNA here is from genome assembly GCA_021229015.1 of Solen grandis. Classification (NCBI taxonomy): domain Eukaryota; kingdom Metazoa; phylum Mollusca; class Bivalvia; order Adapedonta; family Solenidae; genus Solen; species Solen grandis. The sequence continues at coordinate 61,655,233 of CM037783.1, forward strand.
ATCCAGCCCAATAAATGTTCACCAATTTGGACTATTGCGAAAGTGCAGCCAATGCAGCGTCAAGTGTGTGCTGCCTTATTATTAAAGATTATAGGAACATATGTGTCACGTCCATATATTCAAGCATGTGATCTGTGCGGTCTTAGAAATGAAAATATAACTATACATGCACTGTGTTTTTGAAGTAAGAGAGACAGATAAAGGAAAAATATATGGGATATTCTTGTTCAATGTAAAGGGGTTAAATACTTTATGGTATTAATTTCAATGGATGTCCACCAGCAATGTAATGCATTGTTAAAGCTTGCATTAAAAAAATAATGGACTGATATTCGCACATTTTCAAATCACCTTGGCTGTTGTTAAGATCATGACTGGTTAAATGACTTTAATGATTTAATTGGCATGAATCAATTTTGTGGAATTGTTTAGATCTAGGAACAGATGGATAACTGGGCATATTAACCATATAATTTCGTAGTTTATTACATATCCTATCACTTGTATGGATATGCTATACCCCTCATGTTTGATATAAAATCTTAATTTTGGGTTTATTGTTTATTAGTTTTAATTCTGATGTGGATATTTGATTGCATATTTATGAGTTTGTAATGTATTACAGTTGTTACTTTTGTTTTGTTTCTTTGGCACTGTATATATATTTTGCTCTTCGATGTATCGGAGGAAATAAAGGTATCTATCTATCATTGATTATAACTTATCTTATACTAATACCTACTGCATTTACTTGAAGTACTTGAAGCATGGGTATGTCATGTGTGTTACCACTTAGCCAAGGCAATCATTTTTTTTTCTCTCATCGAGGTAAATATTACAAATAGAAATCAATTTCATATTTTAGTTTAACGATATTATTCACTGCAGTGTCATTTTTAATGTGTATAATACAAGCATTTTGCAACACTTTGGATCATGTGCAAATTATTTATAAGTGGTATATAGTGAATTAATATTTATATTTAACATCAACGCTTTGTTTTATATACACCGAGATGCTTCATGAGTACTTTCAAACTCGACTTTAAAAAAAGTTTTTGTTGTGCTTGATAATGTTTTATGTCCAATAACATTTTATATTTGGACATTGTACCGATATTTAATATGACAATTACGTGGTAGAAACCAGTAATGAAATTTATATACAGAAGATATAGGACATTGTGAATTCCATATTTTAGATGTTTTCTTATATATCTATAATAAGTCTGAGAGGAATTGGGATTTAATATAATGAAAACTATGTAACTCAGTTGTTAATTCAAAATTATTTTATGGGTATGACATGAGTCATTCTTTATCAACTATACAGATTTCTGTTTGATTCTTTTTCTATCAAGATCTCAACATTCCTGACCTTTGTTAACTCATCTTTTATTCAAGAAAATGAATAAAAAAAGGTCTGTGTAAAGAATATTTTGAGAATCAGACATATTTTATTAATGAAGAACATAACCAACTGACCACAGCCGTCTGATGAATTTTCCCCTAGTTACAAATCCAAGGGCTTCATGACTAACATGACATCCAGCTATTTTTTCAGGTTCATACGTTTGTCTACGCAAATGTTGAAATCTGTATAGTCTGTTGTAGGAATACATACCCGTTGCAAAATACCTGGTGTGTATTGAAAATATTCTGTATATTACATTTTGCCTCTTATGTCCGACAGAAACAATAATGGGAAGTTATGCACCTGGGTTTTCGTCCATTGAGTTTTCAGAGTTACCCACATGCGCAGTTCTGGTTTAAAAACTGGATGCTTGGCAGGCCCGAGATATTTAACAACGGACAAAAACCATAGTCAATCGTTCGACCTTTGAAGCCATTAATGTAATGTGGAGTCCATAGTCTGTCCGCGAATAGGTTAGGTAAACCCTCGCAGTTTGGATATTTCAGACGGCAATGTGTAAAGTGATGCTCGAAATGTCATTTGTGAGCCCAGTATTCACCTGTAAATTGAATATGAAAATTTAAAACCGATAGCATCATATTTTTATTTCTATGCAAATAAGAATGACATATATTAGAACCAGTCCAGTATCTGTGAATTTTTCTTACATCCTACTCCAGAAGGTAGTAAAAAGGGAATGTCTTAAGCGCTTTACATTCACGCATATCATAGCTCTTGAAATCAAGCCATTTTCATTATAACAAACTAAAATCAATTCCATTATTTTTTCAACACTGTATGAGACTTTGGCCTCGAATGCGAATGTCAGTGCTCAGTAGTTTTGATTTGGATTGTGCTAGATGTGTATGCATGTTTATCTATCGACACGACGAAGATAGAGATTAATGAAGGAATACCCAGGAATCGCTGGGTATTAGAGAGAGGAACTTTAAAAGCAAATATCTTATGATATTATTGACATCAGGGCTTAGCCCCCAACTTGGTTGTCATGTTTTCCGATAGATAAAAAAAAATCAAGCAAACTTAACAGAGAGTGTTTTAAAAAAAGTCTGTGACAAATTACTTTGAAGTCTAGCTAGTTTTTTTGGACAAGAAGATTTTTCAGATGTGAACTATATATAAAAAAAAGAAAACGGTCACCGCCCTCTGCTGACCATGTTTTTAACAGATAAAACATTGGACAATCCTTTAAAATTCGTCACAATAAACATCTTCGCCTTATTACTTTAATATCCAGCCAGTAATTCTGGACAAGAAGTTTTTTTCAATCTCGTATTATATGCATATTAGATAAATTGGTCCCGGCCTATGGTGGTCATGTTTTTGAGGGATCAAAAATCTCTAAGAACCTCAGAAAGTGAGCGTCAATGTTTGAGCATTGTGTCTAATTAATCCATGCTACATTGCTTTTACTTACCGCGCGGACAGTATTTAAAAACAAGACATCCAATACTAGTAAATTATATCATGCAAAAAAAAAAAAAAAAATCAGTGTACGTACAATACTTCGAAATAAAGAATTCATTAAATTTTCATGTGAGGTAGGAACAAGCTGCACAAGTTTTCTTATTTTACCATATATCTAAATAATTGAAAAGGTTTACATAACCAGTAACGTAAAACAAACATTAATTGTAAATAAAATAAAATAACATTCTTCGAAGAACAGTAATAATGAAATACGACCATTGTGTTTATGTATCGCATAGAAATAAGAATAGGTGCTTGTTCTGTATGTACGCCGCATAATTATGTTTTTAACAAGCTTCTGGTTTATAGGCATTTATTAAGTAATGGTCCAGTTCAGGAATTGTTGTAATACATATTTTTTATGGAAAATATTTCTCTCAAAATTACGCAAATAAGAATATACGTTATCAAATGCATACATCGAATGATTCAAAATGGCCGTCAAATGCATAAAAAGCAAAACTATCGACATAGACGTGTTTGTGAGATTAAAATGGGGCGCTCGCCGTTATCGCACCGCCCCTCTATAGTGAGTCAGCTTACAGATATCAGCAGATCCTAGCATGATTATCTTGTGTATGAAGGTCAAAGTATGTTGTTCCATGGATGTCACATGCACTTAAAAAGTTAATTCGAAAAGGAAAACGTTGGTATAGAAAAGCTAGGATAAAAATACTGCTTATCTATGGGATAAATTTAGACGCATCAGAAATAATAAAGTTTCGGCTATCCGACAGGCAAAAACAAATTAGTACTCTAAAATCTCCGAAAAAAATTCTTTACAACCAAAAGGATGTTGGGAAATACTTACGTTTTTTCTAGGGTCAAATAAAAAGCAACTTATTAATGGTCTTATTGATCCACAGAATGGTAGCCTACTCCTAGAAGACTTTGATAAAGCCGAAATGTTAAAAACATATTTTAGAAATCAAACTATATAGGACGACAGTAATCACGGACTATCTCATATTAGTATCCCTGCACATATACAGCTTAGAAATATACACCTTTGAGACCAACAAATAAAAGACATCCTTGATACACTACCTATAAATAAAACCTCAGGCCCGGATGTAATCGCCTAGATACTAATTTCTTTACCACTTTTCAGTCTGGTTTTCTTCCTGTCGATTCTACAATTAACGTTTCTTTATAATACTTTTTGCAAGGCTCTTGATGAAGGACTAGAAGTCAGGACGGTTTTCTTTGATATAAGTAAAGCCTTCGATAAAGTATGGCATGTAGGTCTTCTCCGTAAACTACAGGCAACTGGTATTAATGGAAATCTCCTTATTTGGTTTCAAGATTATTTAACAAACAGACGATAAAGAGTAGTGTTGCATGGGGGAAATTCTAATTGGTTGTATCTCGAGGCCGGAGTGTCTCAAGGCTCCATACTTTGTCCTCTACGTTTTTCTGATTTATATAAATGACATAGTTGAAAGTATTGGATCGAATATTAGACTATTTGCAGATGATTCAAATCTCTTCATCGTCGTAAATGATGCAGTAACCTCTTCTAAAATTCTTCAAAATGATATTCAAACTATTTCCGAATGGGCTGATAAGTTGCTTGTTGTCTTTAATCCCACAAAAATTACTTCTTTTACTTTCTCTAGGAAACAGAACCCAAAATCCTATCCAACTCTGTATATGTACAAACAACCTATATCCGAATCTTCTTCTCATACACATTTAGGTGTTTTATTATCAAGTGATTGCACACGGGATGATTAGTTCCAACATATACAAGAACAGGCTCTTAAAAGAATTTGTGTTCTCAAAAAACTTAAGTTTCGTCTTGATCGGAAGACACTTGAAATCATATACTTTTCATTTATAAGACCTATTCTAGAATATGCCGATGTCGTTTGGGATAATTGTACTGAGCATGAAAAAGAAGAATTGCAAAAGATACAAAATGATTCTGGTCGCATCGTATGTGGTGTAACTAAGTTTATCTCAATATCTGAACTGAATAAGAACTCTTCTTGTCCACTGTAGCCGTAAGACGGCAAAAACATAAATTATGTATATTTTTCAGAATGAAGCATAAATTAGTTCCAGAATATCTTACATCTCTTGTTCCAGCCACGGTTGGATAACTATCGACTAAGGAATGCCCTAAATTCATAAACAGTTTTTGCTAGATCTTCATCATATTATTCGTCTTTCCTTCCGTCAACGATGCGAGAATGGAATGAACTTCCCCAGTCTATAAAATAATGCCAATCATTATCCACTTTCAAATTGTATCTTGATATGGGGTCCAACCAATGTCCATTCATACTTCTACTACGGTGACCAAAAACTTCAAGTTCTACACACAAGGCTAAGGACACACTGTAGCGCACTTAATTCTCACCTCCATTCAAAAATGTTGTTCTATCACCATTATGTTCTTGTGGAGCCATAGAGGACAATGATCATTATTTTTCTACTTGTCCACAATTCACAAATATGCGTCAATCACTTCTATATAATATAGCAAGCATATGCGAAACAAGTCTATCTGTTCGAGATACTAAACGATTTACATAAATAACACAGCCTCGCTTAAATTCAAATTTGAATGGTTGTCACGATAAAGGTACCCGTTTTCTTTCATCACCTGTTTCTCTTCCATCTTATTTCTTTACCATTTTTTATCCAAATATATTCATCCCTATTCATAGTTAAATGTTCAATATCATGACTTTATATCAGATTATGCCATTTCCTTTTTCATGTATGTATAGTTTAATAGTTGATCAAACGTTTTCTATTTGTTAAACAAACATAATATGAGTCATTTCACTCTCGCCAGTTGCATTTGAAACTTACATTTGTCGAAGAGAAGTATTATAAGCAATCTGCTTTCACTTCAATCCAGTTATTTCACAAATTATGGCACTATTCATATTGTTTCTACCCTTTATGTTTGTTTGAATGTGAATAATAAAAAAATGTTTAAACTAAACTAAGGTCAAAGCAATTACACAGTCTAAGTAAAAAACCGTATGCGGCAGCTATAGAGCGACATATTTTCGAACGTTCGTGTATTTAATTACCACCTGGTTCCCGGTTACATTATCTTTTCTCAGAGCAGGAAATAACTCGGAAAAAAAGATAGCGACGGTTTGCAAGAACAAGTATACACAACGGGACAAAGTTAAACTCGGACAAATCTATTTTTCCGAACTTTAGTGCACACAAAAGAATAATGACTAGTGTACCCCTAATATCACCGCTACGATTAACGAACACAAATTGCTTATTAAATCAGCTATAAATGGTAAAGTTGTCAAGTTTCTTTACATTCAGTAGATGATGACACTATTCTGTTAGTGATATAATGGACGCGATATGGTGTGCGTTATTTCATTTGCATATTAAATGCGTGATAACGCAGGTGTCATTAATTTATAACTATTCTGGAGAATCCAGTCCTTGCAAGCATAAGAAGTTATTTCAAGAAAAAATAACAAGACGATTTCTTACTTTTATATCAAACATATCATCGAATGCATCAATATATTCCATTCCAATGTAATAGACTGTCAACGATAATTGAAAATAAATTAAAAAAAGGCTGTCCAAATCCAACAAGTCAGAAATATTATTTCAAAAATGGCATCTTGAGTTTTCGACAGTGAATTCAAAATGAGTCACAAGTAATGTAGAGACCCAATCTATAAACAACAGTTGCAATGATGTTCTGTGTTCTTCCTAAAAACACAGATTGGTCTGCACAATTTAAGGTGATCCAAATGAGAACAAGCAACACTATCACACTTACAGTGTACATTTTATTATCGGATGTCCTTCGAGCTTGGTAACTTGGAGTACAGTTGCTATTTTTCTTTAACTTTGTTGACTTTCATATAGAGAGTCCCTGTAATTTTGAGTGTAAACCTACACTTTTTTAAGAACAGATGATAGTTTACATTAATCAAACATCGTCTGATTGCTGAGTGTTATCGTTAGATTTAACACGTGGTTTAAAATGATAAAAAGAAGCATTAGTGAAAATAGTATAAAATCGGTACTTCATAATTAAATGAATGTTTTTATCTGTTTGCCAAACATTTTCAATAAAAAAAATATGGAAAAAAGGAACACTCAATTTTGCAAATTGCCGATGATTTTCCTGTAAAATCACGCCACACTCGAAGTTAAATATTGCATTACTGTCCATATCCCGAGAATACCAACATGTCACGAACTGAATACCTGAGGATATGTTTTCGGTTGACATGTTTAGCTTTAGAAAATTGTGAGAAAAAAGCTTTTATACTTATACACTTAGTTTAAGTATATATGTTCATTTAGTTACAGAACACTAGAAATTAATCTTTTATATAACAACAAGCATGTGGTAGAAAAAACATCATAATCCATATAGTATTCAGACACAAAGAAGTACTTGTAAAAGGTGCCAATTTCATTGCGCATTCCGCAAGAAAGATTTTCAAAGTCGTCACATGCCTGTGTCTGATCACTGGATACAACTGTGGGTATGGACATTCTTGGAGAAATGGTTCCGTCACATATAATGCACCGGCTGTACCCCTGTAGATGGAGAACGTGACAGTCTCGTTGTTACTACAGTTGTAGTAGAGCTGACATTCCAGTTCGTGTGGAAATATCCCGTCTGTGTCCCTGGTACACTACTGAGACATGGTATCTGAATATAAATATACCCAACTAGTAAGGATGGCCATGATGATAATACTTGGTCATAAGGATAAATGATGTTTTGAGTAAGTTAGACTTTAGATATTATATGTGTATATGTACTATTTCTAATACATTTTGGTTTATGGAAAATGTGACACAAAAGATGCTGTGGGTATACAGTTTCCGAGAATACATAGAAACGATAGTGTAACATGCCAAGATCCAACAGTAAACAATAATTACTTAATATAATACAAAAACAATTTATGAATTTTCCTCGGCTACTTTGCCTAAACTGATTGATAAACAAAATAGAAATATAAGATATACACATTCCTGGCTCCTTTCCAAGAACCAAACTATATAAATAAATTAGACGGTCTATATTGATTATAATGAACCTATATAAAAAATAAGAACATCTATTATTATCTAAACAAATCTCCGGTCAGTATTTAAACCTGACAAAAACCCTGTCAGAAGACAATACCAGTCTGAATTATATTCAAAGGATTTCAACTCGCGACTCGAGCTATTGGGCATCGGCAAATATTCCTGCACGAAGCTGGATTCGCCGAGAACCCTTGCCAGTATTTGTGCCTTACTCGGTACTCAAAGTCCCGAATAAATAATGTCTAAAACCATTTGGCGTTTCCACCGAAGTGACCACTACGGCTGCCAAACACAGACCGACTAATCTGAGTTATTGCGCACCTTTATATACCCGAGGTCACGCGCGCACTACCGGAAGTCAACATTCCTTATACACTCAAGTAGCGCCTAACCACTAAACTATGCTAAATAAGCGTCTAAAGACCGAAGACTGAGAACCAAACTGACCGTTTGATAGAAATAAAGGTATAATAGCATACATTTCATGAAAGCAATTACGTATACTTTAAATTATTATAATAATAAATTTTTAAATAATAAATGACAAAAGAATTAATCATAACACGATTACGTACATTGAAATCAACATTTCAAAAGGACGGCTATAAAATGGGCCTCGAATTAAACAAGGGGGGTTGCTGTTCTATACAAACTTAACCGTCATGTTAGAAAAGCACTAAGCGGGCGGGACAAACAGGAGGAAGAAAGACTCACACAGTGGTTAATTGATTGTACGTGAATGGCAAGTTCAGAGAGATACACCGTAACGGAAATAGTAACGAAAATTATAATGTTCAGGATTGTGAATATGGAGGTCAGGGGGAAAGCCATTAATGCTACATCCTGGAATGTAAACGACCTAGTCAGAAAACGTTCATACCAATGATTTTTTTTACAAATGTTGAATTCATTCTGTCTATTACAGAAACATGCATATCCATAAATAGACATATAGATCTGATAACAAACACTTACTTGAAAATAAGGTTTGCAATAGAAATAGAGGTAGAATTAACATAAGTATAAGCATAAGTGTCTATTTCTAAATATGCTTATATTTAAGAAAAAGGTTAACATTCAATTAAATGGCTAAAACTTTAAATTATTAAATAGATTTATTACCTATCAAATATATCATGGGCTCCTTTCTAAGCTACTTTTATTTTTATTATTATTTTCAAGGTCTATTTTTCTTGATAATGATAATAATTTAGCAAATATAAGTAATTGTCGATATATAATTTAGCTGCTTAACGTAGATGCCATTAGCAGAATGTCAAAATTTCATTCGTCCATTAAACCCTCTAGATGGCAGACGGAGCTTATCAGTCACCGACAAGCCATGTTGCAGTCAGCATGCTATTCTTTTTTCTTCGGAACCTTATCCGCCAGTAAAGACATTTCCTTCAAATTATCATTGTCCATTCAAACCATTGATCTTATTTACTGACATAGAATTTTGCATGGTATAAAAAGATAGAAAAAAGATAAACAAATAAAATCAAAATTAAATTTTGTTTGATATTATGGCCACAATATATTTACGAAATCATTTCAAAGCATTTAGCCTTTCTTAAAAAGCAGGATTAAAACCAAAGGTTCATGGTGCATTGTATTGTTTCATTTGTTTATTTTCATCGTAGTATGTAATATTATAATGTTTGCATTTAAAACAATTCGTCAATAAAACTTCCCCTAGGGACACACCCATGGGCTCCGTGACTGAAAAACCAGCCATCCTGACAGGTCTCCTCGTACGTCCATCCGTCCGCGCAAATGTAGAAACCTAAACAGTCTGATTTGGGAGTAAGCTCAGTTCAACCCCTGTTAAATAATGGCTGGTGGATAAAACCCCTCCTTGATGGTGGTACATGTACCCCTAATAAAAAAAAATATGCCTTATCATTACAGTTATGACCAACACAAATGCAATTTTGTCGGTCGTCATTTTGTCTTTGGAATTCGGAACGCGATACCCGGGGGTATACTAGTACTGCATTAAACAGTATATAGGTCAGTGTTCATGGAACAGTCCTAGTATGTTTAAGTAAAGAAAACTAATAAACGTGTATGGATATTCAAACGACTTCCCTTCAATTCATCGATGATTTTAACACACATGATGGTATGAAAACCCGAGTGAGGCATAGCAATGGCAACAAATTTTATAACACTTGAAAGAGATTTGACGTAGATAATAAGATACGAATTCTTCCGCTGGCGCTTTAGCATTTTATTAACAATACACAGTATAATCCCAGGAAACTGGATTTTTAGCAAGAATGGACGGTCTTTAACATGTTCTATGGTCAAAGGTAAGAAGAAATGTACTGTTTTCATGTTTACATTCAATGTTATCGTTTCGAAACATCGTGCGTGTCGATTCGCATTGCCCTTTTAACGTCAAACCACCTGTCCGAAGATTTTAAAGACATTAATCGTGCGTTTCATCTGAGACCACAGTCTATGCACCTAGCACCGTGAATAGAATTATTCGAAATCTAGCAACTTAACCTCTTAGAAATCCTAAATATTCTACGATTTGAACATGGTTTTATTGAAAAAAGAAGGGTGTTATTATTCGTTAATGGTCGGTGAGACGTGACTATTCCTCCAATAACAAAATCTTTCAGCAAAAAGACGGCAGTTTGATTTTACAGTACTATGAAAGTCATTCACGTAAAGCCGAATGCTAAGAGGCCCAAGAACAGACCCCTATAGAATTCCTTGTTACCTTATGGCACTAATTTGTTCTAAAATGGCTTCTCAATCACAATATTACAAACTCAGCTTCGAAAACTTGTTTTCGAGTTTTCATTGTCTTGTGTAGAGAAATTGGCAGTTATTCACTCCCAATTTTACTAAAAGCTTGAATGTAGTTGAATCTTAGAGTCCATGAATCTAAGGATCCACTCATAGAGAATTCTTTGAACACACCAATGACCAGCCGAGTTCTCACAAACCACGTGTAACCCCTACTGCAATTACTTACCATTGGCCCAATTCCGTATCTTATAACCGGAAAATCACCAAAGTGTACAAATAAAAATATAAAGAAGTATTTAACGTTAAAAAATCAAATTTCAAAATATCTTCTCCTGTTTCCTTTTCGGTAATTAGGGACCTTGATCGATATTTTCATTTCATCTAATTATCTTTAGTTCGTGGGATATTACGGCTGAATTTGGTCATTTTGGGTATGTCAACGACATTTTATTGGACGCATCACGTTTTTAAACCCAATCATGAAGACCGTTTATACAGCTGCCGGACGCAGTCATTATCTTTATTGTTTACAGGACTTTCATGCCTCCACGTCGAAGAGTGTTGCATTTTAATGTCGCGTTTTCATTGATCGATGATTTAATCAATTACTGCTGTATTAATACTGTTTGCCTTTTTCCCCATGGCATAATGTCATGCAGCGAAACGGAATAAGTCAGCCGGGGGTATTCGACGATGCTAGTTATCAAGCTTTGGGGGACATTGTTAAGAAACATCTGCCAAAACATTTGACTGCTTGCAGTTTTACATATAACAGATCATTTTACGGCTATGAAAAGAATTGAAAATCGAGATTTTCTTAAAAAAAAAACGAAACAAAAAAGACAAACAAACAAACAAACAACGTATATGATCAAAACGAAGCTTCATATCAACATTACCTCTAATGTTAGACTCTGAAGTTAGATATAATTGAAGTTAATTTAAAACATTGTCCCATTGCTTGTTAGTATGATAACACATTACACAACTACCATGTATCACAGTAACGGAATTACAATATTTATTAAAAAATATTGGCGTTTAAAAAATATTATACATGCACATATCAACGTGAAACAAGTTACCCTTTCTTAATAGTTAAAAGAAAGACAAAAATGTCTCAAACTGTCTCAAAATGAAATCAAACTTATTCTAAACATGAAATAACTCCAAAAGGAGGTGTATGTAAATGGACAAAAAAATGTCAGGATATTAGATAAAGTTAAAAGATTTTGACAGTCGGTAAAAGCTTTAAACGAAGTTCTAAGATTCATACAACGATCGAGTAACATTGATTTAAAAGTACGTTGTCACGATGTTTACAATAACCTTATAACACAGTTTAGATGATACCCGAATTATCTGTAAATCTGTTTTCATAGCACATTACACAATCTTCCGATTATTCAACCGGTTGTATGCCACCTTTGTCACGAATAGTCGCAATTGGGTTATATAGCAAAATTACATTGTGCTTGGTGATAATAACATTATGTTTTGTGAGAATGACATTGTGCTTGATGACCATGCCATTATGCTAAGTGACAATGCCATTATGCTTTGTGAAAACGGCATTGTCTTCGCTGAGTGTTATTGTGCTTATAGAATATGCCTATGTGCCTTCAAAAATCTTTATTTGTAATTACTGCCTTGTGTATGATTTGAAGTACCAATCTATTCGATAACAATGCTCTAACAACCTATCCAGTATTAAACTAACGCTAACTAATTAAACTAACGCTAACGCTCACGCACCATGCCATAAGGATCACCAAGCATCAAGCATAATGCAACGACGTACGATATAAACGATACGCCTCATTCTATCAATAGATGTCGCTATCAAATCAAAGCGCCGATAGCTCTGAGAGAACAGTTTTTTAATGTTTATGTTTGTTTATTTATTGGGTTCTACGTCCAGTGACAGTATTTCAGTTGGAGACTATGTCTGCTTGAGACAGATATAGTGCTGCCACACTGCAGTATCACGCCGTAGACATATGGCATGATATCACACCCAGTCGCGTATCCTGACACCGGGCCAACCAGTCCCGGAACTACTCTTATATGCCGAGCTCGAAGCAAAAGAGTACTACCAGTACCATTTTGCTACGACTTTGGTTTGTCGTGGCGAAGGATCGAACCCTCGATATCCCGATTCCGGGGCGTTTTTAATTTTTTTGTTTTGTTTATTTGTTTGTAAATATATTTCGTATATTATAGTAGATTTAATAAATATCAAATTTTAAACCCAATTAACCCAAAGCTATTTACCCGCTTTGACTTGCGTAAATAAGGTCGTAACAAAAATACAGAAATTTGTTTTAATTGACTGCTTACATCCCCCTCTCTCTAGATCTGTCTTTCTCTGTCTCTGTATTTCATACAGTTTACACAATATACATAAATCATTGCATTTTAATTAAAACGAAGTAAATATAACATAACACACTCTTTCTTTTTTTATCTATGACTGGTATATTTTTATTTTATATTATTTATTTAATATATGTTGATTGAAATTAATATATAATATTATAAATGATTCGAATCCGTGACCTTCCCTTACAGAGGTTGCGAAATGAAAGTTATCATAGAAAGCATATTAATTTATCTATATAGGCAGATATTTCAGCACGACTTTGTATACATGTATTTAAAGGTAATTTCAAAAGATGAACTCCAGCCAATGAAGGTTCAAATATCTCCGAATCAATCAACTCACTTGCGCATTTACTTGTTTTCTTTTTTTTTTCATATTTCAATTCAGTTTCGGCCTCCAAAATGCAGTCGTATATAAATAAACATAAAAGCAACAGCACTAAGTGATAAGACAAAAAACTTAATTTGGAACTATATCTCAAAAGGAGGAAAATGTAAGCGTTTAGAATTAGCACCGAAATGTTTTCGATGCAGAATTGTGTGCTACCACTTAACAGAATTGCAAACAACCTAGCTAAAAAATCTAAAATTTGGAGCTACGGAAATGTAAATGGTTATATTTTAACACTACATTATATTTTTTATACAGGTATATATCTAACTCCATTTTACACTTCAATATTTAAATGTGTTTATTTATAGGGTTTGACAGAATTTCAGTCATTTAGAGACTATGTCTATTTGAGACAGACAAAGCGCTGCCGCACTGCAGTATTCAGTTACATTACTAACCACTGGAACTACCCTTATATGCTGAACACCAAGAAAGGGAGCTATACCAATACATTTTTACGACTTTGGTATTTCGCGGCCGGGGACCGAATCAACGACATCAGCCGATTTCGGGGCGGGTGTTCTAATCACACGTCCACCGGCACCGGTACATATCAAATTACATGTAAATAGCATCAACTAGAGTGTGATTTTTCATCATTAAACATGTATAACAGAAACGGAAAAAGTGAGCTTCCACCAGTATTCGAATCACATACCATTTCAATATTAACGGGTTAATCTACAAACTCAGCTATGAAACATGTCAGTGAAAGACGGTTTGAAACGAAGCGGAATTTCATTATCATCAAGTACGATGTAATTGTCAAGAAACAGTGAGCGACATCAGCACGCATGATGTTGCTTCAAATTTCATAAAGCATGATTTCCTTGTAACCAAGGACTATGAAAGGCAACGAATCACTTTGCCATCAAGCAAAATGCGAATGTCACTAAACATAATGCACTTGTTAAAACGCTTTTATTGTTATCAACTAGCACACAAGGATAACACCAATCAAAATGACATTGTCGTCAAACATAATGACATAGTCACCAAGCATGATGTAATATTTGCTTAAATACCATTCTCTAGTTATAACTGGGACTGTGTGGTGTTAAATGGCAAAGCTTCACCACCTAGAAAAATATATGCATTGCATCACCTCGTCCAGCTTAGAGAAAGTGCACTTAATATATATATATATATATATATATATATATATATATATATATATATCTCAGCAATCATCAGTGATTCAGTATTGGCTGGAAGATTATTTTGATCTCATTCTCTGAATTTAATAGTAAAAAAAAAAACGAAAAGCAAAACGGAGTCCTGATATACACCTTCTGTAAATAACTGAAAAAAAATCCGTCAAAATTTGACGGCTTTAGAGAAAGCGAAAAGTAATTGCGAGTAGACGTCAGATGTTACACCAACTTGATATATGTTATTTTGAAAGGGACTAAGAAGCTTTGATTCCTATCAAATTTTCATATCGCTCTTTTTTTTCCAAGAATCCACATGTATTTTAAAATGAACCTAATGCTGATCAACAAGGGAATGGACTACGAATAGTCATGTCAATAAGCACGATTTATATTTTCGAATGTCATAGCACTGTTGTTTTTTTTTAAGTAATTGTGTATAAAAAACAATTTATCAGCTGACATATAGTAAAATCAGGAAATGTTTTTTTTTTTAAATAAACAGAGAGAATAAATGTTTTAGTTTGGCAGAATATTAAAAATTACAAAGTGGGGAGCAGTGGCGCTTTCGAATCGAAAAGTCCCGCGTTCGAATCTTGTCAAGAACATTGCTTATTTCCTTGAGCAAGAAATTTACCCCGCATTTTTTTCCCCTCAGCCAAATGTAAATGGTTGCCTGAACGGGTCATAATCCATGAATGAAAAGCCTGTAAATATGTAAATACACATCACACAATTTGACAAACGTGCAAATGTGCACGAAACTGATTTTAAATAAAGATACAGGATGGTGCGCTAGATTCAGATTATTGTTACATAACAAGGCTTATATCGGAAAGCTGTAGATATACAGCCTTTTATTATAAATAGGCAATATCTAAAAATATTTGAGTATATGCACTGAATAACGGTAGTATCATATCGAGGGCTCAACGTAAAACTGTCGTAACTCCAATTTTTTTACAAAATGATCTTTTGCATTTTTCACATTACATTACAATGCTCTATCTGTGGAAATATTTTTTTGAAAAAATATTTGTATTTAAGTAGTAAAATTGAAAATGGTCCAAAAGTAGGATAATTATTTGGTTGATTTCATTCATTTATGCAGCACTGTCGTAACTTGAAATACAGTGTTGCAATGAAAAACATGCACATTTTGAATTAAATGATATGCAACACTGTAATATCTCCACAATATTTTTACGCAGTGATGTCAAAATTCATTTTGATAGTGTCATAGTACTGTGATGTCACTAGATTTCTGAATGAAATACATTTAACATTTATTCAGCTTATTTAACTAATATTTTACGACTTGCTATTATGGAATCTGAACACTTTTTAAGATTCATTTATCATACCAGCCCTGTCAAGTCTCACACTTTCGGTATGACACTCACTTTTTCAGACCTAAACTCACGAATGCCTAGAGATATCAAAAGTGAATAATAACAAGAAATATCTTTTTAAAAAAGATATGTGGCATATATGGGGATTAAAGTAATGCATAGAGTAGAATGGTTATATGATATACAAATTATTTTATGTGAAAAGTTTCATACTGGGAATCAAATTAAGCATAGACAGAGCTTCCATTCCAGTGCAATCAGCAGAATAAACATTATGGACTATAAATGTCATTCAGTGAATAGGACTATAATATTTTTTGACTGTGCGAATAACATTTGGTCCGAAACAGGTCTCAATGTGCATCCAAGAGAAGTGCTTTGATAAAACAACAATAAATTGTAATTCAGTCAGGATAATTAAGTGAATAGGAAGCATATATTTCAGCTAGTTATCTTAACAAAGAATCATTTGTAACTTTCTCACCAAAGTAAATCTATAGGCATTCAAATACATGTATTCATTTAGTCTTATCTTACGCCATGATCCGCAGATAGGTCAAAAGTGAGGTAGACAGTTACGGTAAAAAGAAAAAAACAAAATCAATTATCCCCACCAATAGTTTGTACTTCAAACTGATTGGGGTATTATTAACTGTTGTGTGATGTATCTTACACTGGTGTGACATATGGTGATATGATGTAAACAGAGCAATATAATTTAAGAATTTAATTTAAAATCCGGATCATTGAATATATTTGTTTATTCCGTAGGAGCAGCTGAGACATATGGTGCTAGGAAGTCAAATGTTTGATCCCCCCCCCCCACACACAAAAACAAAACAAAAAAACTCGCAGGTACCCATTAATACACCTGGGTGGAGTGGAGATGTGCTACCTACCAGTGGCAATCACTAAACTACCCTGCTCCTCTTTCACTTAATTCTTAATTTTGTTCAGCAAATGTTGTCATAACAATGGTCTTTAAATTAAAGTGTCAGTTTTAAACTAATGATGAATTTCACCAGTTTCTATTTTAAATTATTCACATTTCTCATCATGCTCTAAGCACACGCTACAACAAGCTGTTAGGGTTGTGAAGTGTTTGGCAGTAGAAAAAACTATGTGTCACCAACATTGTATGTACATTGATTAGACAATTGGTTTTCCAACTTCCAACTGGAAAAATGAAATTATGGATAGCATTTTAGACAGATTGACCAATTTTATGTAAATAAGTGTATAATTTTGAATGCTCTATACTGGTCAACATACTTTTTTAAGATTATAATGCAGCAGCCACTGCATGGAACACTCAATCAGAAAAAGAAGTGAAATTTTGTTTTCTTTATGTATGACACTAAATGACGCTTTAGCAGCAGCTCGAGAAACAGATTCTTCCAAATGTATATTCAAAATAGTATGATTCCTGCTCATAAAGAACAGACGCGGGATCTGTTTTGATGACCTCCACAGAATGTCTAATCAAGTAATGCCATTTATAATATGCAATGGGTCCTCACTGTCATGAAACTGTTGGGAGCTAGGTATGTTTATGAAACATTTAGTTGAGTCCATAAACCTTGGGTTTAGTGCAAGTTAATCATTCCTTTTGTTCACAGTCACCTTTTCTTCCTACTCCCATGCAACAATTTGTAAGTTCTCAAGGTAGCTGGTGTAACTGTGAAGAAAACGTTATATTTGATGTTGTTTAATACCTAAAAAATTAAAACGTCAGATTTAAATCATGGCGAGTCATCGATCAAATTGATATGATCCTTACTGCTAATAGAATGCAAAATGTTCCCCCAAGACGTTCTAAGGGCCATAAACAGCCGTATAGATAAACAAAGTCATTTGTCACCTGTTTTTGGTAAGCGACACACACCACTTTTTTAAGAAACATAATCCATTTTCTGATTGAAGCCATAAGCTCTTAATACGTGTGAGACATGATGTGCAAAACATAATCGAAATGACATCGGTGGGGGACATTTTATCTCAGCTTTTGAACGAGGGTTGATCAACAATCATTGCACTCAATGCACTTTATGCACACAGGAGATCCCGTTTGAGAATCTGTAGAAATGGGAAATATTTTTTTTTTTGTATTTAATCATACAAATAATTAAGAAAGATTTTATAATTCTCGTGCGGTATTTACAAAAATAATTTACATTGAAAGATCGAAATATTTATATGTCTTGATATATCGATATTTTATTGTAAGCTGTTGACCATATACGCTTGTTATTAGCATTTAAATACATACAATTATAGTTTTAGACTATAAAATTTTATTGCACACTAAAATAATATATATAAAATACAATAATCATATAATTAGCAAAACTTAGCAAAGTTTAGAACGCATTACTAATAAAAACAAGTAACTGTTGTTGCACACAACACATATGTCCCCTACCGGTGAGGCGCATAATTTTCCCGTTACCATAGCAACCAGGATAAAGGACTAAGAAAAAAAGTGACATGCAGGATCTCCAAACTGCCATCTATCATGCCAAGTTTAATTTTATTATCTTAAACGGTTTTTAAGTTATCGTGGGGTCCAGAAAGACAGACGGACGGACCGGTGTAAACCGTGATCGTTGAATAACTGCGCACGCGGGCAGAGCTTTTCATACCTACTAAAATTTAGACATTCAGTATGGACTAATTTTCAGCCAACGACTAAACATCGTACACATCATATTAAAATATACACTAGATTTCTGAACCTATCTAACATATAAGTTAAACACAATAAATTAATTATTTATGAAGATAAAAATACAAAAAAAATATATACATGTATAAGAATAAAGGGAAGTAATACACCAACTATATACAGATGGTTTTCCCTGAAAAGAAAAGGGGGGGGGTAGAAATGGCACATTCTCTTCGGGCCTTTCTGTACTTTCCTATAGTATCTGTTTGTGTGTCGCCTAGGTGGATGCAGAATTTTATGTTCGCCCTAATTTCCTGGTGTCATTTGTAATGTAGTGACAGGTGCGACTGCTATGGCTAAAACGATGCTACTTTAAAAAAAAATGACGTCATATGCTGGTGACGTTCTCTAAACGCATTCCCAGCTTTTACTTGTATTTTTCTAAATGTTCTATTCCTAATTTTTGGCAAAGATTCACGCAAAATTAGCGTGGGCGGTCACCTGTTACTATAGTTACGAAACAGCACGCCGTTCTGCACTGCGTTTCATTTGGCAAAAGCATTTTAACATAAATTGAAAAGAAATAGCTCTACAAATAGTAACATATATGTTTAGGATATATCTCAAGACGTTTACAAGTTATACACAAAGTCTACGTAATTGTTGATCAACCCTTATTTAGTATTCAAGTAGAAACCTTTTAAAGTTTAATGGATACAACTCGAAAAGCTTTTTGTGACGTCATACTTAAAAATAATACTTTTATGCTTACTAATAAACATTTAACGGATTACTTTGTGCAAAAGCATTTCCTTTACTGGCTGAGAAAACTGGTAATAAAACAACAGAAGTGCGCTTTCTTTAAGATTTTGTTACCATATAGTGAGAAATACAATCGTTTAGAGTAATGTCACAATTTACAATAGGATATGTACATATCTAGATCCTACGTGGTATCTCTAAATGACATATGAACATTTTTGTGGTATTTATTTCTAAGAATATGTTAATACGGGGTGTGGGGTACACGGATAAATAATACTTTGAAAAAAGGGGGAACAAAAAAGGTAGTCCAGATAGCTACGTTGAAGTACTTCAATTTGACATCTGCAGTGAACTGCGTTTAATTACGTTTAAGCATTTGAAACCATCCATGTTTCTATACGGATAACTACGTTTAAAGATGGATAATTTCGTTCAACTATACGTTTCTGTACGGATGAAAACGTTTACGTACGTTTAACTACGGATGAATATGTTTTAACCAATCACGTCAAAAGTGCCATGGACCGTTGAAACAAATATGCATGCTGGAGAAGCTTGAAAGTTCGAGCTAAGTCTTGAAATATATATACGATATTTCTTCACAGCAGATCATTGTAATGAAGGATCATTAAAATACATAATTGATAATTCAGAATTTGTTAGTATAAGCTTAAGATTTAAAATAAATTTGTGAAAATAAGAAAAAATGACAGTTCTATCTATCCACTTGTCTAGCATTTAAGCTGTTTGCTATTATTAAATAGGTCATTTATAAGTGGTTCACCCTCCAACTACGCAGGGGCCTCCGTGGCCGAGAGGGTAAAGTCGCTGACTTTAACACTCACTCAGCCCCTCGACGCATAGGTTCGAATCCCGGCAGGGTCATTAGGATTTTCATGTGAGGAAGCCTTCCAGCTGGCTTGCGAAAGGTCGGTGGTTCTACCCGGATGCCTCCGTGCATTCGGGGTCTTCCTCCACCTGTAATTAGCTGGACGTCGCTATATGACTGAAATACTGTCGAGGCGACGGTAAACCCAAATAGTCAAGTCAACCATGCAGCTGACACCTACAGGTGAGAATACCAAACGTCAGACTTCGGTGAACTTAATGGCTTTAAATATAATCTTCTGTAACTGTCAGTCTATGGATCTATGATTGCGATATTCCTTGTACATCTGGACTTGACACAATTCATCACCTGGCATCGCAAACAACTTTGGGGACACTTCTCTGTGCGAATTTATTTCCGAACCGTCGCGTGTTGAACACCCTTCTGAAAACATATAATTTGGCCTATGAATACTGTGTAGGAATCAATTTTTGCTATAATTTAAGACAGCTTGAATTTGTAAATGTTCTATTTAAAATGATGAAAGTGGGTCTGTTTAACCAACATTTTACCCAAGACATTTGCAAATTGACCTATAAATACTGTGTAGGAATATTTGTTGCTATAAAAACGGTATACAAATTTAAGACAGTTTGAATTTGAAAATTTTCTATTTAAAATTATGAAAGTGAGTCTATTTAACCAACATTTTACTCAAGACATTTGCAAAATTTAAAGAGGATCTCAATACAGTTGAACCTTTATTAGCGGTCACCACTATCAAGCGGTCAACCTGCATTTAACGACCAGTTTTGGTATCACCAAATTAGCACTTTGTTATATATTCAACATTCGTTTAACGACAACCTCTGCTAAACGGTCACATTCTCTTGTTCCCTTGACTGACAGGTTTGAGTGTATTCATTGTGAACACCAAAGCAGCAATGTCCATGCTTGTCTTTGGGGCGATATTGAGCGAAAAACAGCACCTGGTGGTAGGGAATTTCTAGAATTTACAGGTATACACAGACTTAATAAGGTAGAAGACCATAAAATCAGTATTTGCAGTTTTAATGGACATTTAATGGGTAATTAAATGTATTTTAATGGCATATGCTTGCAGTAGTGTCCATAGACGAAAGCTGCGGACAGTTATTTTGCATATTCGTTATTTGATCATTCGATATTCAGACTTAAAATGAAACATATATTTACCTTTCATTTTTAAAACTGTCATACCGATTGAACAGGAAAATTGTCCACTGAATTAGGTCCCCAGAGATGTCGGAATCATATTCGTATGAACTTCCCGCAAGTTGCTATCCACGATACAAGTACTTCAGAGAACATCTACAGAGAGTTTTGCTACACATGCAAAACATATATGGTATGTAGAATAAAATGTTTTCTGGTCTTTGTGCATCAGTGTGTTTTTTTTTTTTTTTGTTTTTTTTTGTATAATGGTTTTATTCTGAGTACAGAGCGTGTGGCCGCAAATTTCATTCCGCCATTGTTACTCCCTAGTTGCATAAAATCTAATTTTGCAATTCATTAAAACTCGGGGGCATGTGTAACAGATGGTGAAATGAATTAATGACTTGACCGGTAACTCGAACCCAGAGTTTCAGGAATACCTTTCCTTCACTCTACCAACAGAGCTACCAAGCAACGTGTGTTCTTGCCCATAAATTTAACCTATATCCGGCTACACATTTCTTATTACAAAATCATAAATATAAGTTGAAGCATGCATGCATGTATGTATGTATGTATGTATATATTCTTAAAAAATAAATGTCATCAAAGTACATGTTTCCTATATAGAGTCCTATAAGCGCATAATATCGTGTTAAAACATGTAATAGAAGTTCAAACCTACAAAGGCTTAACATTTGTGTGTGAATAATATATTCTTATATTTCTATTCAATACAGTCACTGCCATACAATTTTTAGGACATTTTGATGAGCAATTTATCGATTATGAACGCATATGCCACAAGTTTGGAAACATCGTGAATGTAGAGATCCTACACGAAAAAGAAAATCTCCCCATTCTAGAAAGGCGCTTAATGAAGTCGAAACCAGTTAAAAACGAAATGCCATTAGTTAAAAGAGCTAAAAAAGTCGAACATGTAACGGAAACAAGACAAAGAAGCAAAGATCGTGAAAATCAAATATTAACAATCAAAGTCTGTCCTAAAGAAGTTCAGAGAGTTGAGACCAGAGAAGCCAAACGCATCAAGATTAACGACCATCCTATCACCTCTGTATATGTACGTACTATTTATATATGTCGGAAGTATGACTCAAAAGAAGAATTTATATCATTTGTAATACAATTACTTTGTTTACATATGTTGTTGTTTTGAAAATACTTTTAAAGATAGCGTATTTACATGTATAATACATGTAATAAATGAAGCATATCATCATTTTTGTTTTATAATTTAGCACAGGAAGATCATAGTTTGGTATTCCGTTAGAAGACCAAACCATGTCCAGCTATACACTGACGATGGGATGAAACAAGAAAAAAACCTAGGCGAAGTCATTCAATACCTTCTGGAAAAAAATGTTGTTGAAGTCTTCGAAGAAATTATCCGCTATAGTAAATGCATAATGGAACAAATCGAATCAGAATATATCTCGAAAGGACTTGAGGGTAATTCTGGGAACAACTTTCGTTGTTTTAATTTTATAATGTATTATCATAACAAATGAAATAGGTTACCGTAGCAAAACTAAATATTATATTAATTACAACCATTCAAATCATTAGGCAAGATCATTAACCTCACTTTAACTACCAAACGCTTAATATCTATTAAAATTGAATTGTATTTAATTTTATTCATATATACCTCGAGAAAATATTGATGCCCACAAATAATGCCTTAAATTATGCAGGTCTCCAAATATTCAAATACAATTAGAATTAAAAACAATTTATCATTTCCGAAAAACTTTTATTAAAATATGTTTTATATTCTTCGCTTAGAAAAAATACTAAAGTAAAAAATTTATGCCAAATTTTTTATCGAACATGGTGTGTAACTCTATATATACGTTTTCGATATACGTTGTTCAGACAATCATAAATCAAAGATGAAGATGATTCAAACCGTTGAGCGACTGCAGTTCCAAGTCTACGGTATTCTACGGCAATCGGAAGTTCATTGTACCGAAATAATTCCAAGCATTCCAGACATCAAACCAGAGATGAAAAAAGAAATTCTTAAGTTAGTAGATATCTAATATATATAGCATATGACAATTTTTGATCATTTCTTTTATCTAAACAATTTCATATTAAAAAAAGAGGAATTATAATTGGATAATCACATTTCATCTATTTAATTTAACATTACGTTATAGCCTAAACAAATATTCTTTATTTATGTAGGAATAAAATCAATTACCTAAATTACACATACTATTTAGCATCTTTGTCAGAATATATTATAAAAATATATGTGTTGCATTTCAATATGAAAAACAGGTAAGATATTCAGTGAACATAATTTGTTTCATGGTTTAATCTGTCAATAACGATAATAAAACTACACTTGAACACATTTAAGCACACATTTATTAAATACAAGATTTGGAATATATACATCACAATAATCCTAGTACGGAAGAACATATGCACTCTTCAGTTTTCATTTAGGGAAGGAATGTTCAATGGACGATAAAATTACAATAACGAAATGTATTCAGAACTAGAAAATTAGATTTATTGGATTTGAAATACAGATATACTCCTATTCAATATAATATAATGATAGATTTATGTACTTTTAAATAAGCGCTAATACTAAAAATATAAATAATTTATAAAAGGTTATAACTGTTACACTATATTAACAAAAATACGTTTTTTCTCATCACATTATGACAATAATGAATTAAAATTTATTTAAATATATTTACATTTCAGATTATCTGGTGTGAAGGGGTGTGGTACAGTCCTTGGAGTATTTACGGTCTATTTCGTTGGAAAATGTGAAAATAAGAAAGCTGTAGAGGATATTTTACAGAAATACGAATACAAACTCAGCTGTAGAATAGAAACTAACACAACGTTTTCTCATCATACCAATCAAACACATGCCAGCGGAAGTGCTATACGAGCAAGGGGAAATTATCCCAGACAGGAGCAGGAAAAGTTTGGAACTCTTGGTTGTTATGTTAAACTTAGAGCGCAATCTGAAATGGAACAAGCTCTAGAAGAAAGAAGCAAACATTTCATAACATGTGGGCATTGTGTAAATGCCATTGGTGAGTTGATAGATATTAGGACGCCAAATGGAAACTTTCTTAGTTTTGGGAAAACAAAATATATCCTCAATGAGAATATGGCAGACCTGGCAATCGTCAAAGTTGAACAAAATCGTGTTAGACGCTGCGATAGTTCTATGTTCCGATCATGTGGTTCCTTGTCAGCAAAGGTTTGGTCTTTCTTTGACGGAAATGTACCATGTGGACTTCCTGTCTACAAATTTGGTCCTCATTCAGCTGTAACGCACGGTATGGTAGCATCCGGAAGTGATCTCACTATTGTGATGCAAGAGCATCAAGGGCAGCAGCCTGTATCAAATGAAAATGTATTGTTTGTCGTCCCAGAGGACACACCAAGTAAGTGTGTGGAATACCAGTAGTAATTGGAAAATATGGGTAGATACGTCTAATTCATTCTGGGTGTATCTAGTTGTAGAATAAAGCGTTATACTATTTAACTAATAAAATCATAAAATTGACTTGTTATATATGCATTGGACAAATCAGTCCTGTGTCTCTCCGTATACATGCATGTTGAGGGCTAAGCAAAGTAAACACATGTGTAGAATGTAAGACGTATGCCCGCCCACACGGTGTAAACATTTTTCACTCAATTAATACTTTGAATTTATATCTAAAAGTTAAACAGTTAATTGAATGAACTAATCCTAGTTTAAGTTGTTATCTATAAATTTATATAAGCTGTCAATGAACAGTGTTTTTCATAAAAAACCTTTTTCACTGAAAATTTTAAATATTTGCTTCAGATCAGAACATTTTCTTCAGTTTCCAAGGAGAGAGTGGTTCTGTTATTTGCACGGATGACGTTGATAATGCTGAACGTGTGAAGGTTGTTGCGCTTCTAGCTGGACCCGTGCAAACAAGTCTTGATGTTGATATAGAAAATCAATTTGGAAATTTCAAAGCAAGCTATACATATCATATGCAGCGAAGCTTGACGTATTTGGAAATAGATCACCATTTGAACTGTCAACCGGGTAAGAGGATTTTAAAAACGTGCCATATTCAATTATCATATATTTTTATTGAGTCTTATAATACATATTGAAACATTATTACTATATGCATTTATGCATGTATAATATAACTGATACATTCTTTAAACATTTCATTTCAGACTGTGAAGACGAGGAGGAGGTGCAGGATGTTTATGAGCATGATTTCGAATAATTGCAACTTAAGTTCATTTCAATAGAACCATTTCCCTGATATAACTGTCATGCTGTTCGACATGCTTTGTATTTACCTGATGTAGTGGCTACGCATGCAACCCGATTCGTAAATACATGTATATGACAAAGGGTGTCTTGAAACTATTTGTCATTTGCGAAAAAAAAAACGTATGGATTATGAATCCCTTGCTTGGCGCTCAGCATACAAGGGTTAATTGACCCGGTGTCAGGATAATGTGACTGGGTGTGGTATCATGCCATATGTCTACGGCGTGATACTGCAGTGTAGCAGCACTTTGTTTCAAGTAGACATCGTCTACAAATGACTGCAATACTGTCGGTGGGATGTTAAAGACAACAAACAAACAAATAAACGAAATACAAATTTTGCTAATTTTGCTAAAGAAATCCATGACTAAGTAAATGAAGTGAAAGTATATTACGGTCGTAGTTACATGAGTCATTTACCTAGTTTATAGGGTTCGAAACCACAGCTGTCATGCACGTAACCACTCGACTGCGGCAATCACCATGTAGTTCATCTTGGTAACATTGCTTGGAGGAATTCATTTAATGTTTTAATTAGGTTACAGTCAGGTTTAGTTGTTGGTAACCAAAACTGCATAAAATGACACACGTGCCTTAAGTGAAGCACGATTTTATGTGATATACAGCAATGTGATAGCATGTTTTTATTTATTCTAATATAACTCCGTTTAAGCAATGTGCTTTATAGCTTTTTTGGCATAAATTAACCAAACCTCTTTGTGTAAATGTTACTCTTTTGTTAAAGAACCTCAATTGAAATTAAAGATCAAGGATTAGTTTTTCGTGCTATTCTTGGCTAAGGAAAATACATGGTTAGCCAAGTATTGCGTGGTTAAGATAAAAAAATAGACTGATATAGATGATTCTATGTTTTAATATACTTGCTAAAAACGTCATATTGCAACTTTTAATCACACAGGTTTTTGTTACATTGTAATTTTGTTTTTATATGCATGAGTTATTTGTACTTTTTTTATGAACTTTGTATGTTATGCCGAAAGAAATGTATCTATCTAACCACTATGAGGGAAACAAATTTTATGCTATTCGATGGATTAACTAGAAATAACAATACGTTATTGACTGATCAGAGCCTCAAATGTGATGGGCTTTACGAAGGAAATGACGTCATAAATAACGTCACGCAAGCGAGGTAATCCCGCCAATTTTGCGTCTTTTATGAAGAATACAGCTAATTTCTGGTCTTTAAAACATTATATAAAGACATTTTTTGTGAAAATTCGATGTATAATTTCATTCGTGAACATAAAAAGATGCTTCGCCACTCGTGAAAATATAACGTGTTTATGTTCACTGAGTCAAATTACACCATCTACCACCAAAACAATTTTCCTATAAATACTATTTACAGCTTCATTACCATTGTACCTATAACAGTTTTTTTATATAGTATTTTTACATACATATTTTTCTTGTAACATGAAGATTATAAACTTTTGAGTCACATTTAGTTTTAAAAAAAATGTGTGCTTAATATCTGAAATATATATTAGCTACATTAAAATTTAAAAAGGTGAAAATTCAAAGGTCACCAATACTAAAAATAAATATGTACATTAAATTAATACGATCGTTGTCTCATTCTTTAAATTTTGTTTATAAAAAGTGTTTCTCTTTTTTTTCTAAATGATCCTGATTTGAAAATTGGTTCAGAATAGTTTTGAAAAAGATTTTGAACGTCCGTTTGTGATTAAATAGTCATAGTAAGTACTAATATATATTATATAGCACGTATGACCTCGTTATTTATTTTAGTTTACAAAGAACTGGTTATTTGATATTTATAATTGTGTGATGATCTCCTTTTGTCATATTTGTTATATTAGAAGAGTGCACCTCTATTTGACAAATATTAAGCTTGAGTGCTGATATCTGAGTGACATGTATGAATTTCGCTTTCAAATAATTTACACATAATTAATCGGGAAGGTTGAAATAAGAGTGTGAATGGGGACATGATTATACGTTGACTGATCATTAGATTTTTATTATCTACAAGGAAGAATATTCTTATTATATTGTATGTAAGAAAGTGTTAAAATTAATGGAATTTTTTGCTGAACGTAGCTTTTTATAGTATATATGTGTAAGCCATGGCGAAAAAGAACTCACAAGATGCTCACTTTTATCATGCACATCTATAACAAATCCAAAAGAAATACCTGCAACAATAATTAACAAACAAATAAACAATATGATTATGAAAATACCGGTACATGTATATGTAAAGTATGAATTATCATTTTATTATTTATCCAATTTGTCCTGAAATGTTAATCAGTTGTAATATTTAGATCTTAGATATATATCATAAAGAACGCAGAAATGCATAATAAATTGAAATGGTTACCTATATAAAATGTATGCTACTAAGATATCAATTAATACTCAATTATATCCATTCGAATAAAACATTAATGACGTTGTTGTTATGGCAACGTCATAAATTTTATGACGTCAGATATAACTAATATTAGCATAGCGGTTCAAGATCTTGCAAGATATATTCAACGAGCCTTATCAACTGTAAAACCTGTTATTCTATACATCTGTACGTCAGAGGATTTATAACCTTTGTTTAT
>CM037783.1:61683720-61733720 GCA_021229015.1 Solen grandis
AGTAAAGCTGTTTTAGAGATGCTGGTATGTCCGTTGTAAAATCTTCCACTCTTACAACCGCCACCTGGTCACGTGGGAACACGCGAAGGTAGTCCTGAAGTTGGATAGCGTAGATCCCCAGTCGTATACGAAGCTGTAATATGGTTTAAGACTCCGGTTGTTATTTCAGTGCTTTAGCAAAGTCAAGCTCATTACACTACAGGTTTAGGTTTATGACAGAAAGGTGCTCTAGTCTAAATCAACAGCGACCATATTTGGTATTGCTCACTAAATGAATTTATGGATTAAATATATACCAAATGCAAAAGAACACTCGTTTCTTTCTTTCATTTTAGCTCAGGCCAAAAAAATAGTTCCGTTTCTGGTCTCCAGCAAATAAAAAAGAGGGTCAGTAGGTCAGGATTTTATTATTTTTTATATATATATATTTACATGAAACTACGAAAGCAGAGAGGATGAATGGTGTTTTTTTTTTTATCTCGTGACCACGAGTTAGTATCTAAGAAAAAATCAAAGAAAAAATCTGAAGATTTTCAATTTGCTGTACTTTACAAATCCCGGTAAATTATTCTGATATCAGTAACTGTGCACTACAACGTGACTAAAGGCACCAAGACTGTCAACATTTGGCTCCGCTTGAACATAGAAAGTTACCCGTAAGTATTTCATTTCTTCGTCGAATTCTATGGGACATGTATAAGTCTTAAGGAGAAAATAGCTTTCCACGGAATAAAGGATAATTTTATAATCCAGCATGCTTTTGGGAATTACTGTCAGATGTAAACGATTTTTTTTCTTAATTTTTATTATTATTATTGAAATTTGAAGGAGAGTTCAACATTCGCATTCATCGTTCTCATCAGCACATACCTCAAAGTAACTCGTTCACATAAGATCACTGACTAAGAATTTGATCAAAATCTATCTGTGTGTATTACGCCTATCAATACCCATCTACAATGCAACATTCTGTGATTGTAAAAAAGGATGGGTCGGTTGTTTATCTATCACAGGCTATAGCGTTACGAACTGTAAAAAGTTTATATTAAGAATTTCTATTTCTGCGAGCCGTGACTAATCACATTCATTCTTCGCGCATGCGCTCATTTCATAGGCTGAAAATTTTGAATTTTCTACCCGTATTGGTGAAGACACCATGCTTCGGAATGCATCACGTAGTACAGCAAGCACCTACGGGGATACCATATTATATACTGACCCCGAATAGCGTTTCCGTTTGCAAAGTGACCAACACTTGCAGGAAACAAAGACTTCACAAACATTAACGGGGGGGGGGGGGGGGGGGGGGGGGGTAAGGCCGGTTTTTTTTTCTGCTTATCAACTGTGAACGAGCTGCTTTAAGGTCTTCCCATCTTAATAGACATATTCCATATCTTGCTACTGGATGAAACTTTGTCACTTTTAAGACATTCAAAAAATAAAAACATGTCATCATGAGTTTTTTCAAGTTTTATCTTATTTGGGGGAGATAATTCGCATATAAGTTAACATTAAAGCCTATGGAAAATATGCATTTTCTGGGAATATGAAAAACTGAATTTGATTTATTAGAAAAACTCATGGTAGAAAGATGAATTTGTATGATTTTGTATCAACTTTCGAGAAAAAATCTAAACTTTACCATAGGATTTTTTTTTCAGGGGAGATAACTCATGACAACAAAATAATCAAGGGGAGGTAATAAAATAACTTTTGTCACTCGTCATAACATATCAATTTGTTTGACATTTTAAAAGCCTATATACATATTTATTGTTAAGTTATATGCATAGCTTTGATGGAATAGGTCGCTTTTAGAGTGGGTAGACCTTAAAGTCATTCTTTATTTCTTTTACCGTAAAACGTTTAGTTGCTGGTGGATAAACGCAGCCTCTGGGGGGATTTTTCCTCAGACATGAGTTGAAATCTCTGATGTTTGTCTTAACGTAGTCGTGAAATCCCTGCTGCGATATTTTACCGATATTGAAATACAGGTATCCGGAATATAACCTGCAATGTTATAACCCTAAGTATTTAGTCAATAAAGTTTGACATACATACAAATTCAAATGCATTACATTTAGGATTAGAACGATAGATATATGTAGAATAGCTCTGTTCCTCAAATGACCTTGTTTGCTGTGAAAATAAAACTGTAATTAATCGTGCAAACTTAAAAGGACGTGGATTTGTCTATTACAGGTGGAGGGCTATGGGCATCCCAGTCAAACCAGCGACATATCGCAACCCAGATGGAAGACTTGTTCAAATGAAAAACTCGATTGACAAGGACGGTTCTTGAACTCACAACGATGAGGGCTTAAGTGATGGGGAATCGGCGACTCTAACCACTTTACCACGGAGGCCACCGATACCACCATGCAGAGAACATCTGTGTCGGTATCGTATGAGCACTGGGATAAAACGGTTGTACATCGTAACCGAAATAGACTAAACATACTGTATATAATCATTAATGTATGTGGGGACTTATTTTCGTGGATTTCGTGAATGACTATATGCACGAATATTAAAACCCACGATAATTTTTCATATAACAAATTTCGCGTTTTCAAGGACATAAATCCACGAATATATGTACCGACAAAATTGGTATTAGAAAAGGATCCACGAAATTTAATGTCAACGAAAAGTGATGATTTCCAGTACAACATACCTTTCAACAGGATCTCGTATTATTGCAATGATCTTCGTTTTGGGGTTCAAAAAATAAATAAAATCAGCATTCGTGAACACAGGTTCATACCGTGGTGATCGCCCCTGGTTTCGTGCAAAGATCCAGTAGGTATTCGTCCAAATTGTTGTCGCCGAGCATTCACCTATTCAAAACCATGATAGGAAATTAAAGTTTCTAACTTCATTGCAGTAAAACCTGTCTTAAGCGGTCAGGAGTCAGGAAAGGGAGCTGGAAAATTTGACGGCTTAACAGAGGTGGCTGCGAAACGAAGGTGAAATATATTACAATACGAAGGATAAATATATTACAAAATGCTAGCTTGGCAATATTGAAATTGACCGCTAAATGCAGATTGACCGCTTAATATAGGTGGCTGCTAATACAGGTTCAACTGTTTTACGCTTGACAATGATGGTATCATTTGCATTGCCGTTAATGTGAGAATTCAGAGTACCTTAAGAAACCCACGTGTCCGCATAAATGATAAAAAAAAATCCACATATACGACGTCGAACTAACTTAAAATCAAAATCCACTTACGTTATCCAGTTATCCATTAGATAAAAGAATAAAAATGATTTTTAGACCTCGGGTGCATTGTTGTTTGTTAAAATGTTGATATTAAATGCGTAGAAGAATATATCAATTTTCTGCATTCATTGAAGTAAATTTAAATGAAAATTCGAATATTAATGATTTTATTGATTGCAGAAAATTCAAAATGCAACGAGAAGTATGTTTACATATGTTTACATAAAGGATATCATTCCATCTGACAGCTATGCATTCGAAAACCATCGCCGAAAAACCCACGTTTGCTCAATACGCCTTGCTTCTTCGACCGTGGAATATTTAGTTAGAAAAACTTCGTACTCATGAATTATTGATTAGATATTTCTCAGTGGCAGAGACAGCGCGGCGACAGCAGGGATCATTTGACAAATGATACGCTGCGGGATTTTGACAGCTTCGTTCTACCTTGTAGAGCTGACGTCACGCTCCTTGCCTAAGCAATGCGGCTTATTTTGTTGGAACAATGAGACAACTTTTGCTTTTCAAAATACTATGCGTGATTTCATTGGTCAGGAAATAGCTGATTAATATTCATGAAAACGAAGGTTTGTCAGCTTGAAAACCCACGCTATATACAGAAGTGATAACGGAATATATACCGTGGATTTTCGACGTTGACTTTATACTGTATCTTTTCATTTTATGCATTCATACGCATGTTTAACGATTTGACGGCAACCCGGTATTACTGTAGGAAACGTGTATCGCATTAGAAAAGATAACATTTTATCATTTGCTGTGAAAGATATGATTATCATGATTTGATATTTCTGAGTCTTTTTACCAAAAACGTAGAATAAAGCATCGTTGGTCAATTCGTTCTATTACTCCTCATTCACCAACCGAGGGACTTTCAACTACAAAATCGACATTTTTACGCGTTTAACATGAACCAAACTGACGTTTACATGACAATGCCATCCTGCATCCAATCAGATTTGTGTATTGCCTTTCGTTCTAAACATAAAAATCATAGTGAAAAAACAAAAACAAAAAAAAACAAAAAAAAAAACACGGGTGATGCATGAAGAGTAGCGTAATCAGCAACCTTTAGTTATCCAACGATGGCACATAAACTTTATCTTCATCCCCAAATCGGATGAGGCAAACATATCAAACTTACCTAGTACTTTGTTATGGAATCCGAACTCGCTGGACGTGTTCCGGATTTCAGGGATGGCGTCTTTTTTAAAATAATTGACCAAACCTTCAACAGGAGCAATATTGGGACCCCCATCACCTATAAAAAATTTGTTTGATCGTTTATATCTTTCTGTCTAAGTTTGAGATATGTATCTAAGAAGGCACACAATGTGATATCATCTTAAATCATAATTCTTGTATAATGAACTTTAACTATCAATGTAAATATACATTAACCGAACATATATAGATTTAGTAAATTATCATACAACGGCTTGAAACCTCAAAGTGATCAAAATATAGCCTTCGATAAAAGATTATTTTATCTGCTTGGATTTAGCGTCTCAATGATAACTATTTAGTCTCTGTGTGCGTTTTTAGACTATTCTTACGTAGCCGTAAATTAAAAGCAGGTATTGTTAATTAGCATTTTTACTACAGTCAATTTCACCGTTTTGTATCGCCCCGCGCCTAGCAGCCTATCAATGCAACGTGATAGTGTACATCAGGTCATGGCCTCCTTAGGTATGTATCGAACATTATATGAAACAAATCAAAACATTCAAGTCACTGGGGACTGCCGGCAGGTTTATCATGAACCAAAGAACGAGTTCAGCTGACTTACTACAAGTAACTAGAGTTGCGGGAAAACGTGTCACATGGCGTCACATGACCTATTAACCCTGCTGAAACATTGGAATTAGAATTACATGTATAGCTAATTCAGCATGTAAATCCTTCCGACAAGTTTTCAGCGCATTGTGCGCTTTGATTATTCACGAGTCATTTACAGTTTGTCCGACTCAGTCGTCCTATGAGATGTTTGCATTTCGTTTAAAATTTGAAAAATGTATTGCATAAAATGATCCGTCAGGTCTTGATATGGAGCGAATGTTAGTGTAGGCTACCGGCGTGATCTTTGGACTGAATGATAACGTGTTTTACATGTAATCTTATGAAATGTACACAGGATACTGACTCTGAACCATCATGTGCACTGTTCAATCAAGCTGGGTCTATAACCCGAGGTCAAAGGCAAAGCTGTATGGCGTACGTGACAAACTGTAAATATGTTATCTATTATATTTGAAATTTTATTGATTTATTGCAGCGCTACGCTTCGCTTGCAATAAATTCCATAAAATTTAAAATATAATAGATAACTATATCGTACTTATATGCTTGCCCAAAGCTCCATACATTCCTTACGTAACTTACAAACATTTTTGGAGGGGAAACTTTTAATATCGACTGCGAAACAATCTCCTTCAACTTATACTAATAATTTACTGTGTTGGAGATCAGTGCTTTGTGCACTGGATCAAACCCACATCCTTAGCACAGCCACTGACCACGGGAGTTCATTGTGTATATGAATGTGATTTTTCAAAGCGTGTGCCGTCAGTGAAAGTATTTAGCTTCCTATACATACCATTCATGAACATGCCACTCGAGATCCAGTGTGTTTCTTTCCGTGACTTGACAATAGACGGATGACCTTTCAATTTACTGCAAAGGTCGGATGTGCCGCTTTTTGATGTTCCAATCAGAAAAAAGTAGGGCAAGCACATGAATCGGTAATTCGACCCGTTTTTTCTTTGATACCAACACGGATTTTTATATTCTGGCAAAAAGTTAAGCGGTTTCTGTAACAGAAATCATATTTGGTATACTCTGCCAGGTATATTAAAACTGTAAAGGGATTTTTACATGCAAAAATCGCCAACTTAAACCAAATTAAATAGTTTTATGATCGCATGCACTAAAATATATTTTTTAAATATGTATTTCTTAAATTGACTGAAAAAAATAATTATTATTATTGTATATATCTTCATTAAAGAGACAACAGAAATAATAGTTTTTTTATACATAAACATGCAGTCAGTATCCAAGTGATGCCGTTAAACTTGGTTCATTCCCTGATCTTTGAAATGAAAAAAAAACTTGAAAGCTTTGCATTTCTTATTTCTTTTAACATTGTTTTCAATTTCAGAGCAATACTTACATTTACTTTTTCCAGGGCTTTTCTCAGCCCTTTCGGTTTATTTGACCACCTTATTTTAGTGGTATCTCCAATTTTGCTTCTTTCATTCGACAGACTTTGCATTGCAAAGTATGGCCTAGCATCTGGGATTTGTTTGAAGTTATCTTCGACATGGATGAAGATGCTGAGAATAATTAATAGAGAGATCCCGAGAGTGAAGTAGAGTCGAACTACAGATGTCGTTGGGCGTAAACCACCGTCCATCTTATTCTGCTTTAGTTTCTGCAATGCATTAATGAAGCGCTACATCTGTGCATAAGCAATATTGGAGACAACTGAGCTAAAGAATAAAAAATATCACTGAATAGCTCAAAAGAAATAAATACATAAAAATCACCAAGCTGAATAATTCAAAAACCCCAGAGGGAAACCTTTTGAACGCTGATATATTTAAATGTCTTGATATTTTTATAAATTCAGCAAAATGTAAAAACAACAACAACAATAAAAAAGTCATATACGTGTAAAATAAATAATTAAATAAATAACACGAGACAGACATGTCATGATTTTTCACCAATGAAACTTAAATATTTTCATTTGACCGACTTCAAATTTTGACACCTTCTATAAGTGTTGAAAACTAAAAAAAAAAAAATAGTAAAAAATAAATTTAGCAAAGTAAAATAATTGAGTATTTTAATTACCTTCTATGATATTCTATGAACAAAGGATAACATTATGGGGGAAGGCTTACATAACATTACATTTTTTTTTCAGTTAAGCCTATTTTGTGTATACAAACATCAAACTGGCAATAAAACATATTTCAATACCACAACACTATACACTTGACATAAGCATAAGTGTTAATTTTAAACGAAGAAAAATCCCCCAAAATACAATCGAAAATAAATGTACATTATTGCATATTACTAACACATACTTAATCGGCTTGAAATTTAAAAATTGGTCTTTACAAATTGAAAATGAATATGAACTGACCAGGAAACTATTACAAATTGATAAAAAAGGTTACTAGCTATTTGATTGGGTTTTTGAAATAAAAATGTGCTTGGACAAAACTTTTAAGACTATATCAATAGGTATTATATGAAGTGTCTGCTTCGGGACCCGTTTAAATGTTAAAAGTGAGTACAGTATTTTCAAGTTTTAAGTTTTCCGTATCTAAACATAACAGGAAATACAAAACAGTTTTTGCCAGTTTGGTGATAGCAAATCTGACCGTTAATAAGAGGCTGATTGCTTATATAGGTGGCCCGCTTATACAGGCTTCGTCTATATAGGGAGGGAGAGTAACTATATACTATAAACTGTAAATTGTAACTGTAGATTTTCATAAAAGTTCTTATACTTGTTATTTCATTTTTGAGCTGCATTCTGAATTTTCAGAATGCAGACTCATTGCTATGATCTCGGTCTCCGGAACCTGATAACTCAGTTTTCAATATCCATGCTCCGTATGAAATAGGCCAAATTCCATATAATATCGTGAGTTATTCATTTTTTTCTCGTATAAATAAATTATAACCATACTTTATGTTTATAACACGTACTAGTTTGATAAAATGATATTGTTATACCCTACGGCTATCTGTACGGACCCGTGAAAGATTTTTAGATCAACGCATAAGTATCTTAAAACGTTGTAACTAAAACATTGACGCAACTTGAATATAATACACATAAATGGTCGACATTGCATTGGTGTTCAAAAGACACAGGGCATTACGAATTGAAAATAACGACTTTTTTATGTGGCATTGTTTACAGACATCTACCCGGTATCCGAACTATGTTTGGAAATATAGAAAAACAAAGTCGGTGTTTGATTGATAATTGGACATTTAATCAGAATGCCTTAAAAACATCCCAAATAATATGTATTTAGATAAAAAAAATCCAATCTGGTCGGCATGAACCGCCACAAGAGCAATTTTGGACCGGGCGACGTCCCAATAGCCAGTGCATATATTCCATTGCGATCTATAACATTCATTCGGGGATGATCGACAGATTTCAGATTCTACTACAGTTTGCTCTGGTAAAAAATATTATCAGGATAATTTTAACATGTTTATGATATTTTATGTATTTGTATTTTTAAGGATAGAGCGATAATATTATTGTTAGTTTTATATAATACTGCGCATAAAAGAAATCAGAAAAATGTTCGTAAAGGACTAAATTTTAAATACTGAAAATAAAATATAAATCGTGACATTACCTTAGTAGAACGTTACAGTATCTGTTCTGAAAGATTTTATTCTACTAAAATATTACGTGTCTACTATTTCAGAATGCCATGACTTGCCTTGCACAAACTTATAAGCTATATAATTTAGCAGTAAGCAGTATTTTACACTTGGCAGCTCTCAGACTATTTATTGAGAAACAGTCTGTAAATCATTATCTCCAACATGGAATTTAAATTATGTAACCCTTGAATGACCTTTCCTAAAGTGCATACATTTTGATTTATCTGTATTGATAAGTACACACCACTTTTTACACCATTCATGTAAAGTGTCTAACATGGTCTGTAAATGTTCGCCAATACTGGTAACAAGCGCTATATCGTCAGCGTAAAATAAAAAGGAAACGTATGAATCCCCGATATCATATTGATTATCCCTCGTATGTTTTCATGTGCAATGTTTAGAACACAATTTAATACACATCTTAGCAATCTGATAGGAACGGATTCTATTTATTTTGGAGTTACCGCCTTGCCATGACAATTTAAAACACATTTCCCTTCCCAATAACAGTAATTCAGACAACACCTTGCACGTCTTTAAAGCACATTATCAGCTAAGCCTAATTTCATATCCAGTTATGCGACATTGTTTTGAACACTAAGCATGATTTCTGATTGAGAATTTTCTTTTCGAACACCGCTTAGGCTTCAACTCATATTTGATACGTCAGAGATCGCATTTAAGTTGATTTTTTTAACACAGAATAGACGGAATTTGATTGGGGTAACCGAAATCCCGATACTGGACTCGTGTCGAATTATACCCTTGTCCATTTTTGGCGTACAATTCTACCCTGAATATTATCTTAAAACATTTATCCAGTATCGAAAACATATTTTCAAATTAACTTTTGTATCACCTGCTGTAAGCAGAGGCGACACATGGGGACCACTTTACCGTCGTCCGTCTGTCTGTCTAGTTTGTTACACTTTTTCCGTCACGCTTCAGCAGGTGACACATTTGCTAAAAAAAAAACAACAATAACAAAAAAAAAAAAAAAAAAAAACAAAAAAAAACAACACACTACTCTTGTTGCTTATGGCAATAATACTTTCTTTACTAATCATCATAACAAAAAATCACATAACGGCAATTTTTAATTTTCATAGAGCCATTCCTTAAATAAAAGAAAAAAAACTATTCGAAAACAAAAACAAAAAAAGCAAAGAAAAAAAGCAAAAAAAAAAGCGACAAACAAATGCCTAACTTTGGTAGAGTGTAATGTTTCATACTTGTATGTTATTTCTTTTATTATTTTATTATTTAACGTATTAACATATTGATTTTACATATGTTTTCATGCAAGAGATCATTATGTAAACGTTTTAAAATTTAGTTTTAAGTTCAGTTTTTCTGAAACAAAAAAAGTTACCTTATTTATAATCCGAAGTTATTTTCCGATGAAAAACAATCATAACAAAAATAGGAAAGAGCGTTATTCCAAGCTTGCTTTGTGTTTTGAAATAAAATACAACGGTTGAATATGTTTATGTATTCAGCCACCTCACGACTCGGATACCGTATCATTTGTGTAAAGTAGTAGAAATATCTTCATAATGTGCCACTTCTGTCTAGCGCTCCTGTGTATTTGTTCGAGGACTTGAATTACTCTCTGCATGGTTGCGCACGAAGATTGATAATTGCCCTTGTGCCGTTGCAAATAAAGTGAAAGACATTTCAAAAAAAGGAAACTCAGTTATGAATTCAAACACTACATATTTTAGTTATCGTTTATATTATAAATTTGATAGAATTCATCGCATGCGACACGAAGCGGAGACACACACTAACACACACATACATACATACATACATACATACATACATACGCACATGCATACAGTTCGCTAGAGTGTTATAACTAGACTTAGTTATTTATGCCAAGTCATTATTTTGTTTTTGAAAAACTATCGGGCAGAACTGTGTGGTTTTAAGTTTTTCCCTGTCACGGTGTTTCAAAAGGTGTTGGAACTAGCGAAAAACAAATTTAAACTGACGGCAGGAGCTTTCAGTCACCATGATTAGATGTTATTAGTTTTCTTTCCTTTTTACCCTTTCGTCTGCTGTCCGTACAAGGTGCATGGCAATAAGTCGTACGACGTCACGGAATCGTTTAGTGTATCACACATTTTAAGTTCAGAAATGATTGGATTCATTCGGTTTTTATCGGTGATGATTATATTTAAGGAGTGTGGCGTATTCCGGCAGTTAATATTGGGACGCACGCCATCGGATTTTATAAGTACAGTCCTAACCTAAAAAAAGTGTGGCCATAAAGATAAATCAAATACTCTTTAAATAAATTCCCTCTAAGAAATACATGGATTTCTAAATAAAATAGGAATGCATTCAGCCATTCCTGTTTTATGAATTATTTAAGCACAAGACTAAGTTTACATAGGTGATTATTCCAATAACTAACAATATAAATTCAGAAATGAAATACATAGGTACAGTTGAAACTATACTAGTCGCCACCTGTATGAAGCGGTTAATCTGCATTTAGCGGCCAATTTTGAAATGTCCAACCAAAGTATTTTGTAATATATTTAGTCACCTCTGTTAAGCAGCAACTTTCTCTTGTTCCCTTGACTGACCGCTTAAGACAGGTTTGACCGTAGTTTTATTAGAGAAACAAGAATGACGAAATTCGTATTATTTAACGCTAAGTATGGTTTGTGGATTTTGAGCCAGAAGATAATGAACTTTTACTGCACAGTAAGGAATGAATATTAAATCACCAACAATAATAACTGCATTGAATTATGGCGCGATTTTCAATAACATTTTAAAAGCTGACATCTTGTAGGCCCCTAAATGTTTGCTCCTAACTGCTACATAAGGTTCCAAACAGCAATAATTATCTAAGAATGGGCATAATTGGACGGTTCAAAAAGCTTGCATGCTATCAAGTCACTGAAATGAAGATGCGAAAGCGATCTGTATAATTTGGGCAAGTCTGAGTTCAGGTATGTTTGTTTATATAATGCATGTATATATGCACACGAGCTAATACTGCACGTGATTCCCTTATCTCAGAGAACAAGGACAATTTGTGTTGCTGGCACCGGCTTTATTGTGTCTCAGACCTGACAAACAAGCTTTATATCTGCAAGTAGTAATAACATGGCCGTGGGTTCGATCCCCGGTCGCGACATAACAAAGTCATTTTAAATTGCACTAGCACGTGTTTGTTGCTCAACATAGAATGGCAGTTCAAGGATAGGATGGTCGATATCCGGGTAACTTAACTGGGCTAAGTATCATACATCATGCAAGTTGTCTGCGGCCTAATATCGCAGTTAGCCAGAACTCAAATTGTTGCATATAAATGAAAGTCTCAAAAACGAGATAAAAAAAAAAAGCAAACATACATGTCCAGACAAACACAAGATGAAATCAATACATTGTTATCAATTTTGTGTTTCAGAGTGCACAAAGACACTCGGGTATAACCTCCTGTCCACCGTAAGCCACCTTGAAAGCTTCCACACTTGAAACATCGACCAGAATGGCCCTGGCGAGATTTGAACCTCCAGTGCACATGGTAAGTGGTTTAGTGAAAGTAAATCTGGGACTGTAACCGCTCGGCCATGCCTAATCGCAACACGGCATAGCGTTAGTGTGCAGGCCACGAATTAAACATTACGTATACAGGGCTCTTTATACTTCAGCCTTTGTTTACATATGGAATGACTTAAAGCTGATACATAAAGTAAATTGATTAAAAACTCTTCGATGTGACGCTCTCTGATATAGTTATGAAAACAAGCGTGTGATTCAAAGAAAAAGAATGAGAGTACAACGTCCAAACATCGCAAAGGAGAGTCAAACCATATAAGGATTTAATGCCATTAGGTTTGTATTTTTCTTATCACTTGAATAGAGTTGTTAATAGCTTAGATTAAACATATTTTGTTTCGTATGATACATGAAATCTATGGACTGCAAGTTCTACCAGATTAGAGTCAGCCCTTCCCATATATTTCAAGTTAAAGAATGGCTTAGAAATGTACATAAAGATAGATTGAAAACAACAACATATACTGTAAAAAGAAAGAAAGAGGAAGGGGGAGATTTGACTTAATGTGCCAGTTGTTATAATGTACATGCGACATTCCAGCCGCGAAAATTCGATGTATCTATATTGTTGCAATTTAACGTTAATAACGCATGGTCAATATTTTAACCATTTTGTAGTTTATGGTAATTCCACAACTTTATAAGATTTTCTAGAGCTAGTACAAAATATTAAAAGGTTTGTGATGTCTGTATATACTTTTCTTTAACATACGTCTTCTTTCATTTCTTTTCTTTATGACCAGAGTTCAATGATACTTTCATACCAATTTTCTTTTCCAAATATTTTCCTCTAAACGTGTATCTCCGTTTAAGGTATTCCATCCATCATTAGATTACAATCATGTCCTTCAAATACTTAAAAAAAACTCAGCGCAGATGCAAGCATCCAATGACTTGGAGATGTGGGCTCCTTTGCTCTAAATCTGTATAAGTTTGCATTTACTATAAAATTCCTACGATCACTTTATGGACAATGATCACCATTCTATAATGGATGGATCACCTAAAATGTATAATGCAAAGACAATATACCATATTCAGCTTTATACACAGTGTAGAGCAGTTTATATTTGTTTTGAATGGCTTTCAATGACTACCCAATTGGTAAAAGCCATTGAATACTTAAACTGAACAAAGGATAAAAGTAAATATTCTAAATTACTTCGTGACGGTCGAATCGGCGACATCGCCAGTACGTGGTCAAACTTGAAATTATTGGTTATTGATTATAATGGTAACAATATGGGACAACCTCGCTGATACTTGTATTAGTTACAAATGATCGGTAGTGTTATCTACATTCGGCTAAGACTGATGACATTCAGTGTTTGTCCAGTGTTAATGGTTTTTGTTTGTTTGTTGTTGTTTTTTAATTCAAAATATGAATGTCGGATGCATGACATAATCTCAATGTCGAATGTCGTGAATGTCGAAGAACGACATACATTATTTGAATATCGGATGAAGTGAATGTCGTGACACGTCATTCAAAATCTGAATGTCCAATGTTGTGCTGTGACGTTCAAAATCTGATCAAATGTCGTGCTTTGATATTCAAAATCTGAATGTCAAATGTCGTGGATGTCGTAATGCGACATTCAAATCTGATCGAATGTCGTGAATGTGGTGCTGCGACATTCAAAATCTGATTGGGTGTCGTGAATAATGTACTGTGACATTTAAAATCTGAATGTCCAATGTCGTAAATGTCACCTGCTGCGACATTCAAAATCTGACTGAATGTCGTGAATGGTTGTTTGTCATCTGTCGTTCTAATTTCAGACAGCCAAAATTTTCATCTGAGTCACTGTAACTTAAGGGTCGGTCGGGTTAGTGAAAACAGGTAATTATTTTGTTAATGCGCCTTATTTTTTTCCAAAATACCTGAGTACATACGTAGGTTGTCATATATTATAACTTTTATACTAAGAATGTGTTTTAAGAAATAAAGTATTTGTGTATATTAATTACAGAAACAAGAAGCATGCATTTCGCTTCTAAGTATTTAAGTATTACTTAGCGCTAAGTATAGAAATCAGGATTTAGTGTCAACATGGTATTAAGTATCTAAGCAGTTCTGAAAATCGTGTTGTGAGTAAAACTTAACTTGGATATAAAATAAAGTCATGTAATCAAGTTTTTAGTTTAGCTTACAGGTATGACCACAATACCTCAAAATAGATGCGGTGGGAATTTATAAGTTTTGTTCAGTGTATATATTACATCTATTAGGGATACAACCAAAATAGTACTCTATTGTCGATTCTGGTCTACCCTACACTAGCCATTGTCCGAAATCTTTTGTTGTTTGTTACACGGATGAGAATTATTTATTTGGGCTTAGGGTCTAACAGGAATCACTGTTAAGTCCCTGTAATTGTATTGAACCACTTAACCTCTACCAAGATAACCAAGGTACCCTAATGAAACAATAGGAAACAATAGGAAACCCTGGTTATCTCCGTAAAAGGCCGTGAGGTCCGAAATGTAGCGGAACCATTACAGGGATTTTACCTTAAATTCAAAATAATTCGTATACATGTATGTCTCTTGCAAGAGAAGAAACCTATAACTCGCCATCACTTATGACGGTGTTTTCTTTTTTAATCTCCTAATTGCTGACCAAACAGCATGGACAAAGGATGGCGTTCAACCAACAAAGCTGCGCTGCTCTTCTTCACAACTGCGGTCATTATCACGCTGTTCCTTATCCTTTTCATCTACGTCGAGGATGCCTTTAAACAACTGGCCCCTGATGGTTTTCGACTGGAAAGTCATGCTTTTGCTAAACTACAGGGGAGCCCGACAAGTCATAATGTGTCAAAGCTACCGTATAGCCTGCTAAAAATCGTAGAACAAGTAAGTGCAGCTATATTGGATTATACTTGATAAATGCTTTACGATCTACTGTAATAATTATTTTTTGTTGATTTCGTAGACGGTTACGTTAGCGATTTTTGTTTCAACGAAATGAATTATTTTAACTGAAAAAAGGTAATAATGATGATTAATAATATATGCATCCACGAATATGTTTTTGAGACTACGAAATTTAATAACAAGGAAAATTAATGATTTTATTGTACTGTCAATAAATAAATGCCCATTGAAGTTCAAGCGTTTTTTGGGGCCGCCGTGGCCGAGCGGTTACAGTCGTGGACTACAAATCTCTCAGCCCCTCACCGCTGTGGGTTCGAATCTCGGTAGGGACTTCGGATTTTTCATGATAGATAGATAGATAGATAGATGTTTTATTGACTTAAACTGTATACAGTTCATCATCATTTCAATAACAACAATACAATGCAGATATATTAATTCAATGACAGATAAGTATAACATAATCATCGCAACATAAATAACACACGCCTTGAAACATTCCGAATTCTAAGACAGTTCCAACAAAAAAAATCCAATAAGAGGATGGAGAAAAATTAAGCAAATTGGACAGATTTTCTTAGTTTGTATGCTTCATGTATATATTTACTTAAATTAACAATGTTTGTTTTAGGTGCTTTAAACAGCTGTACTAATTTATACATACTTGGTCTAGTGATATAATATTTCTTTATAAGTTTTTTCCTAATTTCAGTATACATTGGACATTCTAAAATAAAATGATACTCATCTTCAACTTCATTTTTATCGCAAAATATACATATTCCTATGTTTCTTTCTAATCTTTCTCTAGCATATCTTCCCGTTTCCACTCTTAAAAAGTTTGATGAAATCCTAAGTTTTGTTAAAAATGATCTATTTTGCCTTGTAAGAAAAATCAGATAATCTTCCATTCCAAAGTGTAATTTTATATTTTTGTATAATATCAGTTACAATTATTTTGAATACTTCTAGTCCATTTTTGGATAAAATTATCTGTAACTCTCCGCTTAAAGTCGGATAAAAAAGTACCTTGATTTTCAATAGTATTTGGTTGATCCCATGCGT
This sequence comes from Solen grandis, assembly GCA_021229015.1. Classification (NCBI taxonomy): domain Eukaryota; kingdom Metazoa; phylum Mollusca; class Bivalvia; order Adapedonta; family Solenidae; genus Solen; species Solen grandis. The sequence continues at coordinate 61,699,931 of CM037783.1, forward strand.
ACATCAAACCATGTTCATATAACAATTCCTTAACATTACTAGCCCAATTTTTACTACCTTTATTGCAGTCTTCAAAAACCTTTTGATATATGTTTTTGATAATGATATTTTCTGAGCTCTGTACCTTTAACCAATATTTAACAACATTTACATATCTGTTAACATATAAAGGAAACCTACCCAATTCCCCATATGTTGCATCGTTACAGGGATTCTTTCGCACACCTAAAATATATTTACAAAACTTTAAATGTATGTTTTCAAGTAATTTTGACTTAGTATATCCCCACACTTGAGAACAATAATTTAGAATGGAGCCGACAAAAGCATCAAATAATTGTAAACATGTTTTAACATTCGGTTCATACTTTCTGATATTAACCAAAAGAATGTTCATTGCTTTAAGTGCTTTACCATATATAAACTGATTGTTTAGAACAAATGACCCCGTTTAATTAAAAACTGTACCTAAGTAATTAAAATCGTTCACAACTTCAATGTTATTATTCTTGTACAACCACTTTTCATTTTCTCTTAAGTTAGCGCGTTTTCTAAAAACCATAACTTTTGTTTTATCAACGTTAACTTCCAAACCCCATTTATCGCAATACTCAGATAAATTATTTAAATTATACTGTAAATCTTCTACTGAACTGCCAAAAACTACCATATCATCCGCAAAACATAACAAGAGCATAGTCATATCGTATATTGAAAGACCGCTATTTATTCTATTTTGTAAAAATAATTCAATATCTTCTATAAAAAGTTCGAATAAAATCGAAGAAATAGTCTCTCCTTGTCTCAAGCCAACTGATATATTGAAAAAATCTGAAAATGAGTTACAATGTTTAACGCAAGTCTTAACCGTGTCATATATCGAACGTATTATTCTAAGTAACTTTCCATCAAATCCCAGTCTATGTAATTTAAACCACATTGCATTTCTATCTATAGAGTCGAAGGCTTTCTTAAAATCGATAAACGCACAGTATAGTCGTCCTTTATTATTTAAGGTAATGTCTATTAAGTTTTTTAATAAAAATACAGCATCGACAGTGGAACAACCTTTTTTAAAACCAAATTGCGCATCTGTTATTACATTTTCATTTTCACAAAGTTTTACTATTCTAGCATTTAAAACACTTGTAAATAATTTACCCAAATTACTCAAAAGTGCAATACCCCTATAATTTGAAACATTGTTCGTATCACCTTTTTTATGTATTGGAATAATATATCCATATGACCATTTTTCAGGAAAATAGCCATTGCTAAAAACAACATTAAATAAGTCTGTTATATGCCCAGCTAAGATGTCTACGGACTCGATAAAATATTCATTTAATAAAAAATCAGAGGGTGCACATGTTTTTGTTTCTTTTTTTTTTTTAAGTTTTTTTTTTGATAGCATTTATTACTTCCTCAACAGTAATTCTCTTATCAAGATCTGAAAATATATAATTAATATCATGGAAGTTATGTGTGCTATTAAAATCTTCAGCTTCAGGCACATTCGTACTACCTAAATCATGAAACATATCGAAGAAATAATTGTGGAATTCATTTAAACTTTTATTGCTATGAGAGCCACGTTGGCCCGAAGAAAAATGTTTCTAAAAATCCCTCGGCTTTGCATGTTTTAACATCTCTAAGTCTTTAGATTTCTTAAGTTTATATAACCTCTTCTTTTTACTAGTGAGCCTCTTGTAACTTCGTTTCGCATCACATAAGTTCCACCGATTTTCCTGTGATTTAACGTTTTTAAACTGATGTAAAGCCGATTTATAATTTTCCTTAGCTTCATAACAATCCCTATCGAACCACTTTTTTGAATCACACCTTTTATAGAGATGGCAGTTATTATTAACGCTAAAATCTTTTTTGAATAAAGGCTCAGCTATATCATATATCTGAGACGAAAAATCTTCTGTAATATCACCAATATCTCTATTTTGGGAATATTCCCTTCTAATAATTCTATTAAAGTTTGGCAACGAAGCAATTAATTTGGATCTAAATACGTCTCTAAACTCATTGTTCCATCTGACAGTACTACCCGTGTATGGTATTTCTGGCGCACACGTAACCTTCTACACAGTACAAACGAAAGCGGTGCGTGATCACTAAACACAAAATCTTGTATCATGAAATTATCAACTCTACAAAAAACACGCTCGTGTAGCAATAAATAATCGATAACCGTGCAACTACCTCTACTCAAGTATGTGTATTTACCGACGCCAACATCAGAGCCTAACCTGCCGTTAGCTACCCGCAATGACGTAGCCTTACATAAGTCTAACAATTCGTTCCCACGTGAATTACATACACAGTCTTGGGAGTATCGTTTAATGGGGGTATCAGTTATGTAACCATAATCATCAATGTCGCTTATAACATTATCATAGAGAATATAATCAGGTTTATCAGAAGATCTGGCATTGCAATCGCCAGTTAACAGTACAGTTCCATATTGTTCAAAATAAAAAACATCATTTTGTAAAATATCAAATAAATCAACATCATAGACATTAGCTTCAGGCGAGTCATCAATCCATAAATACATAGCACATAAATAAATATCGGTATCTAGACTAAGAAAATGTTTATCTAATTTTAGCCAAATCAATGTGTCAAAATTATTTCTAACTACTGTAATTCCATGCTTAAGATCTACTTTACAATAATGTATTATACCGCCACTATTTCTTTTTGCTCTTTTATGTCTAAATTTACGAGGAAAATGCCAACAGTGAAAACCAGGTAAAATAATATCGCTATCAGTTCCAGTCCATGTTTCAGTAAGAATAATTATGTCATTATCTGCCAGTATTTGAAGAAAAGTATGATTCTCAAGCTTGTCCCTACTTAAACCACTACAGTTCCATGTAAACACTATCAACCCATCCTCAGCGTCCCCTCAGTCCGCCTTCACAGGTTTTCCGTCTATATGTATAGCGTGTCGTAGCTAATCCACGCACGTTTTCCACGGCTGATTGCTTCTTTCATTTTTGGGACTAAAGTTCTCCTTTTTCATGTGAGGAAGCCTTCCAGCTGGCTTGCGGTAGGTCGGTGGTTCTACCCAGGTACCTCTGCGTACTCGGGGACTTCCTCCACCTGTAATTAGCTGGACGTCGCTATATGATTGAAATACTATCGCAGCGACGGTAAACCCCAATACAATACAATACAATACAATACAATACAATTCAAGTGTTTATAATAAATCCAATAAATCCAATTATATCTAGTCATTTTGTGGTATTAATCGCATGCTCTTTTCGTACGGTATGTATACCTGTGGTCCTAATCATTGGTACGGGTCGCGGTGGCTCGACTTGCTGCAATAGTGTCAGAATAATGTGATGGGTACTTTTATCTGTTTCATGTAGAAAAAAAAGTAGAAAAATGTTGTTAACGGAAGTTTAAATCGAAGCAAAAGAAAAAGAAATCCGCTTAGTAAGTACACATCTCTGTATTTCATCATTTTCTTTCAACTGATTGCGAGAACACAATGCCCATTTCGTGAACAACCGTAACCATGGTAACCGCGCTATAAACCGTCCAAATATGGCCTCAAATAATACATCTCTAAAAACGAAGGATGCTCCTAACTATACTTGGTCATATACTGCAATTCATTTTTTGTAACTCTTTCTCAGCATTTTTTTTTTATTTCATTAGGCGCATGTATGATTACGAAAATTTTCTCTTCCTTAATCAAATTATGCTTTGGTTTTTTGATTTTGTGTTTACACGAAAACGAAATTCGAAGGATTCAATCAAATGGACATCATTTATTTACTTTAAAAATATAAATTTAACAACTGAAAATATTAAAAATGTTGAAATGTATATAATCATAGAGTAAGTGCCACACTTATCCAAAGCGTGCGTTTACAAAGTCCTTACGGTAAAGTCCCTGCAATGGTTCCGCTACAATAGATAAGATAATATTTTATTATTGTGACTTGTGTTTAACAACATGAAATTAAAGAAATACATATAACTGTATTTCATATGAACATCCGGCCCAACGGGCTTATAAGTCACCTTAACAAATGTTAGTATATACATTTCGGACCTCATGGCCTTTCACGGAGATAACCAAGGTTTCCTAATGTTTCATTAGGGTACCTTAGTTATCTTGGTAGACGTTAAAGTGGTCCAAGCATTACAGGGATTTTACCTTAAGTATAAAAAGATTTGTCTAATTAAGTGGCATAAAAGATTTTCTTTTCTGTTATGTTGGAGTTGTCCATCGCCGCGACGATATTTCAGTCATATAGCGACGTTCCTAGCTAATTACAGTTGGTTGAAGACCTTGAGTACACGTAAGCAATCGAAAGGAACCACCAACCTACTACAAGCCAGCTAAAAAGTTTCCTCTCATGAAAAAGTAAGAGTGCCCCTGCCAGGGATCGAGCCCATAGTGACGACGGGCTAAATGGTATTAAGTCAAAGACTTTTAACCACTCGACCACGGAAACCCATTTTCATTTGAAATCGTTGGTAAAACTTATAAGACTTTGCCCAAACTTGTTTTCTCATCCTAACTAAAACATGCTTAAACAAAGTCACCCTCATCATCCATCTACCGAGGACAGTTTTGACTCTTTCTTTTCTCACAGAAACCTTTGGTGTTTTTACCGGAATATAAAAATCCTTGCTGGATACAGAACCCAGGGGTAAACGAGGAACAATTGATGTGTATTCCATACTTTCACTTGATTGGAACTTCAAAAAGTGGGACAACAGATCTCTGTCATAAGCTGACCCTTCACCCGTCTATAATCAAAACACCTTCGAAAGAAACACATTGGATCTCCAGCCGAATGTTCCTAAGGAGTATGTATGCCTTCTTTATTGTTATTAAAAATAAATTAACATCGGCGGTGTTAGTTTTCAGTTTGTTTACAGTCTATCATCCACACATTTATTTAGCAATATTTATACGTGTATGTCATAGCGACGTTCGTTTATAAAAGATGTCATATCATACAACTCAACTCAACTTTATTTCAGGCAAATCGGCAACAATTAATTTAAATTAAACAGTTGAATCATTAGACCTTGAATTAGGATAAAATTTCCTTTAAAAGGAAGGCTTGCCCATTTTACTATTAACCGGTCGTTGTTTAACCACCATCAGCTGTTTTTGTTCGAGTCTTGGCCCCAGTTTGAAATTGTAGGCACGTGATTGCAAGTGCTGTTCAATACTGTAAGAATATATGAGAATGGCTCTAAAAAAATTTAAACAGATTTTTAGCAAAGAGTTACATGTTGATTGCTACATCTGCTAAATTACAAACTAAACTCTGAAGGCCAATATAATTTGATAATGGATAGATTGCCTTAAACGTAACGATATTACATGCATTTGATTAGCATAGCAATGTATTTGAATAATATGTATGAACAAAAATACATACAGACATTGTATTTAAAGAAAAAATAGAAAATAGCTGACCAAATGTCGTGATCGTTGATTGTGCTGTTTTCAAAACCAACTAGATAATCAAATGTACAGTCTTTTTTATGTGTAGGTACTTTAAATCTAACGGGGCTTTATACGGTACAGAGAGAATAGGGGCTGACACATCTTGTTCGTCAATACTACATAATGGTAGTCTGTTTGAGACAGTGTTAACGAGAAGCTTAACTGTCGATATGTGTCAACGATCTTTATGTCTATGGGACTTGTATTGTGGGTGTTTGATTGTAATGCACCTCAAAGGTATGGGGTACGTTGTTTTGACCGAAAAACTGTCGCATTAAAAATCAATAACCTTATATACATGTAAAATAAGAAGGTGGGTTACTTTTTCCATTGGAATCGTACATCATGTCGGTTCAAATGCCGTTAACTCCTTTGAAGATTGGTGGAATTTCATAAAATTGGTCTTATTCTGCGTGGAAGGGGTGGATAGAGACAAACCGGGACAAAAACACCCCCGTATAGTCTTCTGTCAAAAGCCCCATGCATGCCCGCAAACAGATATGACAGCTTTTTCGGGATAAATAAGTCGGATTTTGAATGAAATATATGACTGTGCTAAATCGTGTATCATACTTTCGAACTCAGAACTGCAATTTTCAAATGAAATGCGTATTTTTCACCAAAAAAAACAAACATTCTTGTAGACAAGATTTTTTCTAATAAACTAGGTTTTTTTTCAATAACGCCTTGGATTTTTTTTTTAAGTATGGACCATGATATATATCCTCAAATCATTTGTGTTATTATTTTCATATACCCATAACGTTGAACTGTGTGCTTAGGTAGAAAGTTTGATGTTTTTAATGTTACACTTAGTAATGTCTACATACATTCCCGGTGGCCGAGTGGTTAGAGCGTCAGCCTCGGGAGCGGGAGGTCGTGGGTTTGTTTTCCGACCGCGACATACCAAAGTCGTAAAAAATGGTACTGTTATAACTTCATTGCTTGACGCTCAGCATATAATGGTAGTTGCAGGACTGGTTTGTCCGGTGTCAGGATAATGTGACTGGGTGTGGTATCATGCCACATGTCTACGGCGTGATACTGCAGTGTACCAGCACTATATCTGTCTCAAGTAGACATCGTCTCCACATGACTGAAATACTGTCGGTGGGACGTTAAACCCAACGAACAAACCAACAAATAATATTCAGATACATAGTATCAAACTTCGCGAAAGGCAAAATATATGTTAGATATTTGGTCTGACAAGTATAACAATTTTGTTAGATCGAAAGAAAGTCAGTCAGACCGAAAAACAAAAGAGGAAATATGCAGTGTAAGTCCCCGCTATTCATGGGCTGAGAAGATAGCATTTTTTATCAGACCGAGATGAAATCTGTCAGACATTTCTGCCAGTCTGACACCTTTCACGAAGTCTATTGTATGTGTATAAACACATACATTGTAAGGTAAATGTGCTGAATGTCTGTTTTGGGGGATAGATTTATACAATCAGTTCCAATAGATAGTGTGTACTGTTTTAATTAAAATATTTCAATGTTTACCAAACTTATCTTATCATCGACCTAGCCCGAAATCTTCCACGTGGCATGAAGAGATTTTCATGTTGTTTTTTCCAATTATGGTACCAAATATGTAGGTTTTCAGTGGAAAATAATGTCGATAAAATCACAGAAAACAAATGTACATCTTCTTATGAAACTGAGCGTATATTAACAGTATAATAATTTTCATTGCAGTACTAGAATCGTTATAATACTAGAGATGAATTGAAAGGGAAATAAGGAAGGTGTCATGTATACAAATCTATATTTAATATCCTAACCCCAATACATTTGAATTTATCCCCAAGTTCTACGGTACCGTTTTATTATCGGTTAAAGCCAGAATGAAAAAGCGTTCAATATAATAGCGAACACTATTAGACATTTCTTAATGCATTTTAGTACTAACTATATCGATAAATTTAAGATTGTAGTTCACATACCATTGTTAATGTTACTTAATGTTCAAGTATCATTCCTTAGGCCAAAAAGAAATTTTGTTCCGTTTCTGGTCGCCCGACCAACCCTCTTTTTCACGGACGACCCTAAAGCTTTTTTTTTTACATTTCCATCTTTAAAAAACCTTTTCTTTACTTTTTTTAGTTTTCGCATCATTTGTAGCGTACAAAAATCAATAAAAATACATATCCCTACCTACCGACCCTCTTTTTTTCTTGCTGGAGACCAGAAACCGTACTACATGTATCTTTTTTTTTTTACCTCAACAGTGAATGTTAACAAGTCAGTAATGTAAATATGTATTCTACCTATTAGGTATTTACGTAACCACGAGTGGGTGTCAAAAGGGATTGGACAGATTTTTTTTCCATTTATATTTTAAAGGTAATCCATTCATCATTTAATTGTGATCATGGTCCATTAAGTGATCGTCAGGATTTTATATAACGGAATTTATATTTATTTATATTTAATAGAAACCTTTGCAGGCGTTGTGGAAACGAGTCTATAATTCCCAAGTCAGTGGATGCTTGCATCTGCACTGAAGTCATTTCAAGCGTTTGAAAGATACTGACTATAATTTAATGATGAATGGATAACCTTAAAACAGTCGGAGGGTTAACATAATTGGCTTAAGACAGAGAAGGAACAGTTGGATATGTTTGGAACTTTCCATGTTGACACAAAACATTTAATTGGAGATTTCAGACAACGTTTATTTGATACTTTAATACAGTCCGGACATGTTAATTTATCAAATAACAGAACTTAGTACCTTGTATAGGCTGTTTTTGTTTGTTATAGTGGGAATATTCTCCCGCAATCTCTCTCTCTCCCTCTCTCTCTCTTATTGGGTAGCCTTAAACTATTCTTATTTTTGTATTAACCCCATGATTTCATATGTTTATGATGAATTTGAAAATTTGAAATTCAAATCCATTATGTGATAAGACGAGGTACATTGTAGAAGTCCAGGAAAATAAAATATGCTGATTTGCTCTGCCAAATGTTTGTTGCTTTGATACATTATCAGTCGAGTCATCGTCGGGAACCACGGTATATAATCCATTATCACTACCGTATATACCGTGGGATTTTCAACTGGCCAAAATTCGTTTTCATTAATATTAATCAATTACACGCAGACCAATAAAATCACGCGTAGGATTTTGAAAACTCTTCATTGAATTTACAAAGGTAAAATCAGAACAACTACTATGTTACGCGCCGTTTCAGTGGTCAAAAGATTCATGCTGTCTCCGCCAGGGATAAAATGAAAATGCTTTCTTGATAATTAAGAAATAAATCATACAGAACAAACGTGGTTCCGACGATGCAGTCGAGTGCGGATAACGTCAAAAATGATTTTACATAGATGCATAACTACTGTGAAATCACTAATTTTCGTGGGGCACTTACTTTCTTCGATTTCTTGGGGGTTTTATCAACGGAAATTAATCCCCACGAAAACTTGTCTCTTATATAGCCTCTCGTTTTCAAGAACATAGACCCACGAATAAATGTACCCACGAACTTCCTTTAGGTACATAATCAACGAAATATAATATCAACGAAAAAAATGATTTTACAGTATATGGGGTTCATTGCTTTATTTATATCCTTTCTTAATTGCACTCATGTGTAACTATAAAGATACATGTCTTTGCTTAACTTTAATCATTATTTTCAGAAATATTATATTAAATTTAAGATAAATGAATTTCCAACCTATGCTTTTATAGGTCGGGATCTCAATGGAAAAAGACAGACGCAGATCGCTCCAATTGAAACGTATGCGGAACAATTCGAGAAGATCATTCCCGAAATCAAGAAGAGTTCAAATGGATCAGAACATTTTAACAATGTGTTTGGTAAGTATAGTAGTATGTGTATCTTTAAACGAAAGAGGGCTTATTTTCGAACTCAGAATACTAGATAGTGTCCATAAAGTTACAAATAATCATACACGGATAATATTGTTTGTTTGATTTAACGTCCCAACGACAGTATTCAATTATTTGGAGACTATGTCTACTTGACAGCATCACGCCATAGACATGTGGCATGATACAACACCCAGTCATATTATCCTGACGCCGGGCCAACCAGTCCTGGAACTACCCTTATATGCTGAGCGCCAAATATGGGAGTTCAGACAGATGAAAGAATTTGATATTTTGCATACATGTAATTACATCTAGGCCTTTTCGAAACAGGGAATACAAATTCTGCATTATTTAAAACATGTTGTCATAGAATATGTTTCCTAATATCAAAATAATGATGGCACAAATTTAAATGTTTTATTCGTCTGATAACCCACGGCTGCTGATTACGCTACTCTTCATACATCACCCGTATTTTTTTGTATTTTTTTTCACTACCTTTTTGTCGTTTAGATCGTAAGCCGATACGGCAATCCGATTGGATGCAGGATAACCTTGTCTGCCTGGCGTTAACCAATCCGAACGCTCGTATCGTAATTTTTTTCTTCAATATCCTATGCCGTATATCCCCACCACTCCACATAGAGAGTAACAAAAAATGTAAAAATGATTGGCTTAGATAAATTATGCTTAACACGTAAAAACACCGACTTCATTGTTTGAAATCCCTCGGTTGATGAATGGAGAGAACGGAACGAATTAACCGTGTGTGTCCAACGACGTAAATTTTAAGGTGAAGAAAGTCCAGGCCCGGATCCAGCGGGGGGGGGGGGCCTTCCCCCCCCCAACTTCCCTGGCATACATTTTTCTAGTCTATAAAATCCCTTGATTACATCAAAGTAGTGTTGTCTAGAGGAAATCCCTATCGTGGGCCCCTCGTACTGAACCACCCGCATAACCACCTGACCAGCCAGACTCCTATTGTCTTATGGTCCCCTGATGTTAATGTGTAGGTAATCCGAATCGGCAGTCGTCCATGACTGTGTGATAAGAATGTGTTTAGGGAATTGCGGACACGTTCACTGATTGAGAGAAATTTACATGTCGTCTGCCGAGCGATCTAACAATTGGGAAAAATAGGCAATTACCAAAAGTTTGTATCAGTTACAACTATAAACTATTCTAGGAAAATGCAGTTTAAGAAATAGCATAAAATAGTTAAGCTAAAAGAAAAAGAAAGCGTACATGCGATTTTGATGACCCCCCCCCCCCCCCCCCCCCCTCTCTCTCTAGAGAGAGAGAGAGATAGAGAGAGAGAGAGAGAGAGAGAGTAAAAGAGAGTGAGAGTCTATATGAATTGAATATAAAATAAACGTAACTAGTTAAATATAATAATAATAAAAATAATAATATTACAAAATATTTAAACTTGAGTATTAGATACATATTTTATATTTATATTTGTAAGAATGCACAATGTATTGTTGTAAATCCAATGCATATACCAAACATTGTAATCTAATGTCTTGAGCCTCTTATTAAATTTAGTTTTGTTTTTATTTTATTGTTTTATAAATAATATACATATTAAGAACGAGTCAACACCTCAAGGCCAAAACATTTGACGTAAAAACTTTGCCATTTGTATGCTTGTAAATAATCACGTTCGTGTACAACTTTTTTGCCTTAATTTTGTCTTTATATAGTAACTATCAATTCTTAGTTTGTAATAATGAAACAAATTCGTTATAAAACAGTTTATTTAATGTTTAGCAAAGATTAATAAAGACTTCCACAGGCATCTGTGAATACCCTCCACTGTCCGAAAATACCGGACATTACTTCAAGTACTAGTTCCCGGCCTTTTACGAAAATATGAAAACCATGCAGCACTTACAATCAAAACATAAACCAAAGAGAGATACAAGCATATAATTTAAATAAAAACAATTCCATTTTCTCAAAATTCATGAACTTTTACCTTCGCTAAGCTGTAGGTGTCCGGGAATACCCGAATCTACATTGTAGTTCGAATGTGCACTTTTTCATGTCCTACCTTATTTAGCCATATATAACATAGTTAACAAGTAACTTAGATTAACTATGTGTATATACATACAATGACATACACTATATGGCACTTCTGTAACATAAACTGTGCCAATTTTCTGCCATTAATTAATTTTATTCATATCATTTTTTTTAATTTTATACACAACATACCATAACTAAAGTATTTTTTTTTATTTTCCTCATAGAAATTTTAAAGAAGAAGACATTCTATCAGTATATTTCCATACCGAATTTCGTTGATAATGATATCAATAAAGGGGACAGGACAAAATTAACCATAAATATTTTAATATTGTCCATATTGATAAGATTAATAATAAAAATCATTCATAACAGCCGTTTAGCTGTTTATATTGTTTTACATACATGCAAATCAGCGTCAGTTTGGCGCTAAAAAAGTTTACACTTGAGACAAAATACTGAAAAATGTTGTTATTTTTTAAATAGAAGCTCAGATTATCCGAGTTCCTGATTAAAATTAAAACATTATTTAATACATATGTTTTAATCACTTATAGACAGTTTCTTAATATATATTGGGACGACAATAAATAGCCTGTGCAATTTTCAATGCTTGCGAAAGATTTATTTGTTGATGAGAAATCTCTCGTTTGATACTTTCTTAATACTCTTAATATCATTTGTAATATGTGTTCTGTGGATTTCTGTAAAACTTAAACTTAATATTTTCCGGATGATTTTGTGTTAACAAGTCTCGCGAACACGTGGTTTATTTGTAAAGAACTATTATATATATATATATATATATATATATATATATATATATATATAATAAACAAAATATATATTTATAAATCATTTCATTTAAAAAAAATCGTTCACTCAATACATTTGCTAAACGATGGTTTCCTCTACAAAGTAAGACGACAGAGTCCGTCCTTTTTTTCAGGGGGGGGGGGGGGTATAGAGTGTGTCCCATTTCCTGTAGCTCGCTAATAATTTCAGTCGTTTATTTCAGATGAACACACGGTTAACCAGTTATACGTGACAGTAAATATTGTTATCAACATACTGTTTTTGCATATTGGGGGGGGGGGGGGGGGATATAGAGTGTGTCCCCATTTCCTGTAGCTCGCTAAGTATATTTCAGTCGTTTATTTCAGATGAACACACGGTTAACCAGTTATACGTGACAGTAAATATTGTTATCAACATACTGTTTTTGCATATTGCTGAACCTGTAGTCAAATTAAGATTACAGATATTATAATAATGTCATGTAAACCGTGCTTACCGTGATTCGCATATCACATAACGTAAATCGCAGATCGTGGATCGCATATCGTATGGTATCAGATTAAGATATATATATACATGTATATTAGTATGACTGTGAAATTCGATATATGTATCAATAGAACAGAACAGAACAGATACTTTATTATGGACTTGAGCATTATAAGCTCATCATCATAATACAATGATTACAATAATAACATGTGACACATGACATGCAACAATACATAAAACAAACAGTGAGAATGTAAAGAGTTGAATGTTGAATGACTTACTTAAATTTGTAAGGTACTAATATTAACACAAAGAATCTCTTAATTTAAAGGCTTTTACACAAAACAAGGCTAATATAACAGTGTTTTCATTTTGCATTAAGTTAATATATTTGTCCATACTTGTATGCGTATAATAATATTTTGGTATATATTTTCGTCTAAGTTCAGAATATACTGGGCATTTTAAAACAAAATGGTATTCATCTTCGATATCGTTAAGATTACAGAATGTACACTTTCTTTCACTTCTACTTATTTTATTATGTCTACCAACTTCAATGTTCAATCTATGTGATGACAAACGTAGTTTAGCTTATGAATTCCTATATTTTGAAATTCCAATGACGCTTATATACGATGACTGCTTAAAACTTAACTTAAATTCTCTATAAATATCTAATGCAGATGAAACATCAATATTAGCTTTCCAGTTACTTATATAAATATCACGTAATCTACTTCGTAGGACAGGTATAAATATATTAATATTGACAGATTCAGGGAAAAGCCAAACATCGTTGAATCCAGCCGACTGGATAATATCTCTTACTTTTGACACCCATATGGTAAAATTATTTTGTCTATTTAAAGTATCAATTTGATCCCGCAACACAGACATTAAAATGCAACTATCTTTATTAACAGTGTATAATTTCAAAAAGTATTTAATCATCCGTATATGCCTCTCAATATACAGAGGAAATCTTCCCAATATCAGCATACAATGCTAACGTATTTGTTGACTGTTTAACATTTAAAATAAACTTACAAAATTTCTTATGAACCCTTTCAAGAACACCAGAGTTTAGATAGCCCCAGATCTCACATCCATAGTTGAGAACCGATAATACAAAATAGTCAAATAAATTGAACATAATATTAACAGGACATTTGATATCTCTAATTAATCCCATTAAGACAGACAGACAGTATACTTTATTGGCGTAAACTTTACAGTTTCTTGTCATATAAACAGTATAATTTCAATGTAATAACATCACATGATCATCAAGAAGTATATAGAAAAAAATGTAAGTAGATAAACAAATGTAAATATTGGAATGTATAAGAACAGAATGCCAGATATGGAGGATGGACATACACGTATTAATCATCCTTCATTATCTGTAACATATTTCCAAAATTCAAAAAAGGGGAAGTTGAGATACAACAACAAAACATTTGAATCAGAATAAAAAGGAGAACATTTAAAAATACATTGTAGCATATACAAATGAAATATGGTATGAACTATCATGTTATAATGGAATGCCTATGTAACATAGCTTCTTTTATGAATTTACCAAGATTTAGAATAACATTTCTATTATCTGAAGACATTAATTGAATAAATTTCATCATACTTGGGTGCTTATAATAAAACGATTTTATGTATTTTTGTCTGATGATTTGATATTCTGGACATACTATTACAAAGTGATACTCATCTTCAATATCAAAACTGTTGCAAATATTACAATATCTCAGGGATCTTTCTGTCCTGTTTTGACCATACCTCCCGGTTTCTATTCTCAGTTTATGGGAAAAGAGCCTCATTCTAGCTAAAGCAATCCTAAATTTATAAGGTAACAAATCTAAATATTGTTCAAATCCAAAACAAACCTTAAAGTATTTATAGGTACATAATGACTGACAAGTATCTATACTGTTACACCAATTTTGCTTAAAAACATCTAATACTCTAGCTTTGAATATAACATGAAAATTCTTAAGCTCTACACAGCCAGGATTATTCCAAACATATGAAAATCCATAATCATCCAATATATCTTTCACTTTCACAACCCAATTTTTTCGACCATTGTTAATATTTACCAATAAGCTGTTATATAAAGTAACAACAAGTATATTATTTGACATTAGAATCTTGCACCAATATTAATAATGCGTGTATATCTTCTAACGAACAATGGATATCTACCCAACTCTCCATACACTCCCATATTACTTGTAGATGATTTAACATTTAACAGCGATTTACAAAACTTGAGATGAATACGTTCGATCGTTTTTGATTTTCCAAATCCCCATATTTCGCTGTTTACATTTAAAATTGAACCAACAAACGCATCAAAAAGCTGGCATTTAACACTTGTATTCAATTCATATTTTCTTAAGTTATTAAGCAATATATTTAGAGCTTTCAAGCCTTTTCCTACTAGAAATTCCTGATTTAATGTAAAAGTACCATTATAATTAAAGACTGTTCCTAAATAATTAAAGTTTTCAACCACTTCTAAAAAATTTGAGTCATATTTCCATTTTTCGCTAAGAAGTAACCCCCCCTCTGTTTCTAAAGACTATAACTTTTGTCTTGTTAACATTGACCTGTAGTCCCCACTTATCACAATATATTTTTAAAAGGTTTAAGCTGTGTTGTAACTCCTCTGAAATACTATGTTTAATGATTGTATGTGTGTGTGTAGAGAGAGAGAGAGAGAGAGAGAGAGAGAGTTAGAGAGATGGAGAGAGGGAAAGTAATTTAACAGTTTGTTTTCTCTTCCTCCACGTGTTATTTGTATATTATGTATTGTATGATGATGTACCATATTGTACAAGTCATTGATAATAAAACTTGAAACTGGACTATTACCTAATATTACCATATCGTCTGCAAACAATAATAAAATTAATGATATATCGTCAAGTGATAATGAACTTAATGTTTCGTCCTGCAGAAATAACTCGAGATCCTCAATGAAAAGGGCAAAAAGTGTCGGCGAAATTACCTCCATTTGCCTCAAGCCAATTGCACAATCAAAATAATCTGAAAAGGAATTACATCCTCTTACACAAGATTTGACTTGATTTTCATATCATAGACGATTTTGGTGTGGGTAAGTTCACGACATTTAGTGACCACGCATCAATCAAGTTTAAAATACAGTGTAGTTATAATAATGATAATGTAACACTGACCGATAGTAAATTTGATGTATACAATTGGCAGCCTAAACACAAAGATGAATTTAGAAGACGTATTATAGGTAACCTGAGCGAGTTTAATAATGTTATAAGTCGAGATTGTCAAAACAAAAACGATATAGACAGCCTGGTATCGGATTTTTGCCAATTAGTAAATGGGGCAGCCGATCCATTATGTAAGAAAACAATTGTAAATAAACAAGGCTCAAACTTTACTTGTAAGGATAACCAGAAGTGGTTTGATGGTGAGTGTCGTGTAGCGCTTGATGTGTATAAAAGGGCGATAAACATGTTTTATACTTGTAAATCGATGGAAAATCGAGAAGAACTTTGTAATGCCAAGAAACAATATAAAAAGTTAATTAGAAGGAAAAAAAGATTGTTTATGTTAAAACAGTCTAGAGAATTTGAAAATATGAGAAAAAGCAAGACGAGAGAATTTTGGAATTTTTTCAAAAATAAACATAGAACAGAAAATGACTTATCAAATGATGATTTTAAAGAATATTTTTTTTCAAGCCTATTTAATGATATCAATAGTACAGTCATAGAAGAAGTAGAAATTTTCAATAGAAGAGACGATTTTAACTTAAGTAACTGTACATATAGTAGTTAATTTCTTCTATACAAAGGTTAAAGCGAAATAAGGCGTGTTGTCCGTCTGATAACATTCTAAACGAATATTTTATAGAATCATCAGATATATTAGCAAACCATATCACTGATGTATTCAATAAAGTTTTTGACTCAGGACATTTTCCTGAAAATTGGGCTAAAGGATATATCGTGCCTATATATAAAAAGGGGAATAAGAATGAAGTAAATAATTATAGGGGGATAACGCTTCTCAGTAATTTTGGCAAACTATTTTCAAGTGTACTTAATGCCAGAGTTGATAATTGGTTACATAAAAATAATTTTATTTCAGACGCGCAATTTGGTTTTCAGAAAGGCAAGAGCACAACAGATGCAATATTTATATTATATAGTTTAATTACAAAAATTATCGGCGAAAATTCTCGATTATATTGCGCCTTTGTCGATTTAAAAAAGGCGTTTGATTCAGTCTATGGAAATGGGCTGTGGTATAAATTGTTTAAAAGCGGTATTGATGGTAAACTATTTATGATATTCAGATCTATGTATACTTATGTTCAGTCGTGTGTAAAAAATGTAATTCTTATTCAGATTTCTTTGATATTTCAACAGGATTGTTTCAAGGACAAACAAATTCACCATTATTTTTTGCTTTGTTTCTAGAAGATCTAGAAATATTTCTACAGGATAGGTTGAATTGTGGTATATCATTATATTCATTATGTATTATTATTCTATTGTTTGCAGACGATATGGTGTTAATTGGTAATTCTGTGCAAGATTTACAAAATAGTCTAGATCGTTTACATACTTATTGTCAGCATTGGGGATTGGAAGTAAATGTTGAAAAAACCAAGGTCATGGTATTTCGGAAAAGGGGTCAAATAAGAATCGATTAAAAGTGGTCTTACAATAGGGATGAATTAGAAGTAGTCGATAATTTTAACTACCTAGGGGTTACTTTTAATTACACAGGCTCTTTCATACTTAATATCCAAAGCTTAAAAGGTAAAGCACTTAAAGCTATGTATGTATTAGTAAATAATGTCAAACGGCTAAAAATTAAACCAAGTCTTGCATTACAGTTATTTGATGCTTTTATAGTACCTATATTAAACTATTCATTGTCCAGTATGGGGTTTCACAAAGTCTAAGGACTTAGAACTACTGCATTTGAAATTTTGTAAATCGATATTAGGGGTTAAATTAAGCTCGTGCAATGCAGCAATATATGGTAAATTAGGGAGATACCCGCTATACATCAATAGGTACGATATGATAATAAAGTATAAGTTTAAATTGATAAATACAGATAATATAATACTAAGAGCAATATATGAGGATGCGTTAGAAAGTTGTAACAAAGGGGTCAAAAACTGGGTATATTCTGTTAAATCTATGTTAGAAAATTATGGTTTTGTATGTTTTTTATTTTTAGAGTTACATGATAATAATAAGCTTAATTATTTGTACAGAAACATCAAAACCAACTTTGAATATGAAAACTACCTGGACATTTTATTTGGAAAACACAGAGTATGTTTGAGTAAGATAAGAATTAGTGCACATAATTTATTTATTGAAACCTTGAGATATGGTCGAGATAGAAAAGAGAGAGCTGACAGAAAGTGTATTTTGTGTAATAGAAACGATATAGAAGACGAGTATCATTTTATATTAAGATGTGACAAATATAAAGATTTACGAAAGACATATATAAAAAAGTATCATTACAAATATCCAAGTATGACCAAGTTTGTTGAATTACTGAACTGTTCTTATAGGAAAACATTAACAAATCTTGCAAAATATATTACAAAAGCAACACTAACTAGAAGTCGTTTGTTTAAGAAAACAACGAAGCGGCTTTCCGTTTGCTTATTTCAAAGGTATTGAATATATAAGTTAATACAAAAAAATGGAATAATGATGCATAATAATGTATGATTTAATGCGGAAATCATTTTTATCATAAATATATACTTATGTTCAAAAATAAGCTTTAAATCTTTTTTTTCTTTTTATCATTTTCATCTTCTTAAGAAGATATTGAGAAGGCATAAATATAGATCTTATTTGATTACGCATCCGTTTACTATCATGCAGAAAAAACAACAACAAAAAAAAAACAAACAAAAAACAGGAACATTTTAAGATGACAATACTTTCCTCAAGAAATTTTTTCTCACGTTATTCAATCGATTTTAAAAGTTTTTATTTTTTATTTAATATCTATTTCTTCGTAAGTATATGACTTAACAAATATGCATTGCAATTTGATCCACATAATTGAAACTGTAAGAAACAACAAAAATATTTTGAAATCAATGACTTTTAACCTTTAAATTGATTGAGATTTACATTTGCAAAGATAGATGGAAACAAGGGCAGAGGTGTAAGCAAAATCGTGAAAATAATTTCTTATTTCTATGTAATTAACGTTATTTACGTCTAGAAACTTTCAACAACTCATTTGCTTTATATATTTGCTTATTTTTACAGGTTTAGAAAAAGAAACCATAAAAACATTTAGAAAACATAAAAAATCGATAGGTAGATATACATGTATTTGTCATTTTCTTTAGGTTTGCGTAAAGCCGTAATAGTAAATGCAATAAGTTTTCCGTATAGGTTTTCTGGCTCTAGTATAACTATACTAATTCATCGTAAATGCGACTCATTTACTCAAAAACGTATCACAATTCACTATTCAACGCAGGCACTCTTTCCTGCAAAAGGACAGTCGGATCTTGCTCAACCAACCCAATGACCGCTTTCATTTCTTTCTTCAAATTAATAGATTTTCATGATTTAGCCCTTTTACGAAAAACATGAATAAGTTTTGATAACGTAATCACTTGGATTTTTCTGGACTTTTTGCGCATGTTAAGGTACGGCAATATTTCTTATTTAAAGTTAATATATCCAATCTAATGATCTTTTTAATATATCACAAATCAATGTTGTCATAAACAAGTGACACAACATAAATTTCTTAAGGTATGCTTAAGATTGGCATTAATACTCATGACGCTGGAGCGCGAATACAAATTGAAATGAATGATTTTTATATTTCAACGACGTCAAAGTCAAGTGACTAAAAATATCTTTTTTTGCAATGACATATTCATTCTAACGTTCTATTAATCCAGAAAAAAAAAATCTTCGACAATGCGAACAGGTTTGTTTTCACATTTTCAAGTAGGCATTCCATCAAACATGAATAACTGCCATGTTTGATGACGTAATCACTTGAAATTTTCAAGACCTTATGAACGTACTAAGTTTCGAAAAATTTTAAAATTTTAAGTTCATTGGTCTAATTGGCGATTTTATATGATTTTTTAAAAATAATTCTTGCTTTAGTATGCATGACGTCAGAACCACGTGACAAAACAAACATTTCTTGCAGTATGCATCATTTCAATTTTAACTCTATCAATTCTAAAGATTTAATTAAGATTGACTCAAAATTCATGATACCAGAACGAGAGAAATCTTTAAAAAGAAATGCATTTTGTCTTTTTGATGACGTCATAACCACGTGACTTAAGAGAAAATTATTAAAAAAAAAATAGAATGTAAACTTCTATGCCGATATGCTGCCCAATTGTCATGCTTCTAACACATCAGGGGGCTTTGTAACATTTAAACTTAATTTTTGGACCATAGTTCGAAACTCGGTATTGCCATGAAATCTTTTTTTTTTTTCGAATTTGGAAATTTGAATTTCAAGGTGCACATCTACATCCTAAAATACATCTTCTGTAAAAATATCAAGATAATCGGACCAAAATTGGAGGCTCTAGAGCGCAAACAAACTTTTGAAGCTTACGTCAAATCTGACGTCAGATGACGCCAATGATGATTGAAAATGATCGAATGTATAAAAAGATAACAAAATCCCGATATATATCTTCTTTGAAAATTGAAGAAGATCCGCCTGTTATGAGATTGAGTGATTTTAATTTAGTAAATTGAACTTTAGCATTTTGATTAAAGTAAAGCGTCAATAATAAGCTTTGGAATAGTCTAGTGTGCTGTCTTACGGACAACTCCTGTTGTTCTTTTCAAATATTATTCATATTCATAATTCCTTGATTACTTACCCGCATCATTTGGCTTTTCATGTATTAGTAGCATGACACGTTATCATCACTCCAATTGTATATCAGGTCATATGAAGCACTATAACCTTTCGTAGCTCACCTGAGCACAACATGCTCAATGTGAGCTTTTGTGGTCACCTTGCGTCGTCATCAATTTACTTTAAGACATATCCTCTGAAACCACAGGGTAGAAATTGATGAAACTTAGCATGAATGATCCTTGGTAGGCCTTTCACCAAAGACGTTAAAATGAATTTCATCCATTTAGAACTCTTGTTGCCATGACAACCAACAGAATTTTATCTTATAAACTTAAAAGTGTTTCTCCTCTAAAACTAAGAATAGTAAGAATTTAATGTCGTTTGGCACAAATGGTTTCATTATAGTGCTCTACCATAAGCTAAAATAAAATTGATCCCTTAAAAATGAGACCCCTAAGAGGTCGGCTAATTTCCTCATATACTCTATACAGAAATTTCAAAATTCCTCCTCAAGGAATTTAATATCATTTGACGGAAACGGTACCTCTTAGTGCTCTAACAAAATTTAAGAAATACAATTAATAACTTAAGAGGACTGCAGGGGCTCGACCCATTTCCTTTTATACTTTGTACAGAACATTTCTAATATTTTTTCTATCAACCCAAAAGTCAGAACTTCATGTCATTTGGTACAAATGGTCAACCCAATGTGCTCTACCATAATTGCTTAAATAAAGTAAAGTTTATCCCTCGGAAAATGGGACTTCTCTATATAGAACATTTCAAATTCTTCTATCAAACAAGTAGTCAGAATTTAATTTCATTGGGCACAAATTTGTTCTACTAACATTGCTTAAATAAAGTTGATTCCTTGAAATTTGCGGTCTGCAAAATGATGATTGACTAGTATTCTTGAGAATTATGTACCTATATGGAATTTGAATCAAAGCTGCTGAAGCTTACAAGGTAAAATCAAATGACCTGAATTGTTTTAATTTTTAATTAGGCTAATGATACTCTAGGGCCCTCTTCTTTCATGGTCAGATATAACAAAGACAAGGTGAGAATCGGGGGTATTAGTTGCCTTTAGTGATAACTCTAGCTATCGTCAGACATTATTTTGACCTAGCGTTTGGTGCACGTTTGCAAAACAAAATCTCATGTTACCGGAATGATTATACTTGTAAAGGTTTAGTGATATTTCAGAAATCCATGCTTTTATTTATAAACAATTCCATGACATGGCGTAAACTTATGCAGACGCTTGCAAAACAAAACTCTCATATTACATAAATACTTTTACGGGTAAGGGTTCTTTTCAATGTGTCTCAATGCTTCCCTGCCCAAAGGAGATTGAAATACTCTGGTATTGTAATGTCAATATAACCCACACATACTGCATGCTCATGTTAACTTCCTGTTCATTTAAAGTTATATATCTTAGGGTAACATTTTACTGGCTCGTGATAGCAACCCAATCTTGAAATTTGGTTCATCTGTAAAATGTAAAAAACAAAACAAAAAACCCGCATTGTGTTGTTCTATGTGGTGGTTAATGGTTATATTGTTGTTGCTTCTATATTAAACAACGATGCTTACCTAAATATTTTAAAATTCTGGTAACAATAAATTCCTTTTTGTACCATCAGTGCACTAAAGAATACATGATTTTCAATATTACTTTTTAGTCATTAACGGAACGATGATGATCTATCAGTGCATGTCTTACTGGCATCCTTGGGTGTAAATACAATGTACAAACATTCTGCCATTTTGAAATATATGTCCTTGCTCGCCGCAAACATACGTGTGTATTTATTTCATGATTTGTATTGTACGTATGCATTTGTTTCCACCCCAGAGACCCCTAGAGATTATGTACAATCAAGTTTGCACTATATGAATACATTGACACTGTAATGTATCCTCGCTGTGTATTATCAAATTACACATAATCGTGACTGCTAGTTTTCAAGGAATGTGAAAACAATGCACGCATCTCGGTCATATGGGCTACAAAAGATTTCACCTGTGAAATAGTACAAGAAATGAGTCAACGTCGCCGAGAAAAATATGTCAAGGAGAAATATGCAAACTGGAATCGATTTTAAAAGTTTTTTATTCTCTATTTAATATCTTTTTCTTCGTAAGCATATTACTTAACAAATATTCATTGCAATTTGACCCACAATTGAAATTGTAAAGAAGAAAAAAAAGTTTGAAATCCATGACTTCCAACCTTTAAATTGATTGAGTTTTACATTTGGAAAAATACATGGAAAGAAAGGCAGGGGTTTAAGCAAAATCATGAAAATACTTTCTTATTTCTATGTGATTAACGTTATAAACGTCTTGAAACTTTCAACTATTCATTTGCTTATTATATTTGCTTATTTTTACAGATTTAGAAAAAGAAACCGTTATACATTTAGAAAACATAAAAAATCGGTAGGTAGAATTACATGTATTTGTCATTTTCTTCAGGTTTGCGGAAAGCCGTGATAACAAATGCAATAAGATATCCGTAAAGGTTTTCTGGCTCTAGTATAATTATACTAATTCATTGTAAATGCGACTCATTTACTCAAAAACGTATCACAATTCACTATTCAACGCAGGCACTCATTCCTGCAAAAGAACAATGGGATCTTGCTCAATCAAACCAATGACCACTTTCATTTCTTTCTTCAAATTAATAGATTTACATGAATTAGCCCTTTTACGAAAAACATGAATAAGTCATGTTTGATAACGTAATCACTTGAAATTTTCTGGACTTTTTGCGCATGCTAAGGTACGGCAATTTTACTTATCTAATGTTAATATATCCAATCTTTTGATCTTTTTTAAAATATGTTGCTTACAAATCAATGTTGTCATAAACAAGTGACACAACATAAATTCCTTAAGGTATGCTTAAGATTGGCATCAATACTCATGACGCTAGAGCGCGAATACATATTGAAATGAATGATTTTTTATATTTCAACGACGTCAAAATCAAGTGACTAAAGAAAAATATCATTTTTTTGCAAGGACATGTTCAGCTAACGTTATATTAATCCAGAAAAAAAAATATCTTCGAGAATGCGAACAGGTTTGTTTTCAAGTAGGCATTCCATCAAACATGAATATCCGACATGTTTGATGACGTAATTACTTGAAATTTTGAAGACCTTATGAACGTACTAAGTTTCGATATTTTTGAAAATTATAAATTCATTGGTCTAATTGGCGATTTTATATGATTTTTAAAAATAATTCTTGCTTTAGTATGCATGACGTCATAACAACGTGACAATTTTTTATTTTTTTTTTGGCAGTATGCATCACTTCAATCTTAACTCTATCAATTCTGAAGATTTAATTAAGACTGACTCAAAATTCATGATACTAGAGCGAGAGAAATCTTTAAAAAGAAATGATTTTTATCTTTTTGATGATGTCATAACCACGTGACTCAAAATAAATAATGCAGAAAATAGAATGTAAACCTCTATGCCAATATGCTGTCCAATTTTCATGCTTCTAACGCATCAGGGGGCTTTGTAACAGTTAAATTTAGTTTTTGGACCAAAGTTCGAAACCTGGTATTGCCATAAAATCTTAATCTTTTCGAATTTGGAAATTCAAATGCTAAGGTGCACATCTACACCCTAAAATACATCTTCTGTAAAAATATCAAGATAATCGGATCAGAATTGAAGGCTCTAGAGCGCGAACAACCTTTTGAAGCTGACGTCAAATATGACGTCATATGACGCCAATGAAAATTGAAAATGAAAGAATGTATAAAAAGATACTTTTTTATCGCTGCAATTTCAATTTCATTTAAATTGACTCGAAATGTATGATGCCAGAGCGAGAGAAATCCTTGAAAAAATAGGATTTTGCCCTTTAAATGACGTCATTACCACGTGACTTAAAAGGTAATCTTTCAGATAAAAGAAAGTAGATATCTGGGCCGATTAGCTGTTTATTTTTCATGCTTCTAACTCCTCAGTAGCCTTTGTAACATTAAATGATAGTTTTAGGACCAAAGTTCGAAACTCGGTTTTGCCATAAATTCTTAAATGTTTCGAATTTGAAAATTTGAAAGACAAGGTGCACATTAACATCATAACATACTTCTTCTGTGAAAATATCAAGATAAAACGACAAAAAATAAAGGCTCCAGAGCGCGAACAAACTTTTAATGCTGACGTCAAATCTGACGTCATTTAACGTCATTGAAAATTTAAAATGATAGAATTTAAAAATTTGAACATTTTTGTCGAGGCAATTTAATTTTCATGTTGCTCAGACACTGGCAACATACTGAAATTAACTCTTGGATTTGGTTGGAAAATGAGGAATAATAATAATAACTAGAAGTCGTTTGTTGAAGATACAAACGAAGCGGCTTTCCGTTTGCTTATTTCAAAGATATTAAATATATAAGTTAATAAAAAAAATGGAATAATGATGCATAATAACGTATGATTTAATACGTAAATCATCATTAATTTAAATATATACTTACGATTATGTTCAAAAATAAGCTTTAAATCTTTTTTTTTTTCCTTTCATCTTCTTAAGAAGATATTGAGAAAGCATAAATATGGATCATATTTGATTATGCACCCGTTTTCTATCATTCAGAAAAAAAAAAAAAAAAAAAAAAAAAAAATTAAGATAATAATATCCTCAAGAACTGTTTTCTTACGTTATTCAATCGATTTTTTTTTTTTTTTATTCTTTATTTAATATCATTTTCTTTGTAAGCATATGACTTAACAAATATTCATTGCAATTTGACCCACAATTAAAATTGTAAAAAAGAAAAAAAATACTTTGAAATCCATGACTTTCAACCTTTAAATTGATTGAGTTTTACATTTGCAAAATTAGATGGAAACAAAATCAGAGGTGTAAACAAAATAATGAAAATAATTTCTTATTTCTATGTAATTATTTTTTTTTTCTTATTTTTACAGATTTAGAAAAAGAAACCGTTAAACACTTGGAAAACAGAAAAAAAATATTGGAAGAACATGTATTTGTCATTTTTTTCAAGTTTGCAGAAAGCTGTGATAAGAAATGCAATATTATATCCGTATTTTTCTGGCTCTAATACTAATATCAGGAGGCTTTGTAACATTAAAATGTAACTTAAGAACCAAAGTTCGAAACTCGGTATCGCCATGAAATCTTAATCTTTTCAAATTTAGAAATTTGAATGTCAAGGTGCACATCTACATCTTAAAATACATTTTCTGTGAAAATATCAAGATAATCGGACCAGAATTGAAGGCTTTAGAGCGCGAACAAACTTTTGAAGCTTACGTCAAATATAACGTCATTTGATGTCATTTTTAAAATTAAAAATAAATAAATTTATAAATATAAACATTTTTATCGCTACAATAGAATTTTCAAAAAGATGAGGTCAAAAGTCGTGATACCAGAGCGACAGAAATGTTTCAAAAAGATGTTATTTGTCGTTTTATGACGTCATAACCACGTGACTTAAGAAAAAAGCCTTTAAACAAATTGGAAGCAGACATTTAGGCCGATGTGCTGTCCAATTTTCATGCTTCTAGCCCGTTTAGTGGCCTTGTAATACTAAAATATATTTTAGGACCTAAGTTCGAATCTCGGTTTTGCCATGGAATCTTTATATTTTCGAATTTGGAAATTTGAATGCAAGGGTGCACATCTACATTCTAAAATACATTTTCTGTGAAAATATCAAAACAATCGGACCAGAATTGAAGGCTCTAGAGTGCGAACAAACTTTTTAAGCTGACGCCAAATCTGACGTCATTTGACGTCATTGAAAATTTAAAATAAATGAATCTATAAATTTAAACATTTTAATTGCTGCAATACAATTTTCAAAAACATTGAGTTAAAAGTAATGATACCAGAGCTAAAGAAATTTTTCAAAAATATGCTTTTTGTCTATTGTATGACGTCATAACCACGTGACTTGAGATAAAATCTTTTAGGAAATAGAAAGCAGACCTCTTGGCCAATATGCTGTCCAAATTTCATGCTTCTATCGCATTAGGTGGCCTTGTAACATTAAAAACCAATTTTTGGACCTAAGTTCGAAACTCGGTTTGCCATAAAATTTCATTTTTTTCGAATTTGGAAATTTGAATGCCAGGGTGCACATCTACAATCTGAAATACATTTTCTGTAAAAATATTAAGAAAATCGGATCAGAATTGAAGGCTCTAGAGTGCGAACAAACTTTTTAAGCTGACGTCAAATCTGACGTCATTTGACGTCATTGAATATTAAAAATAAATGAATCTATAAATTTAAACTTTTTAATTGCTGCAATACAATTTTCAAAAAGATTGAGTTAAAAGTAATGATACCAGAGCTAAAGAAATTTTTCAAAAATATGCTTTTTGTCTATTGTATGACGTCATAACCACATGACTTGAGATAAAATCTTTTAGGAAATAGAAAGCAGACCTATTGGTCAATATGCTGTCCAAATTTCATGCTTCTAGCGCATTAGGTGGCCTTGTAACATTAAAAACCAATTTTTGGACCTAAGTTCGAAACTCGGTTTTGCCATAAAATTTCAGTTTTTTCGAATTTGGAAATTTGAATGCCAGGGTGCACATCTACAATCTGAAATACATTTTCTGTAAAAATATTAAGAAAATCGGACCAGAATTGAAGGCTCTAGAGTGCGAACAAACTTTTTAAGCTGACGTCAAATCTGACGTCATTTTACGTCATTGAAAATTAAAAACTTGATTTTAAAAATTTATACTTTTTTGTCGAGGCATTTTAATTTTCATGTTGCTTGGCCATTGGCAACATATATAAATTAACTCTTGAATTAGGTTGGAAGAAGAAGAATAATAATAATAATAATAAGAAAAATAAACATAACAAACCCTATACGTTTTCCGCAGGTTTGCGGAAAGCCGTAATAAGAAGAAACATAATAACAAACCCTATACGTTTTCCGCAGGTTTGCGGAAAGCCGTAATAAGAAACGAATTTTTGAATCTGTGATGTGAAAATATGTAATTCATTGTTTTGTTAATTATCGATTCTGTGTTGACTATGCAGAAATGATAATATTGGGAGATTAATAGGGAGACTGGTACAATGTAAAATTTAGCTATCCCATTATCAATATGTGTAAATAATGTATACTGTTATGTGAAATGGCAAGTTGTGTATGAAAGGGGGTGTTGTATGAAAGATAGATACTGTTATGAGTGGCTACTATGACAAGTTCTTTAATTCTGTGTGTGCTGTGGTATTACATTGTGTATTATAATTACAACTAGTAGTCGTAGAAGCTATACGTTCATTATTATTTATGCATTTTATTGGTCATTTCCTTCTTTTCTCTAAATTTCGTTTCGTTAGGGATATAAGAGGGAGAGAAATATAAGGCAATTCTTAATATACCTTATCCTACAATCTTTCTAGTGTATCTAGAAAGATATTAAGGGACAGGGATCTTTTGTATTTCGTAAACAAAAGCAGTATATTGTAGCTTTTTACTGACAACTTTACACATTGGGTGTATGTATTTATATATGTATAAGTTAGTACCATAGGCATATCGATGATGATAAAAGTTTTACATATACAAGATTAAAAATCATTAAAAATGTATCCATAATAGAGATAGCAGTGAGGATCCATTCTCCGTATTATCCTATCATTAATATTAAATATTAAATTATAAGCAAGGTATTAAGTTTGATCACTAGATACAATTTACGACAAAAACTGAAAACGAAATGATTATCATGTTAATAATAGAGATATCAGTGATGATCCATTCTCCACATTACTAAAATATAATATTCATAAACAAGGTATCAACAACTTACGAGAAACTAATGATGAAGGTAAAAGTGGTATGATGTAGTAGATGAGAGAGTGAGTCGGAGAGAGAGTGTTGTTTTGTTTCACGTGTGTAATTTGTGTAGTATATTTATTATGTATTGACGATGTACATGATTGTATAAGTCAAAGAATTAAATAAAGATATATATATACATATCCTTAAAAATCCTTAACAATTTGCCACTTACCCCATTCTTATATAATTTAAACCATAAAGCATTTAAATACACACTATCAAACGACGTTTAAGAACAAAAGTCCCTTCCAAAACCAATCCTTAGTATATGATTTTTTTCTATCCAATCATTCAATCTATTATTCAATACAGCTGTAAATATTTTTGAAAAACAACTCACTAAAGTAATTCCTCGATAATTATTAACGTCGGAAGGGTCATTCTTTTTAAAAATTGGAACAATAATTCCTCTGGACCATTGTATAGGAAAATGGCCAGAATTAAGTATGGCATTAAAAAGATCTACTAAATGCAATGATAAAATATCAAAAGATTCAATAAAATATTCATTAAGTAACTCGTCTTTACCAAAAGATTTATTTCTTTTTAGGCATTTTATTACATTTTCTATTTCTGATATACTAATAGGTTTATCTAATTCTTCAAATTTACAATCGTTACTGTAAAAATCATGATACTGAACAAATCTTCACACTCATCCTCCTCAACTGTACCAGTGTTACTATGCAAGGAAGAGAAATATTCATAAAATTCATTGACCGATATATCCATATTGGTTTTATTGTTCTTACGTTTACAAAAAAGTTTCCAAAATTCCCTAGGTTTGCTATGCCTCAAACGCTCAATCTCGCTGATTTTCCTTCTTTCATATAACCTACGTTTTTTTCGTACAAGTTTCTTGTAAAATGATTTGATATTAAGCATAGTGTAACGAGAAATATCTGTTTTATATCTGTTATATACACTTAATGATTCAAAATATTTTTTTTTTTTTGCTTCAGAACATTCCATATCAAACCATTCGGCCTTTTTAAATAGGGAAGTGTTTTCTATTTTCTCTTTTAAATTAATTTTAATATTTTTCTTAAATAAGGGTTGAGCAACATCATTAAGAATGTTAGTAAATTTGTCTACACATAGGTCAATATTATTAACATCTTGATTATTGAGTGTGTTGACTACAGTATTTAGCTCAGGTAATCTACCGATTAAACCACGCCGAAATTCATCTCTCAGTTTATCATTCCAATATATAGTTTCAAGTTTATTGGCATAAATCAGCAAATCAAATTTGCCTTTGGCCATTTACAATATATATTTTGAAGTATGGCAAAGACACAAATACAAAGATATACAAAACAATATTATACATTTAAGAAACAGCAAAATTGTTAAGGGTATTTTTTCGAATATCAAACGCTTCTTTTATAAATTTTGATATTTTATGTAGCAGCTTTTTACTTTTTGTAGACATCATGAAAACAAATTTATTAACAGGAGGCCATGATACACTACCTAAATATTTTTTACGAACATCAGAATATCTGGAACAACATAGAAAGAAATGCTATTCAGATTCAATTGCATTCATATTGCATAATTTACATAACCTATTTTCTCTTTCAATTCTATTATGTCTTCCCAATTCAATTTCTAAGTCATGTGAGCACAGTCTTAGTCGAGTGAACTGCTATATGATTCGTTATTAATTATGTCTAAGTAATTTTCATAGCAAAATGTACTCTTAAAAACTTTATAATAACTCAATTTAGACATACTATTTATTGATGAATTCCAGTCTTGAATATATTGATCATATAATCTACTTTTAATCATAGGAAAATAATTTATAGTACTATCAAATTCATACAATAGGTTTGAGAAACCAAGATGCTCAATTATAGAGTTTATACGTTTTGACCAACAAGCACCAAAAATATTATTACACTGATCCGTATACATGTGTTTTAATGATGTATTTGACGATTTCATTATTTTTAACCAAAATTTAATTGACCTTTCTTTAGCTAGAATAGATAAAGGAAATCTTCCTAATTCCCCGTACACTGCTGAAGTAGGTGTCTGATTACGGACCCCTAAGATGTATTTACAAAATCGTAAATGTATCTTATCAATTTCTGTATAATTATATACTCCCCATACCTCAGAACCGTATAATAAAATAGGAACAATCAGGGAATCAAACATATGTAGCTTGGTTTTAACATTCATACTGACTCTATCGAAAAGTGAAAGTAAGTTTTGATATGCCCTGAGGGCTTGATCCGACAATGTTTTAACGGCACATTTAAGATTACCTGTGTATGTAAATTTTACACCCAAATAAATAAAACTGTCAACAATTTCAATCTAATCGTCGTTAATGACGAATTCAATGTTAAAATTACTTTTCTTTCTCTCAAATATACATACTTTTGTCTTATTAATATTTATTTTAAGACCCCATTTATCTGAATACTTACAGATATTATTTATTTGTGCTTGTAAACTTATTGGGTTTGTTGTAAATAGTACAATATCATCAGCAAACAGAATTAAATACATAGACAATAGATCGAGATCTTGGTTTACCATATCATTTAAATCAATATTTTTAATTATATCATTAATATAGAGGATGAAAAGTATCGAAGATAATGGCTCCCCTTGCTTTAAGCCGACAGTAACGTCGAAAAAATCAGACAAAGGCATAATAGGTGAAATTTTCACACAGCATTTCACAACATTATAAATGCTTTTTAACATGTTAATCATTTTACAGCTGATACCAGACTGAACTAATTTAATCCATAATGCGTCCCTATTAACCGTATCAAATGCTCTCTGGTAATCAATAAAAACACACCATAATCTTTCTTTTTTAGATAATACTTTCTGGATAATTGAATGTAGTAAATAAATCGCATCAGCTGTAGAACGATTATCACGAAAACCATATTGTTCATTTATAAAAACATCCTCACTCTCACACCATTTATTCAATCTATTACGTAGTGTTAAGGAACATATCTTAGCAAATATATTTACTAAAGTAATGCCTCTATAATTTGAAGGGTTATTTTCGCCACCTTTTTTATAAATTGGGACAATAATACCGTTAGACCATGCCTCAGGATAGATACCTGAATTATAAATTTTGTTAAATACTAAACAAAGATATGGGGCAATAAAATCATTAGCATCAATGAAAAAATCCGCAACATTATTTTCTAAATCACAACTTTTATGACGCTTTAAGTTAAGAATAGTTTTTTTAATTTCCTCAACAGTTAAAGGTGAATCTAAGAATTCAATGTTTACACTTTCCTCTCTAGATGAATCTTCATATACATTACTATTTATGGGTTTGACATAGATGAAAAATAATTTGTAAAATCTTCAATACTTACATCATTTGCCTTATTTTTTTTCTTATAATTGTTTTTGACATGTTGCCAAAATTTACGAGGTGATTTTTTACTCAAGTCAAATAATTTATGTTTCTCTTTAATGTAAAATTTACGCTTTGCATCACGTTTAATTTTAGAAAAATTACTTCTACATTTCAAGAATGATATTTTATTCTCATCAGAATTGTTTATTTTTAGATCACGCTTAGCTTTCAAAAACATTTGCTTAGATTCCCGACACTTTTCATCAAACCATAGAGATTTCTTTTTCCTAATATTTTTTTTATAAGTGCATGTTTTTCCAAAACATTGAAAAGACACATCATAAATAAGTTTAGAAAATGAATTTATACATTGATTTATATCCATTTCACCATTCTCAAGTTGGTTCATCATATTATCGAATAACGGTGCATTACCACTGAGCGAATTTAGTAAATATCTTTATCATCCGTATTCCATATAATTTTATCAAAAGATTTAATGTTATTCATATCCTGCAGTGCAGTATCACATTTTAACGAGAATATTACAGGACAATGATCAGAAAACTCAGTCATATCCATAACACACATATTAGAGATATATTTAAAATTTTCATAACTAGTCAACAGGTAATCGACTGTGCTCATCGCTGGTTTATTTCTAATAACTGAGTTAAATGTGCACTGGCCCGGTTCGAGTCGACCATTGACAATTCTAATATTATTTTCCTTGCACAATGTTAACAATTTATTACCAAAAGTGTGAATGCTTGTCATAATTTTTTCTCATGGGTAAACTGTATTCATCACATACATCATGTGGCAAATCAACATAACGGTCCAAGTTTATGTTATGTACATAGTCAGGTACCTCACCTGTACGCGCATTTAAATCTCCTAGCAAATAAATATCACCTCGCTCACTATATTTTCTTATTTCAGAACTAACATATCAAAATCAAATAGACTAGAATTTACATTTTTATAGACAGAAGAATCTTCGGGTGGGACATAACATAAGCAAAAATACATATTATTTTCAGATTTAACACATTCTTTCTTTAGTTTGAACCATATAATGCCATTAGGATTAATACTTGTCAATTCTATAAAATTCCTGTATTCTATTTTGTAATAAACAATAACACCGCCACTGTCTCGTTTTGCTCTACGGTTCATTTTTGGTCTTGGACACTCGATAGATTCATAACCTTGTATTTGCACATTACTTGTTTTAGCATTCCATGTTTCAGTAAAAAGAAGTATATCAAAGTCAGAAATAAAATTAATGAAATCACAGTCATTCAATTTAGATTTAATACCCTGTACATTCCAAAGCAGGAAGGATAACTGTTTCTCATTGTCCCCCTAACTAGCGCTATAACCAGCACTTGACACCGTGTCAACCGTGAACCTTTTCCCGTTGATGTACAGTTCAGCCTTCTGTATATCAGTGCGCATGTATGCTTCACCGTCACGATTAACAATCGTGTCGGCACGAACAATAACAAAACTTAACGGGCAATTGTCAGAGTATTCACACAATGACCCGACACTATAATTATCAATACAATTGAAATCATGTTCATTCAATAATAAATAATCGATTACACTGGAACCCAAAATGATATGGTTCACACAAGTAAAATTACCTGTAAAATCATTGCCTAACCTTCCATTTGCTATACGTAGGCATGAAGATGTACAAATATCAATCAGTTTAAGGCCATGCGTGTTTGTTACTTTATCAGCAGAAAACCGTGCGTGGTATGTAATCATCATCATCCATGAACTCTATATTGCGGTCAAAAACAATAAAATCATGTTTGTCACCAATACGACTATTGAAGTCACCACATAGCATAATTTTGCCCTGGGGTTGAAAATCAATGATATCATTTTGTAGTATATCAAATAAATTAACATTACATGTATTAATATTATATGCCG
>CM037783.1:61733820-61767129 GCA_021229015.1 Solen grandis
TCTTGGTAGACGTTAAAGTGGTCCAAGCAGAATCATTACAGGGATTTTACCTTAAGTATAAAAAGATTTGTCTAATTAAGTGGCATAAAATATTTTCTTTTCTGTTATGTTGGAGTTGTCCATCGCCGCGACGATATTTCAGTCATATAGCGACGTTCCTAGCTAATTACAGTTGGTTGAAGACCTTGAGTACACGTAAGCAATCGAAAGGAACCACCAACCTACTACAAGCCAGCTAAAAAGTTTCCTCTCATGAAAAAGTAAGAGTGCCCCTGCCAGGGATCGAGCCCATAGTGACAAACGGGCTAAATGGTATTAAGTCAAAGACTTTTAAACCACTCGACCACGGAAACCCATTTTCATTTGAAATCGTTGGTAAAACTTATAAGACTTTGCCAAACTTGTTTTCTCATCCTAACTAAAACATGCTTAAACAAAGTCACCCTCATCATCCATCTACCGAGGACAGTTTTGACTCTTTCTTTTCTCACAGAAACCTTTGGTGTTTTTACCGGAATATAAAAATCCTTGCTGGATACAGAACCCAGGGGTAAACGAGGAACAATTGATGTGTATTCCATACTTTCACTTGATTGGAACTTCAAAAAGTGGGACAACAGATCTCTGTCATAAGCTGACCCTTCACCCGTCTATAATCAAAACACCTTCGAAAGAAACACATTGGATCTCCAGCCGAATGTTCCTAAGGAGTATGTATGCCTTCTTTATTGTTATTAAAAATAAATTAACATCGGCGGTGTCAGTTTTCAGTTTGTTTACAGTCTATCATCCACACATTTATTTAGCAATATTTATACGTGTATGTCATAGCGACGTTCGTTTATAAAAGATGTCATATCATACAACTCAACTCAACTTTATTTCAGGCAAATCGGCAACAATTAATTTAAATTAAACAGTTGAATCATTAGACCTTGAATTAGGATAAAATTTCCTTTAAAAGGAAGGCTTGCCCATTTTACTATTAACCGGTCGTTGTTTAACCACCATCAGCTGTTTTTGTTCGAGTCTTGGCCCCAGTTTGAAATTGTAGGCACGTGATTGCAAGTGCTGTTCAATACTGTAAGAATATATGAGAATGGCTCTAAAAAAATTTAAACAGATTTTTAGCAAAGAGTTACATGTTGATTGCTACATCTGCTAAATTACAAACTAAACTCTGAAGGCCAATATAATTTGATAATGGATAGATTGCCTTAAACGTAACGATATTACATGCATTTGATTAGCATAGCAATCTTTTTGAATAATATGTATGAACAAAAATACATACAGACATTGTATTTAAAGAAAAAATAGAAAATATCTGACCAAATGTCGTGATCGTTGATTGTGCTGTTTTCAAAACCAACTAGATAATCAAATGTACAGTCTTTTTTATGTGTAGGTACTTTAAATCTAACGGGGCTTTATACGGTACAGAGAGAATAGGGGCTGACACATCTTGTTCGTCAATACTACATAATGGTAGTCTGTTTGAGACAGTGTTAACGAGAAGCTTAACTGTCGATATGTGTCAACGATCTTTATGTCTATGGGACTTGTATTGTGGGTGTTTGATTGTAATGCACCTCAAAGGTATGGGGTACGTTGTTTTGACCGAAAAACTGTCGCATTAAAAATCAATAACCTTATATACATGTAAAATAAGAAGGTGGGTTACTTTTTCCATTGGAATCGTACATCATGTCGGTTCAAATGCCGTTAACTCCTTTGAAGATTGGTGGAATTTCATAAAATTGGTCTTATTCTGCGTGGAAGGGGTGGATAGAGACAAACCGGGAAAAAAAACACCCCCGTATAGTCTTCTGTCAAAAGCCCCATGCATGCCCGCAAACAGATATGACAGCTTTTTCGGGATAAATAAGTCGGATTTTGAATGAAATATATGACTGTGCTAAATCGTGTATCATACTTTCGAACTCAGAACTACAATTTTCAAATGAAATGCGTATTTTTCACCAAAAAAACAAACATCTTGTAGACAAGATTTTTTAAGTATGGACCATGATATATATCCTCAAATCATAAATTTTTTTTTTTTTTTTTTAAGTATGGACCATGATATATATCCTCAAATCATTTGTGTTATTATTTTCATATACCCATAACGTTGAACTGTGTGCTTAGGTAGAAAGTTTGATGTTTTTAATGTTACACTTAGTAATGTCTACATACATTCCCGGTGGCCGAGTGGTTAGAGCGTCAGCCTCGGGAGCGGGAGGTCGTGGGTTTGTTTTCCGACCGCGACATACCAAAGTCGTAAAAAATGGTACTGTTATAACTTCATTGCTTGACGCTCAGCATATAATGGTAGTTGCAGGACTGGTTTGTCCGGTGTCAGGATAATGTGACTGGGTGTGGTATCATGCCACATGTCTACGGCGTGATACTGCAGTGTACCAGCACTATATCTGTCTTAAGTAGACATCGTCTCCACATGACTGAAATACTGTCGGTGGGACGTTTAAACCCAACGAAAAACCAACAAATAATATTCAGATACATAGTATCAAACTTCGCGAAAGGCAAAATATATGTTAGATATTTGGTCTGACAAGTATAACAATTTTGTTAGATCGAAAGAAAGTCAGTCAGACCGAAAAACAAAAGAGGAAATATGCAGTGTAAGTCCCCGCTATTCATGGGCTGAGAAGATAGCATTTTTTATCAGACCGAGATGAAATCTGTCAGACATTTCTGCCAGTCTGACACCTTTCACGAAGTCTATTGTATGTGTATAAACGCATACATTGTAAGGTAAATGTGCTGAATGTCTGTTTTGGGGGATAGATTTATACAATCAGTTCCAATAGATAGTGTGTACTGTTTTAATTAAAATATTTCAATGTTTACCAAACTTATCTTATCATCGACCTAGCCCGAAATCTTCCACGTGGCATGAAGAGATTTTCATGTTGTTTTTTCCAATTATGGTACCAAATATGTAGGTTTTCAGTGGAAAATAATGTCGATAAAATCACAGAAAACAAATGTACATCTTCTTATGAAACTGAGCGTATATTAACAGTATAATAATTTTCATTGCAGTACTAGAATCGTTATAATACTAGAGATGAATTGAAAGGGAAATAAGGAAGGTGTCATGTATAAAATCTACATTTAATATCCTAACCCCAATACATTTGAATTTATCCCCAAGTTCTACGGTACCGTTTTATTATCGGTTAAAGCCAGAATGAAAAAGCGTTCAATATAATAGCGAACACTATTAGACATTTCTTAATGCATTTAGTACTAACTATATCGATAAATTTAAGATTGTAGTTCACATACCATTGTTAATGTTACTTAATGTTCAAGTAATCATTCCTTAGGCCAAAAAGAAATTTGTTCCGTTTCTGGTCGCCCGACCACCCTCTTTTACACGGACGACCAAAAGCTTTTTTTTTTACATTTCCATCTTTAAAAAACCTTTTCTTTACTTTTTTAGTTTTCGCATCATTTGTAGCGTACAAAAATCAATAAAATACATATCCCTACCTACCGACCCTCTTTTTTCTTGCTGGAGACCAGAAACCGTACTACATGTATCTTTTTTTTTTTACCTCAACAGTGAATGTTAACAAGTCAGTAATGTAAATATGTATTCTACCTATTAGGTATTTACGTAACCACGAGTGGGTGTCAAAAGGGATTGGACAGATTTTTTTCCATTTATATTTTAAAGGTAATCCATTCATCATTTAATTGTGATCATGGTCCATTAAGTGATCGTCAGGATTTTTATATAACGGAATTTATATTTATTTATATTTAATAGAAACCTTTGCAGGCGTTGTGGAAACGAGTCTATAATTCCCAAGTCAGTGGATGCTTGCATCTGCACTGAAGTCATTTCAAGCGTTTGTAAAGATACTGACTATAATTTAATGATGAATGGATAACCTTAAAACAGTCGGAGGGTTAACATAATTGGCTTAAGACAGAGAAGGAACAGTTGGATATGTTTGGAACTTCCATGTTGACACAAAACATTTAATTGGAGATTTCAGACAACGTTTATTTGATACTTTAATACAGTCCGGACATGTTAATTTATCAAATAACAGAACTTAGTACCTTGTATAGGCTGTTTTTGTTTGTTATGTGGGAATATTCTCCCGCAATCTCTCTCTCTCCCTCTCTCTCTCTTATTGGGTAGCCTTAAACTATTCTTATTTTTGTATTAACCCCATGATTTCATATGTTTATGATGAATTTGAAATTTGAAATTCAAATCCATTATGTGATAAGACGAGGTACATTGTAGAAGTCCAGGAAAATAAAATATGCTGATTTGCTCTGCCAAATGTTTGTTGCTTTGATACATTATCAGTCGAGTCATCGTCGGGAACCACGGTATATAATCCATTATCACTACCGTATATACCGTGGGATTTTCAACTGGCCAAAATTCGTTTTCATTAATATTAATCAATTACACGCAGACCAATAAAATCACGCGTAGGATTTTGAAAACTCTTCATTGAATTTACAAAAGTAAAATCAGAACAACTACTATGTTACGCGCCGTTTCAGTGGTCAAAAGATTCATGCTGTCTCCGCCAGGGATAAAATGAAAATGCTTTCTTGATAATTAAGAAATAAATCATACAGAACAAACGTGGGTTCCGACGATGCAGTCGAGTGCGGATAACGTCAAAAATGATTTTACATAGATGCATAACTACTGTGAAATCACTAATTTTCGTGGGGCACTTACTTTCTTCGATTTCTTGGGGGTTTTATCAACGGAAATTAATCCCCCACGAAAACTTGTCTCTTATATAGCCTCTCGTTTTCAAGAACATAGACCCACGAATAAATGTACCCACGAACTTCCTTTAGGTACATAATCAACGAAATATAATATCAACGAAAAAAATGATTTTACAGTATATGGGGTTCATTGCTTTATTTATATCCTTTCTTAATTGCACTCATGTGTAACTATAAAGATACATGTCTTTGCTTAACTTTAATCATTATTTTCAGAAATATTATATTAAATTTAAGATAAATGAATTTCCAACTTATGCTTTTATAGGTCGGGATCTCAATGGAAAAAGACAGACGCAGATCGCTCCAATTGAAACGTATGCGGAACAATTCGAGAAGATCATTCCCGAAATCAAGAAGAGTTCAAATGGATCAGAACATTTTAACAATGTGTTTGGTAAGTATAGTAGTATGTGTATCTTTAAACGAAAGAGGGCTTATTTTCGAACTCAGAACACTAGATAGTGTCCATAAAGTTACAAATAATCATACACGGATAATATTGTTTGTTTGATTTGACGTCCCAACGACAGTATTCAATCATTTGGAGACTATGTCTACTTGACAGCATCACGCCATAGACATGTGGCATGATACAACACCCAGTCATATTATCCTGACGCCGGGCCAACCAGTCCTGGAACTACCCTTATATGCTGAGCGCCAAATATGGGAGTTCAGACAGATTAAAGAATTTGATATTTTGCATACATGTAATTACATCTAGGCCTTTTCGAAACAGGGAATACAAATTCTGCATT
Source organism: Solen grandis (assembly GCA_021229015.1). Classification (NCBI taxonomy): domain Eukaryota; kingdom Metazoa; phylum Mollusca; class Bivalvia; order Adapedonta; family Solenidae; genus Solen; species Solen grandis. The sequence continues at coordinate 61,739,385 of CM037783.1, forward strand.
ATTTAAAACATGTTGTCATAGAATATGTTTCCTAATATCAAAATAATGATGGCACAAATTTAAATGTTTTATTCGTCTGATAACCCACGGCTGCTGATTACGCTACTCTTCATACATCACCCGTATTTTTTTGTATTTTTTTTCACTACCTTTTTGTCGTTTAGATCGTAAGCCGATACGGCAATCCGATTGGATGCAGGATAACCTTGTCTGCCTGGCGTTAACCAATCCGAACGCTCGTATCGTAATTTTTTTTTCAATATCCTATGCCGTATATCCCCACCACTCCACATAGAGAGTAACAAAAAATGTAAAAATGATTGGCTTAGATAAATTATGCTTAACACGTAAAAACACCGACTTCATTGTTTGAAATCCCTCGGTTGATGAATGGAGAGAACGGAACGAATTAACCGTGTGTGTCCAACGACGTAAAGTTTAAGGTGAAGAAAGTCCAGGCCCGGATCCAGCGGGGGGGGGGGGCCCTGCCCCCCCCCCCCCCTCCCCCCCCAACTTCCCTGGCATACATTTTTCTAGTCTATAAAATCCCTTGATTACATCAAAGTAGTGTTGTCTAGAGGAAATCCCTATCGTGGGCCCCTCGTACTGAACCACCCGCATAACCACCTGACCAGCCAGACTCCTATTGTCTTATGGTCCCCTGATGTTAATGTGTAGGTAATCCGAATCGGCAGTCGTCCATGACTGTGTGATAAGAATGTGTTTAGGGAATTGCGGACACGTTCACTGATTGAGAGAAATTTACATGTCGTCTGCCGAGCGATCTAACAATTGGGAAAAATAGGCAATTACCAAAAGTTTGTATCAGTTACAACTATAAACTATTCTAGGCAAATGCAGTTTAAGAAATAGCATAAAAATAGTTAAGCTAAAAACAACAACTAAGCTGGACATTAAAATGTAATTAGCATCGAAAGAATTTCATTAGAGCCCAAAAGAATTAATAATAATAATAATAATAATAAACAAACTACTTTAACGAAATCTACTCAACGGTCTATATGACAAATATAAACGTACATGCGATTATGATGACCCCCCCCCCCCCTCTCTCTCTCTCTCTCTCTCTCTAGAGAGAGAGAGAGAGAGAGAGAGAGTAAAAGAGAGTGAGAGTCTATATGACCCTAACCCATATTTTAATCTATATTTTAAGACTGCACAAGTCTATATGAATTAAATAAAATAAACGTAACTAGTTAAATATAATAATAATAATAATAATAATATTGCAAAATATTTAAACTTGAGTATTAGATACTATTTTATATTATATTTGTAAGAATGTAAATCCAATGCATATACCAAACATTGTAATCTAATGTCTTGAGCCTCTTATTAAATTTAGTTTTGTTTTTATTTTATTGTTTTATAAATAATATACATATTAAGAACGAGTCAACACCTCAAGGCCAAAACATTTGACGTAAAAACTTTGCCATTTGTATGCTTGTAAATAATCACGTTCGTGTACAACTTTTTTGCCTTAATTTTGTCTTTATATAGTAACTATCAATTCTTAGTTTGTAATAATGAAACAAATTCCTTATAAAACAGTTTATTTAATGTTTAGCAAAGATTAATAAAGACTTCCACAGGCATCTGTGAATACCCTCCACTGTCCGAAAATACCGGACATTACTTCAAGTACTAGTTCCCGGCCTTTTACGAAAATATGAAAACCATGCAGCACTTACAATCAAAACATAAACCAAAGAGGGATACAAGCATATAATTTAAATAAAAACAATTCCATTTTCTCAAAATTCATGAACTTTTACCTTCGCTAAGCTGTAGGTGTCCGGGAATACCCGAATCTACATTGTAGTTCGAATGTGCACTTTTTCATGTCCTACCTTATTTAGCCATATATAACATAGTTAACAAGTAACTTAGATTAACTATGTGTATATACATACAATGACATACACTATATGGCACTTCTGTAACATAAACTGTGCCAATTTTCTGCCATTAATTAATTTTATTCATATCATTTTTTTTTAATTTTATACACAACATACCATAACTAAAGTTGTTTTTTTTTTATTTTCCTCATAGAAATTTTAAAGAAGAAGACATTCTATCAGTATATTTCCATACCGAATTTCGTTGATAATGATATCAATAAAGGGGACAGGACAAAATCACACCCACAAAACTTTAACCATAAATATTTTGAATATTGTCCTATATTGATAAGATTAATAATAAAAATCATTCATAACAGCCGTTTAGCTGTTTATATTGTTTTACATACATGCAAATCAGCGTCAGTTTGGCGCTTAAAAAGTTTACACTTGAGACAAAATACTGAAAAATGTTGTTATTTTTGAAATAGAAGCTCAGATTATCCGAGTTCCTGATTAAAATTAAAACATTATTTAATACATATGTTTTAATCAGTTACTTAATATATATTGGGACGACAATAAAAAGCCTGTGCAATTTTCAGAGCTTACGAAAGATTTATTTATTGATGAGAAATCTCTCGTTTGATACTTTCATAATACTCTTAATATCATTTGTAATATGTGTTCTGTGGATTTCTGTAAAACTTAAACTTAATATTTTCCGGATGATTTTGTGTTAACAAGTCTCGCGAACACGTGGTTTATTTGTACTATATATATTTTGTTTATTATATATATATATATATATATATATATATATATATATATATATATATATATAATAAACAAAATATATATTATAAATCATTTACATTAAAAAAAAAGTCGTTCTCTCATTACGTGTGCCAAACGATGGTCTCCTCTACAAAGTAAGACGACAGAGTCCGTCCTTTTTTTCAGGGGGGGGGGGGGGATATAGAGTGTGTCCCCATTTCCTGTTGCTCGCTAAGTATATTTCAGTCGTTTATTTCAGATGAACACACGGTTAACCAGTTATACGTGACAGTAAATATTGTTATAACATATTTTTTATATTGCTGAACCTGTAGTCAAATTAAGATTACAGATATTATAATAATGTCATGTAAACCGTGCTTACCGTGTTTCGCATATCACATAACGTAAATCGCAGATCGTGGATCGCATATCGTAATTAAGATTAAGATTTACAAGAAAGTATAGAACAGAACAGAACAGATACTTTATTATGGACTTGAGCATTATAAGCTCATCATCATAATACAATGATTACAATAATAACATGTGACACATGACATGCAACAATACATAAAACAAACAGTGAGAATGTAAAGAGTTGAATGTTGAATGACTTACTTAAATTTGTAAGGTACTAATATTAACACAAAGAATCTCTTAATTTAAAGGCTTTTACACAAAACAAAGCTAATATAACAGTGTTTTCATTTTGCATTAAGTTAATATATTTGTCCATACTTGTATGCGTATAATAATATTTTGGTATATATTTTCGTCTAAGTTCAGAATATACTGGGCATTTTAAAACAAAATGGTATTCATCTTCGATATCGTTAAGATTACAGAATGTACACTTTCTTTCACTTCTACTTATTTTATTATGTCTACCAACTTCAATGTTCAATCTATGTGATGACAAACGTAGTTTAGCTTATGAATTCCTATATTTTGAATTTCCAATGACGCTTATATACGATGACTGCTTAAAACTTAACTTAAATTCTCTATAAATATCTAATGCAGATGAAACATCAATATTAGCTTTCCAGTTACTTATATAAATATCACGTAATCTACTTCGTAGGACAGGTATAAATATATTAATATTGACAGATTCAGGGAAAAGCCAAACATCGTTGAATCCAGCCGACTGGACTATTCTTTTTTTAACAGTGTATAATTTAAAAAAGTATTTAATCATCCGTATATGCCTCTCAATATACAGAGGAAATCTTCCCAATATCAGCATACAATGCTAACGTATTTGTTGACTGTTTAACATTTAAAATAAACTTACAAAATTTCTTATGAACCCTTTCAAGAACACCAGAGTTTAGATAGCCCCAGATCTCACATCCATAGTTGAGAACCGATAATACAAAATAGTCAAATAAATTGAACATAATATTAACAGGACATTTGATATCTCTAATTAATCCCATTAAGACAGACAGACAGTATACTTTATTGGCGTAAACTTTACAGTTTCTTGTCATATAAACAGTATAATTTCAATGTAATAACATCACATGATCATCAAGAAGTATATAGAAAAAAATGTAAGTAGATAAACAAATGTAAATATTGGAATGTATAAGAACAGAATGCCAGATATGGAGGATGGACATACACGTATTAATCATCCTTCATTATCTGTAACATATTTCCAAAATTCATATTATTAGAATGTCTAAGCTAAAGAAATGGTGGAAGTTGAGATACAACAACAAAATCATCTTGAATCAGAATAAAAAGGAGAACATTTAAAAATACATTGTAGCATATACAAATGAAATATGGTATGAACTATCATGTTATAATGGAATGCCTATGTAACATAGCTTCTTTTATGAATTTACCAAGATTTAGAATAACATTTCTATTATCTGAAGACATTAATTGAATAAATTTCATCATACTTGGGTGCTTATAATAAAACGATTTTATGTATTTTTGTCTGATGATTTGATATTCTGGACATACTATTACAAAGTGATACTCATCTTCAATATCAAAACTGTTGCAAATATTACAATATCTCAGGGATCTTTCTGTCCTGTTTTGACCATACCTCCCGGTTTCTATTCTCAGTTTATGGGAAAAGAGCCTCATTCTAGCTAAAGCAATCCTAAATTTATAAGGTAACAAATCTAAATATTGTTCAAATCCAAAACAAACCTTAAAGTATTTATAGGTACATAATGACTGACAAGTATCTATACTGTTACACCAATTTTGCTTAAAAACATCTAATACTCTAGCTTTGAATATAACATGAAAATTCTTAAGCTCTACACAGCCAGGATTATTCCAAACATATGAAAATCCATAATCATCCAATATATCTTTCACTTTCACAACCCAATTTTTTCGACCATTGTTAATATTTACCAATAAGCTGTTATATAAAGTAACAACAAGTATATTATTTGACATTAGAATCTTGCACCAATATTAATAATGCGTGTATATCTTCTAACGAACAATGGATATCTACCCAACTCTCCATACACTCCCATATTACTTGTAGATGATTTAACATTTAACAGCGATTTACAAAACTTGAGATGAATACGTTCGATCGTTTTTGATTTTCCAAATCCCCATATTTCGCTGTTTACATTTAAAATTGAACCAACAAACGCATCAAAAAGCTGGCATTTAACACTTGTATTCAATTCATATTTTCTTAAGTTATTAAGCAATATATTTAGAGCTTTCAAGCCTTTTCCTACTAGAAATTCCTGATTTAATGTAAAAGTACCATTATAATTAAAGACTGTTCCTAAATAATTAAAGTTTTCAACCACTTCTAAAAAATTTGAGTCATATTTCCATTTTTCGCTAAGAAGTAACCCCCCTCTGTTTCTAAAGACTATAACTTTTGTCTTGTTAACATTGACCCGTAGTCCCCACTTATCACAATATATTTTTAAAAGGTTTAAGCTGTGTTGTAACTCCTCTGAAATACTATGTTTAATGATTGTATGTGTGTGTGTATAGAGAGAGAGAGAGAGAGAGAGAGTTAGAGAGATGGAGAGAGGGAAAGTAATTTAACAGTTTGTTTTCTCTTCCTCCACGTGTTATTTGTATATTATGTATTGTATGATGATGTACCATATTGTACAAGTCATTGATAATAAAACTTGAAACTGGACTATTACCTAATATTACCATATCGTCTGCAAACAATAATAAAATTAATGATATATCGTCAAGTGATAATGAACTTAATGTTTCGTCCTGCAGAAATAACTCGAGATCCTCAATGAAAAGGGCAAAAAGTGTCGGCGAAATTACCTCCATTTGCCTCAAGCCAATTGCACAATCAAAATAATCTGAAAAGGAATTACATCCTCTTACACAAGATTTGACTTGATTTTCATATCATAGACGATTTTGGTGTGGGTAAGTTCACGACATTTAGTGACCACGCATCAATCAAGTTTAAAATACAGTGTAGTTATAATAATGATAATGTAACACTGACCGATAGTAAATTTGATGTATACAATTGGCAGCCTAAACACAAAGATGAATTTAGAAGACGTATTATAGGTAACCTGAGCGAGTTTAATAATGTTATAAGTCGAGATTGTCAAAACAAAAACGATATAGACAGCCTGGTATCGGATTTTTGCCAATTAGTAAATGGGGCAGCCGATCCATTATGTAAGAAAACAATTGTAAATAAACAAGGCTCAAACTTTACTTGTAAGGATAACCAGAAGTGGTTTGATGGTGAGTGTCGTGTAGCGCTTGATGTGTATAAAAGGGCGATAAACATGTTTTATACTTGTAAATCGATGGAGAATCGAGAAGAACTTTGTAATGCCAAGAAACAATATAAAAAGTTAATTAGAAGGAAAAAAAGATTGTTTATGTTAAAACAGTCTAGAGAATTTGAAAATATGAGAAAAAGCAAGACGAGAGAATTTTGGAATTTTTTCAAAAATAAACATAGAACAGAAAATGACTTATCAAATGATGATTTTAAAGAATATTTTTCAAGCCTATTTAATGATATCAATAGTACAGTTATAGAAGAAGTAGAAATTTTCAATAGAAGAGACGATTTTAACTTAAGTAACTGTACATATAGTGAGTTGAATGTTCCGATTACTACGGGAGAAGTAATTTCTTCTATACAAAGGTTAAAGCGAAATAAGGCGTGTTGTCCGTCTGATAACATTCTAAACGAATATTTTATAGAATCATCAGATATATTAGCAAACCATATCACTGATGTATTCAATAAAGTTTTTGACTCAGGACATTTTCCTGAAAATTGGGCTAAAGGATATATCGTGCCTATATATAAAAAGGGGAATAAGAATGAAGTAAATAATTATAGGGGGATAACGCTTCTCAGTAATTTTGGCAAACTATTTTCAAGTGTACTTAATGCCAGAGTTGATAATTGGTTACATAAAAATAATTTTATTTCAGACGCGCAATTTGGTTTTCAGAAAGGCAAGAGCACAACAGATGCAATATTTATATTATATAGTTTAATTACAAAAATTATCGGCGAAAATTCTCGATTATATTGCGCCTTTGTCGATTTAAAAAAGGCGTTTGATTCAGTCTATGGAAATGGGCTGTGGTATAAATTGTTTAAAAGCGGTATTGATGGTAAACTATTTATGATATTCAGATCTATGTATACTTATGTTCAGTCGTGTGTAAAAAATGTAATTCTTATTCAGATTTCTTTGATATTTCAACAGGATTGTTTCAAGGACAAACAAATTCACCATTATTTTTTGCTTTGTTTCTAGAAGATCTAGAAATATTTCTACAGGATAGGTTGAATTGTGGTATATCATTATATTCATTATGTATTATTATTCTATTGTTTGCAGACGATATGGTGTTAATTGGTAATTCTGTGCAAGATTTACAAAATAGTCTAGATCGTTTACATACTTATTGTCAGCATTGGGGATTGGAAGTAAATGTTGAAAAAACCAAGGTCATGGTATTTCGGAAAAGGGGTCAAATAAGAATCGATGAAAAGTGGTCTTACAATAGGGATGAATTAGAAGTAGTCGATAATTTTAACTACCTAGGGGTTACTTTTAATTACACAGGCTCTTTCATACTTAATATCCAAAGCTTAAAAGGTAAAGCACTTAAAGCTATGTATGTATTAGTAAATAATGTCAAACGGCTAAAAATTAAACCAAGTCTTGCACTACAGTTATTTTTTTTAAATTTCAAATTAAGGATTAGAACTACTCTTTAAATTTTGTAAATCGATATTAGGGGTTAAATTAAGCTGTGAATAGCAATATATGGTGAATTAGGGAGATACCCGCTATACATCAATAGGTACGATATGATAATAAAGTATTAGTTTAAATTGATAAATACAGATAATATAATACTAAGAGCAATATATGAGGATGCGTTAGAAAGTTGTAACAAAGGGGTCAAAAACTGGGTATATTCTGTTAAATCTATGTTAGAAAATTATGGTTTTATGTATGTTTTTTATGATGGACATAAAGTCAGTTATGATAAGTTTATCAAAGATTTTAAACAAAGGCTTGTTGATAGTTTTATACAAAAGTGGTTTGGAGAGTTACATGATAATAATAAGCTTAATTATTTGTACAGAAACATCAAAACCAACTTTGAATATGAAAACTACCTGGACATTTTATTTGGAAAACACAGAGTATGTTTGAGTAAGATAAGAATTAGTGCACATAATTTATTTATTGAAACCTTGAGATATGGTCGAGATAGAAAAGAGAGAGCTGACAGAAAGTGTATTTTGTGTAATAGAAACGATATAGAAGACGAGTATCATTTTATATTAATATGTGACAAATATAAAGATTTACGAAAGACATATATAAAAAAGTATCATTACAAATATCCAAGTATGACCAAGTTTGTTGAATTACTGAACTGTTCTTATAGGAAAACATTAACAAATCTTGCAAAATATATTACAAAAGCAACACTAACTAGAAGTCGTTTGTTTAAGATACAAACGAAGCGGCTTTCCGTTTGCTTATTTCAAAGGTATTGAATATATAAGTTAATACAAAAAAATGGAATAATGATGCATAATAATGTATGATTTAATGCGGAAATCATTTTTATCATAAATATATACTTATGTTCAAAAATAAGCTTTAAATCTTTTTTTTCTTTTTATCATTTTCATCTTCTTAAGAAGATATTGAGAAGGCATAAATATAGATCTTATTTGATTACGCATCCGTTTACTATCATGCAGAAAAAACAACAACAAAAAAAAAACAAAAAAAAAACAGGAACATTTTAAGATGATAATACTTTCCTCAAGAAATTTTTTCTCACGTTATTCAATCGATTTTAAAAGTTTTTATTTTTTATTTAATATCTATTTCTTCGTAAGTATATGACTTAACAAATATGCATTGCAATTTGATCCACATAATTGAAATTGTAAGAAACAACAAAAATATTTTGAAATCAATGACTTTTAACCTTTAAATTGATTGAGATTTACATTTGCAAAGATAGATGGAAACAAGGGCAGAGGTGTAAGCAAAATCGTGAAAATAATTTCTTATTTCTATGTAATTAACGTTATTTACGTCTAGAAACTTTCAACAACTCATTTGCTTTATATATTTGCTTATTTTTACAGGTTTAGAAAAAGAAACCATAAAAACATTTAGAAAACATAAAAAATCGATAGGTAGATATACATGTATTTGTCATTTTCTTCAGGTTTGCGTAAAGCCGTAATAGTAAATGCAATAAGTTTTCCGTATAGGTTTTCTGGCTCTAGTATAACTATACTAATTCATCGTAAATGCGACTCATTTACTCAAAAACGTATCACAATTCACTATTCAACGCAGGCACTCTTTCCTGCAAAAGGACAGTCGGATCTTGCTCAACCAACCCAATGACCGCTTTCATTTCTTTCTTCAAATTAATAGATTTTCATGATTTAGCCCTTTTACGAAAAACATGAATAAGTTTTGATAACGTAATCACTTGGATTTTTCTGGACTTTTTGCGCATGTTAAGGTACGGCAATATTTCTTATTTAAAGTTAATATATCCAATCTAATGATCTTTTTAATATATCACAAATCAATGTTGTCATAAACAAGTGACACAACATACATTTCTTAAGATTGGCATTAATACTCATGACGCTGGAGCGCGAATACAAATTGAAATGAATGATTTTTATATTTCAACGACGTCAAAGTCAAGTGACTAAAAATATCTTTTTTTGCAATGACATATTCATTCTAACGTTCTATTAATCCAGAAAAAAAAAAATCTTCGACAATGCGAACAGGTTTGTTTTCACATTTTCAAGTAGGCATTCCATCAAACATGAATAACTGCCATGTTTGATGACGTAATCACTTGAAATTTTCAAGACCTTATGAACGTACTAAGTTTCGAAAAAATTTAAAATTTTAAGTTCATTGGTCTAATTGGCGATTTTATATGATTTTTTAAAAATAATTCTTGCTTTAGTATGCATGACGTCAGAACCACGTGACAAAACAAACATTTCTTGCAGTATGCATCATTTCAATTTTAACTCTATCAATTCTAAAGATTTAATTAAGATTGACTCAAAATTCATGATACCAGAACGAGAGAAATCTTTAAAAAGAAATGCATTTTGTCTTTTTGATGACGTCATAACCACGTGACTTAAGAGAAAATTATTTTAAAAAAAATAGAATGTAAACTTCTATGCCGATATGCTGCCCAATTGTCATGCTTCTAACACATCAGGGGGCTTTGTAACATTTAAACTTAATTTTTGGACCATAGTTCGAAACTCGGTATTGCCATGAAATCTTTTTTTTTTTCGAATTTGGAAATTTGAATTTCAAGGTGCACATCTACATCCTAAAATACATCTTCTGTAAAAATATCAAGATAATCGGACCAAAATTGGAGGCTCTAGAGCGCAAACAAACTTTTGAAGCTTACGTCAAATCTGACGTCAGATGACGCCAATGATGATTGAAAATGATCGAATGTATAAAAAGATAACAAAATCCCGATATATATCTTCTTTGAAAAATTGAAGAAGATCCGCCTGTTATGAGATTGAGTGATTTTAATTTAGTAAATTGAACTTTAGCATTTTGATTAAAGTAAAGCGTCAATAATAAGCTTTGGAATAGTCTAGTGTGCTGTCTTACGGACAACTCCTGTTGTTCTTTTCAAATATGATTCATATTCATAATTCCTTGATTACTTACCCGCATCATTTGGCTTTTCATGTATTAGTAGCATGACACGTTATCATCACTCCAATTGTATATCAGGTCATATGAAGCACTATAACCTTTCGTAGCTCACCTGAGCACAACATGCTCAATGTGAGCTTTTGTGGTCACCTTGCGTCGTCATCAATTTACTTTAAGACATATCCTCTGAAACCACAGGGTAGAAATTGATGAAACTTAGCATGAATGATCCTTGGTAGGCCTTTCACCAAAGACGTTAAAATGAATTTCATCCATTTAGAACTCTTGTTGCCATGACAACCAACAGAATTTTATCTTATAAACTTAAAAGTGTTTCTCCTCTAAAACTAAGAATAGTAAGAATTTAATGTCGTTTGGCACAAATGGTTTCATTATAGTGCTCTACCATAAGCTAAAATAAAATTGATCCCTTAAAAATGAGACCCCTAAGAGGTCGGCTAATTTCCTCATATACTCTATACAGAAATTTCAAAATTCCTCCTCAAGGAATTTAATATCATTTGACGGAAACGGTACCTCTTAGTGCTCTAACAAAATTTAAGAAATACAATTAATAACTTAAGAGGACTGCAGGGGCTCGACCCATTTCCTTTTATACTTTGTACAGAACATTTCTAATATTTTTTCTATCAACCCAAAAGTCAGAACTTCATGTCATTTGGTACAAATGGTCAACCCAATGTGCTCTACCATAATTGCTTAAATAAAGTAAAGTTTATCCCTCGGAAAATGGGACTTCTCTATATAGAACATTTCAAATTCTTCTATCAAACAAGTAGTCAGAATTTAATTTCATTGGGCACAAATTTGTTCTACTAACATTGCTTAAATAAAGTTGATTCCTTGAAATTTGCGGTCTGCAAAATGATGATTGACTAGTATTCTTGAGAATTATGTACCTATATGGAATTTGAATCAAAGCTGCTGAAGCTTACAAGGTAAAATCAAATGACCTGAATTGTTTTAATTTTTAATTAGGCTAATGATACTCTAGGGCCCTCTTCTTTCATGGTCAGATATAACAAAGACAAGGTGAGAATCGGGGGTATTAGTTGCCTTTAGTGATAACTCTAGCTATCGTCAGACATTATTTTGACCTAGCGTTTGGTGCACGTTTGCAAAACAAAATCTCATGTTACCGGAATGATTATACTTGTAAAGGTTTAGTGATATTTCAGAAATCCATGCTTTTATTTATAAACAATTCCATGACATGGCGTAAACTTATGCAGACGCTTGCAAAACAAAACTCTCATATTACATAAATACTTTTACGGGTAAGGGTTCTTTTCAATGTGTCTCAATGCTTCCCTGCCCAAAGGAGATTGAAATACTCTGGTATTGTAATGTCAATATAACCCACACATACTGCATGCTCATGTAAACTTCCTGTTCATTTAAAGTTATATATCTTAGGGTAACATTTTACTGGCTCGTGATAGCAACCCAATCTTGAAATTTGGTTCATCTGTAAAATGTAAAAAACAAAACAAAAAACCCGCATTGTGTTGTTCTATGTGGTGGTAAATGGTTATATTGTTGTTGCTTCTATATTAAACAACGATGCTTACCTAAATATTTTAAAATTCTGGTAACAATAAATTCCTTTTTGTACCATCAGTGCACTAAAGAATACATGATTTTCAATATTACTTTTTAGTCATTAACGGAACGATGATGATCTATCAGTGCATGTCTTACTGGCATCCTTGGGTGTAAATACAATGTACATACATTCTGCCATTTTGAAATATATGTCCTTGCTCGCCGCAAACATACGTGTGTATTTATTTCATGATTTGTATTGTACGTATGCATTTGTTTCCACCCCAGAGACCCCTAGAGATTATGTACAATCAAGTTTGCACTATATGAATACATTGACACTGTAATGTATCCTCGCTGTGTATTATCAAATTACACATAATCGTGACTGCTAGTTTTCAAGGAATGTGAAAACAATGCACGCATCTCGGTCATATGGGCTACAAAAGATTTCACTTGTGAAATAGTACAAGAAATGAGTCAACGTCGCCGAGAAAAATATGTCAAGGAGAAATATGCAAACTGGAATCGATTTTAAAAGTTTTTTATTCTCTATTTAATATCTTTTTCTTCGTAAGCATATTACTTAACAAATATTCATTGCAATTTGACCCACAATTGAAATTGTAAAGAAGAAAAAAAAGTTTGAAATCCATGACTTCCAACCTTTAAATTGATTGAGTTTTACATTTGGAAAAATACATGGAAAGAAAGGCAGGGGTTTAAGCAAAATCATGAAAATACTTTCTTATTTCTATGTAATTAACGTTATAAACGTCTTGAAACTTTCAACTATTCATTTGCTTATTATATTTGCTTATTTTTACAGATTTAGAAAAAGAAACCGTTATACATTTAGAAAACATAAAAAATCGGTAGGTAGAATTACATGTATTTGTCATTTTCTTCAGGTTTGCGGAAAGCCGTGATAACAAATGCAATAAGATATCCGTAAAGGTTTTCTGGCTCTAGTATAATTATACTAATTCATTGTAAATGCGACTCATTTACTCAAAAACGTATCACAATTCACTATTCAACGCAGGCACTCATTCCTGCAAAAGAACAATGGGATCTTGCTCAATCAAACCAATGACCACTTTCATTTCTTTCTTCAAATTAATAGATTTACATGAATTAGCCCTTTTACGAAAAACATGAATAAGTCATGTTTGATAACGTAATCACTTGAAATTTTCTGGACTTTTTGCGCATGCTAAGGTACGGCAATTTTACTTATCTAATGTTAATATATCCAATCTTTTGATCTTTTTTAAAATATGTTGCTTACAAATCAATGTTGTCATAAACAAGTGACACAACATAAATTCCTTAAGGTATGCTTAAGATTGGCATCAATACTCATGACGCTAGAGCGCGAATACATATTGAAATGAATGATTTTTTATATTTCAACGACGTCAAAATCAAGTGACTAAAGAAAAATATCATTTTTTTGCAAGGACATGTTCAGCTAACGTTATATTAATCCAGAAAAAAAAATATCTTCGAGAATGCGAACAGGTTTGTTTTCAAGTAGGCATTCCATCAAACATGAATATCCGACATGTTTGATGACGTAATTACTTGAAATTTTGAAGACCTTATGAACGTACTAAGTTTCGATATTTTTGAAAATTATAAATTCATTGGTCTAATTGGCGATTTTATATGATTTTTAAAAATAATTCTTGCTTTAGTATGCATGACGTCATAACCACGTGACAATTTTTTTTTTGGCAGTATGCATCACTTCAATCTTAACTCTATCAATTCTGAAGATTTAATTAAGACTGACTCAAAATTCATGATACTAGAGCGAGGAAATCTTTAAAAAGAAATGATTTTTATCTTTTTGATGATGTCATAACCACGTGACTCAAAATAAATAATGCAGAAAATAGAATGTAAACCTCTATGCCAATATGCTGTCCAATTTTCATGCTTCTAACGCATCAGGGGGCTTTGTAACAGTTAAATTTAGTTTTTGGACCAAAGTTCGAAACCTGGTATTGCCATAAAATCTTAATCTTTTCGAATTTGGAAATTCAAATGCTAAGGTGCACATCTACACCCTAAAATACATCTTCTGTAAAAATATCAAGATAATCGGATCAGAATTGAAGGCTCTAGAGCGCGAACAACCTTTTGAAGCTGACGTCAAATATGACGTCATATGACGCCAATGAAAATTGAAAATGAAAGAATGTATAAAAAGATACTTTTTTATCGCTGCAATTTCAATTTCATTTAAATTGACTCGAAATGTATGATGCCAGAGCGAGAGAAATCCTTGAAAAAATAGGATTTTGCCCTTTAAATGACGTCATTACCACGTGACTTAAAAGGTAATCTTTCAGATAAAAGAAAGTAGATATCTGGGCCGATTAGCTGTTTATTTTTCATGCTTCTAACTCCTCAGTAGCCTTTGTAACATTAAATGATAGTTTTAGGACCAAAGTTCGAAACTCGGTTTTGCCATAAATTCTTAAATGTTTCGAATTTGAAAATTTGAAAGACAAGGTGCACATTAACATCATAACATACTTCTTCTGTGAAAATATCAAGATAAAACGACAAAAAATAAAGGCTCCAGAGCGCGAACAAACTTTTAATGCTGACGTCAAATCTGACGTCATTTAACGTCATTGAAAATTTAAAATGATAGAATTTAAAAATTTGAACATTTTTGTCGAGGCAATTTAATTTTCATGTTGCTCAGACACTGGCAACATACTGAAATTAACTCTTGGATTTGGTTGGAAAATGAGGAATAATAATAATAAGAAGAAGAAACATAATAACAAACCCTATACGTTTTCCGCAGGTTTGCGGAAAGCCGTAATAAGAAACGAATTTTTGAATCTGTGATGTGAAAATATGTAATTCATTGTTTTGTTAATTATCGATTCTGTGTTGACTATGCAGAAATGATAATATTGGGAGATTAATAGGGAGACTGGTACAATGTAAAATTTAGCTATCCCATTATCAATATGTGTAAAAAATGATAGATAGATAGATGTGTAAATAATGTATACTGTTATGTGAAATGGCAAGTTGTGTATGAAAGGGGGTGTTGTATGAAAGATAGATACTGTTATGAGTGGCTACTATGACAAGTTCTTTAATTCTGTGTGTGCTGTGGTATTACATTGTGTATTATAATTACAACTAGTAGTCGTAGAAGCTATACGTTCATTATTATTTATGCATTTTATTGGTCATTTCCTTCTTTTCTCTAAATTTCGTTTCGTTAGGGATATAAGAGGGAGAGAAATATAAGGCAATTCTTAATATACCTTATCCTACAATCTTTCTAGTGTATCTATATTAAGGGACAGGGATCTTTTGTATTTCGTAAACAAGATTAAAAATCATTAAAAATGTATGCATAATAGAGATAGCAGTGAGGATCCATTCTCCGTATTATCCTATCATTAATATTAAATATTAAATTATAAGCAAGGTATTAAGTTTGATCACTAGATACAATTTACGACAAAAACTGAAAACGAAATGATTATCATGTTAATAATAGAGATATCAGTGATGATCCATTCTCCACATTACTAAAATATAATATTCATAAACAAGGTATCAACAACTTACGAGAAACTAATGATGAAGGTAAAAGTGGTATGATGTAGTAGATGAGAGAGTGAGTCGGAGAGAGAGTGTTGTTTTGTTTCACGTGTGTAATTTGTGTAGTATATTTATTTAATAGTAATTATAAATTTTCATTCAAATACTTTTCAACAATAGCATTCAATACAAAAACAGTTGAACGACCCTTCCGAAAACCGAACTGTGCATCGCTTAGTATATGATTTTTTTCTATCCAATCATTCAATCTATTATTCAATACAGCTGTAAATATTTTTGAAAAACAACTCACTAAAGTAATTCCTCGATAATTATTAACGTCGGAAGGGTCATTCTTTTTAAAAATTGGAACAATAATTCCTCTGGACCATTGTATAGGAAAATGGCCAGAATTAAGTATGGCATTAAAAAGATCTACTAAATGCAATGATAAAATATCAAAAGATTCAATAAAATATTCATTAAGTAACTCGTCTTTACCAAAAGATTTATTTCTTTTTAGGCATTTTATTACATTTTCTATTTCTGATATACTAATAGGTTTATCTAATTCTTCAAATTTACAATCGTTACTGTAAAAATCATGATACTGAACAAATCTTCACACTCATCCTCCTCAACTGTACCAGTGTTACTATGCAAGGAAGAGAAATATTCATAAAATTCATTGACCGATATATCCATATTGGTTTTATTGTTCTTACGTTTACAAAAAAGTTTCCAAAATTCCCTAGGTTTGCTATGCCTCAAACGCTCAATCTCGCTGATTTTCCTTCTTTCATATAGCCTACGTTTTTTTCGTACAAGTTTCTTGTAAAATGATTTGATATTAAGCATAGTGTAACGAGAAATATCTGTTTTATATCTGTTATATACACTTAATGATTCAAAATATTTTATTTTTTTTTGCTTCAGAACATTCCATATCAAACCATTCTGCCTTTTTAAATAGGGAAGTGTTTTCTATTTTCTCTTTTAAATTAATTTTAATATTTTTCTTAAATAAGGGTTGAGCAACATCATTAAGAATGTTAGTAAATTTGTCTACACATAGGTCAATATTATTAACATCTTGATTATTGAGTGTGTTGACTACAGTATTTAGCTCAGGTAATCTACCGATTAAACCACGCCGAAATTCATCTCTCAGTTTATCATTCCAATATATAGTTTCAAGTTTATTGGCATAAATCAGCAAATCAAATTTGCCTTTGGCCATTTACAATATATATTTTGAAGTATGGCAAAGACACAAATACAAAGATATACAAAACAATATTATACATTTAAGAAACAGCAAAATTGTTAAGGGTATTTTTTCGAATATCAAACGCTTCTTTTATAAATTTTGATATTTTATGTAGCAGCTTTTTACTTTTTGTAGACATCATGAAAACAAATTTATTAACAGTAGGCCATGATACACTACCTAAATATTTTTTACGAACATCAGAATATCTGGAACAACATAGAAAGAAATGCTATTCAGATTCAATTGCATTCATATTGCATAATTTACATAACCTATTTTCTCTTTCAATTCTATTATGTCTTCCCAATTCAATTTCTAAGTCATGTGAGCACAGTCTTAGTCGAGTGAACTGCTATATGATTCGTTATTAATTATGTCTAAGTAATTTTCATAGCAAAATGTACTCTTAAAAACTTTATAATAACCTTTTAATCATAGGAAAATAATTTATAGTACTATCAAATTCATACAATAGGTTTGAGAAACCAAGATGCTCAATTATAGAGTTTATACGTTTTGACCAACAAGCACCAAAAATATTATTACACTGATCCGTATACATGTGTTTTAATGATGTATTTGACGATTTCATTAATTTTAACCAAAATTTAATTGACCTTTCTTTAGCTAGAATAGATAAAGGAAATCTTCCTAATTCCCCGTACACTGCTGAAGTAGGTGTCTGATTACGGACCCCTAAGATGTATTTACAAAATCGTAAATGTATCTTATCAATTTCTGTATAATTATATACTCCCCATACCTCAGAACCGTATAATAAAATAGGAACAATCAGGGAATCAAACATATGTAGCTTGGTTTTAACATTCATACTGACTCTATCGAAAAGTGAAAGTAAGTTTTGATATGCCCTGAGGGCTTGATCCGACAATGTTTTAACGGCACATTTAAGATTACCTGTGTATGTAAATTTTACACCCAAATAAATAAAACTGTCAACAATTTCAATCTAATCGTCGTTAATGACGAATTCAATGTTAAAATTACTTTTCTTTTTCTCAAATATACATACTTTTGTCTTATTAATATTTATTTTAAGACCCCATTTATCTGAATACTTACAGATATTATTTATTTGTGCTTGTAAACTTATTGGGTTTGTTGTAAATAGTACAATATCATCAGCAAACAGAATTAAATACATAGACAATAGATCGAGATCTTGGTTTACCATATCATTTAAATCAATATTTTTAATTATATCATTAATATAGAGGATGAAAAGTATCGAAGATAATGGCTCCCCTTGCTTTAAGCCGACAGTAACGTCGAAAAAATCAGACAAAGGCATAATAGGTGAAATTTTCACACAGCATTTCACAACATTATAAATGCTTTTTAACATGTTAATCATTTTACAGCTGATACCAGACTGAACTAATTTAATCCATAATGCGTCCCTATTAACCGTATCAAATGCTCTCTGGTAATCAATAAAAACACACCATAATCTTTCTTTTTTAGATAATACTTTCTGGATAATTGAATGTAGTAAATAAATCGCATCAGCTGTAGAACGATTATCACGAAAACCATATTGTTCATTTATAAAAACATCCTCACTCTCACACCATTTATTCAATCTATTACGTAGTGTTAAGGAAAATATCTTAGCAATTATATTTACTAAAGTAATGCCTCTATAATTTGAAGGGTTATTTTCGCCACCTTTTTTATAAATTGGGACAATAATACCGTTAGACCATGCCTCAGGATAGATACCTGAATTATAAATTTTGTTAAATACTAAACAAAGATATGGGGCAATAAAATCATTAGCATCAATGAAAAAATCCGCAACATTATTTTCTAAATCACAACTTTTATGACGCTTTAAGTTAAGAATAGTTTTTTTAATTTCCTCAACAGTTAAAGGTGAATCTAAGAATTCAATGTTTACACTTTCCTCTCTAGATGAATCTTCATATACATTACTATTTACTGGGTTTGACATAGATGAAAAATAATTTGTAAAATCTTCAATACTTACATCATTTGCCTTATTTTTTTTTTATATTGTTTTTGACATGTTGCCAAAATTTACGAGGTGATTTTTACTCAAGTCAAATAATTTATGTTTCTCTTTAATGTAAAATTTACGCTTTGCATCACGTTTAATTTTAGAAAAATTACTTCTACATTTCAAGAATGATATTTTATTCTCATCAGAATTGTTTATTTTTAGATCACGCTTAGCTTTCAAAAACAATTGCTTAGATTCCCGACACTTTTCATCAAACCATAGAGATTTCTTTTTCCTAATATTTTTTTTATAAGTGCATATTTTTCCAAAACATTGAAAAGATACATCATAAATAAGTTTAGAAAATGAATTTATATCCATTTCACCATTCTCAAGTTGGTTCATCATATCATCGAATAACGGTGCATTACCACTGAGCGAATTTAGTAAGATATAAATTTATATCCATTTCACCATTCTCAAGTTGGTTCATCATATCATCGAATAACGGTGCATTACCACTGAGCGAATTTAGTAAGATATAAATTTATATCCATTTCACCATTCAAAATAACGGTCTTACCACTGAATTTAGTAAGATATAAATTTATATCCATTTCACCATTCTCAAGTTGGTTCATCATATCATCGAATAAGGTGCATACCACTGAGCGAATTTAGTAAGATATAAATTTATATCCATTTCACCATTCTCAAGTTGGTTCATCATATCATCGAATAACGGTGCATTACCACTGAGCGAATTTAGTAAGATATAAATTTATATCCATTTCACCATTCTCAAGTTGGTTCATCATATCATCGAATAACGGTGCATTACCACTGAGCGAATTTAGTAAGATATAGTAAGATATAAATTTATATCCATTTCACCATTCTCAAGTTGGTTCATCATATCATCGAATAACGGTGCATTACCACTGAGCGAATTTAGTAAGATATAAATTTATATCCATTTCACCATTCTCAAGTTGGTTCATCATATCATCGAAAAGGTGCATTACACTGGTTCACCATTCTCAAGTTGGTTCATCATATCATCGAATAACGGTGCATTACACTGAGCGATTTAGTAAGATATAAATTTATATCCATTTCACCATTCTCAAGTTGGTTCATCATATCATCGAATAACGGTGCATTATCACTGAGCGAATTTAGTAAGATATAAATTTATATCCATTTCACCATTCTCAAGTTGGTTCATCATATCATCGAATAACGGTGCATTATCACTGAGCGAATTTAGTAAGATATAAATTTATATCCATTTTCACCATTCTCAAGTTGGTTCATCATATCATCGAATAACGGTGCATTATCACTGAGCGAATTTAGTAAGATATAAATTTATATCCATTTCACCATTCTCAAGTTGGTTCATCATATCATCGAATAACGGTGCATTACCACTGAGCGAATTTAGTAAGATATAAATTTATATCCATTTCACCATTCTCAAGTTGGTTCATCATATCGAATAACGGTGCATTACCACTGAGCGAATTTAGTAAGATATAAATTTATATCCATTTCACCATTCTCAAGTTGGTTCATCATATATCGAATAACGGTGCATTACCACTGAGCGAATTTAGTAAGATATCTTTATCATCCGTATTCCATATAATTTTATCAAAAGATTTAATGTTATTCATATCCTGCAGTGTAGTATCACATTTTAACGAGAATATTACAGGACAATGATCAGAAAACTCAGTCATATCCATAACACACATATTAGAGATATATTTAAAATTTTCATAACTAGTCAACAGGTAATCGACTGTACTCATCGCTGGTTTATTTCTAATAACTGAGTTAAATATGCACTGGCCCGGTTCGAGTCGACCATTGACAGTTCTAATATTATTTTCCTTGCACAATGTTAACAATTTATTACCAAAAGTGTTAACATGCTTGTCATAATTTTTTCTCATGGGTAAACTGTATTCATCACATACATCATGTGGCAAATCAACATAACGGTCCAAGTTTATGTTATGTACATAGTCAGGTACCTCACCTGTACGCGCATTTAAATCTCCTAGCAAATAAATATCACCTCGCTCACTATATTTTCTTATTTCAGAACTAACATATTCAAACATATCAAAATCAAATAGACTACAATTTACATTTTTATAGACAGAAGAATCTTCGGGTGGGACATAACATAAGCAAAAATACATATTATTTTCAGATTTAACACATTCTTTCTTTAGTTTGAACCATATAATGCCATTAGGATTAATACTTGTCAATTCTATAAAATTCCTGTATTCTATTTTGTAATAAACAATAACACCGCCACTGTCTCGTTTTGCTCTACGGTTCATTTTTGGTCTTGGACACTCGATAGATTCATAACCTTGTATTTGCACATTACTTGTTTTAGCATTCCATGTTTCAGTAAAAAGAAGTATATCAAAGTCAGAAATAAAATTAATGAAATCACAGTCATTCAATTTAGATTTAATACCCTGTACATTCCAAAGCAGGAAGGATAACTGTTTCTCATTGTCCCCCTAACTAGCGCTATAACCAGCACTTGACACCGTGTCAACCGTGAACCTTTTCCCGTTGATGTACAGTTTGTCGTAAGACAACACAGCCTTCTGTATATCAGTGCGCATGTATGCTTCACCGTCACGATTAACAATCGTGTCGGCACGAACAATAACAAAACTTAACGGGCAATTGTCAGAGTATTCACACAATGACCCGACACTATAATTATCAATACAATTGAAATCATGTTCATTCAATAATAAATAATCGATTACACTGGAACCCAAAATGATATGGTTCACACAAGTAAAATTACCTGTAAAATCATTGCCTAACCTTCCATTTGCTATACGTAGGCATGAAGATTTACAAATATCAATCAGTTTAAGGCCATGCGTGTTTGTTACTTTATCAGCAGAAAACCGTGCAGACGAAAAGTCTGGTATGTAATCATCATCATCCATAGGTCTGTGAAGTTAGCTGGGAATTGGGAATTGGGTATTGGGTATTCAATATCCAGCTACAACCGAATTCCCAGCCAGCTGGAAATTGGTTATTCGCGAATTTCCAGCTACAACCGAATAACCAGCCAGCTGGGAATTGGTTATTCGCGAATACCCAGCTACAGCCCAATAACCAGCTAGCTGGGAATTGGGAATTCATGATTTTTACAATTTAAGTATAAAACAAAGTGTAACTTGAATACCCAGCTACAGCCGAATAACCAGCCAGCTGGGAATTGGTTATTCGCGAATACCCAGCTACAGCTCAATAACCAGCTAGCTGGGAATTGGGAATTCATGATTTTTACAATTTAAGTATAAAACAAAGTGTAACTTGAATACCCAGCTACAGCCGAATAACCAGCCAGCTGGGAATTGGTTATTCGCGAATACCCAGCTACAGCCCAATAACCAGCTAGCTGGGAATTGGGAATTCGTGATTTTTATAATTTAAGTATAAAACAAAGTGTAAGTTGAAGTCCCAGCTACAGTCGAATAACCAGCCAGCTGGGAATTGGTTATTCGCGAATACCCAGCTACAGCCCAATAACCAGCCAGCTGGGAATTGGGAATTCATGATTTTTATAATTTAAGTATAAAACAAAGTGTAGGTTGAATACCCAGCTACAGCCGAATAACCAGCCAGCTGGGAATTGGTTATTCGCGAATACCCAGCTACAGCCCAATAACCAGCTAGCTGGGAATTGGGAATTCATGATTTTTATAATTTAAGTATAAAACAAAGTGTAGGTTGAATACCCAGCTACAGCCGAATAACCAGCCAGCTGGGAATTGGTTATTCGCGAATACCCAGCTACAGCCGAATAATTAGCTAGCTGCGAATTGGGAATTCACAATTTTTATAATTTAAGTATAAAACAACGTGTAGATTGAATACCCAGCTACAGCCGAATAACCAGCTAGCTGGGAATTAGAAATTCAAAATATTTTACAATATAAGTATAATAAAGTGTGGTCTGCAAACGTTGATGATTATTATTCAAGGTAATGATATTAATAAATTTATGTTATTTGCATTAATAACATTAATATTGAATATTTTTGGAATTAGATAAAAGTTAACACTGCTTCCAGAGGAAGAATGAAAGGTACATCACAGGTGTTCAAAGGTTAATCTTCAAAACGCTTGTCAATGTTTCCCTCGACCTTTAAGAATACGATTGAATATATATCAGGGAGGGGGGGGGTGTATGACGCTCATTTCCGAAATTAAGATTGTTACGACTCATTATTATTTTCAGTATATATTGATATTACAAAAAAAAACACACAAATAAGAGGCACAAGCGGACGCAATAGAAATACATAGACTGTAAACGCGTACACCATAGTCATAGAGATACAACGCGGACGATACGTAACATACGTATAAGGAAAACATGGACGATATGTAACATGTAAGGAAAACCCGGACGATATGTAACATATATGGAAAACCCGGACGATATGTTACATATAAGGAAAACCCCGACGCTGTATTTTGATAATATTTTGATGGTATATTAATATTATGAAGAGGAAAGATATAATCAAATGACGCAACGCGCGTACATTATAATCAAAGAAAAAAAAAAAAGCGGAGGATATTGTATTACATAATGAAAACACGGACGATATGTAACATAAAACGAAAAAGCGGACGATGTGTAACATGATATATTGATATTATGAAGAATATAAATATACACAACAAGCGGACAAAGACTGGAATGATTATCCTGACATGATTAGCACAATCCACATGTTATCCTTGATCACTCGTTGAAATATCAAGTGGGCATTTATACAGGATCTGTGGTGCCAAGTGGTACATTTATCGCACATAACCGTTAAATTATCAAAACATGCTTGTAAATTACAAAGACGATAATTTTCTATCTCTATTTGAATAATTTTCCTTCCATGACTTAAAGAAAGTTTAAGATTCAATGGAAATTCAGTTAAATTCTGGTTTTTAAAGCACTGTAACAAATGTGATCTCATTTTAGTACAATCGAAAATAAAATGTTATTATTTTGTTTCATAATGTAGTGTGCAGTTAGGTTTATCACATCCGTATATTTGAGATAGTTGAATTTCGAGTCCATTTGATTATTATTTGGTATGTCCATAAATTACAAAATTGATGAATTACATCATTACTTAAAGGACACGGTTTAATCGAAGGGGTCTTTGGATTTAAAGTGCCACCAGTGTGTAATGTCAGTCGTACCTGTATACATACACAGTGGGCTATAATATTATGCAATACAACATTACACACTGGTGGCACTTTAAATCCAAAGACCCCATTGAGTAAACCGTGTCCTTTAAGTAATGATGTAATTCATCAATTTTGTAATTTATTCAAATAGAGATAGAAAATTATCGTCTTTGTAATTTACAAGCATGTTTTGATAATTTAACGGTTATGTGCGATAAATGTACCACTTGGCACCACAGATCCTGTATAAATGCCCACTTGACATTTCAACGAGTGATCAAGGATAACATGTGGATTGTGCTAATCATGTCAGGATAATAATTCCAGTCTTTGTCCGCTTGTTGTGTATATTTATATTCTTCATAATATCAATATATCATGTTACACATCGTCCGCTTTTTCGTTTTATGTTACATATCGTCCGTGTTTTCATTATGTAATACATATCCTCCGCTTTTTTTCTCTTCTTTGATTATAATGTACGCGCGTTGCGTCATTTGATTATATCTTTCCTCTTCATAATATTAATATACCATCAAAATATTATCAAAATACAGCGTCGGGGTTTTCCTTATATGTAACATATCGTCCGGGTTTTCCATATATGTTACATATCGTCCGGGTTTTCCTTACATGTTACATATCGTCCATGTTTTCCTTATACGTATGTTACATATCGTCCGCGTTGTATCTCTATGACTATGTTGTACGCGTTTACAGTCTATGTATTTCTATTGTGTCCGCTTGTGCCTCTTATTTGTGTGTTTTTTTTTTTGTAATATCAATATATACTGAAAATAATAATGAGTCGTAACAATCTTAATTTCGGAAATGAGCGTCATACCCCCCCCCCCCCCCCCCCCCCCCCTCCCTGATATATATTCAATCGTATTCTTAAAGGTCGAGGGAAACATTGACAAGCGTTTTGAAGATTAACCTTTGAACACCTGTGATGTACCTTTCATTCTTCCTCTGGAAGCAGTGTTAACTTTTATCTAATTCCAAAAATATTCAATATTAATGTTATTAATGCAAATAACATAAATTTATTAATATCATTACCTTGAATAATAATCATCAACGTTTGCAGACCACACTTTATTATACTTATATTGTAAAATATTTTAATTTCTAATTCCCAGCTAGCTGGTTTTGGGGGATTCGGCTGTAGCTGGGTATTCGCGAATAACCAATTCCCAGCTGACTGGTTATTCAGCTGTAGCTGGGAATTCAAATTAAACTTTAATTTATATATAAAAATCATGAATTCCCAATTCCCAGCTAGCTGGTTATTGGGCTGTAGCTGGGTATTCGCGAATAACCAATTCCCAGCTGGCTGGTTATTCGGCTGTAGCTGGGTATTCAACCTACACTTTGTTTTATACTTAAATTATAAAAATCATGAATTCCCAATTCCCAGCTAGCTGGTTATTGGGCTGTAGCTGGGTATTCGCGAATAACCAATTCCCAGCTAGCTGGTTATTTGGCTGTAGCTGGGTATTCGCGAATAACCAATTCCCAGCTGGCTGGTTATTCGGCTGTAGCTGGGTATTCAACCTACACTTTGTTTTATACTTAAATTATAAAAATCGTGAATTCCCAATTCCCAGCTAGCTGTTTATTGGGCTGTAGCTGGGTATTCGCGAATAACAAATTCCCAGCTGGCTGGTTATTCGGCTGTAGCTGGGAATTCAACTACACTTTGTTTTATATAAATTATAAAAATCGAATTCCAATTCCCAATTATAAAAATCATGAATTCCTAATTCCCAGCTGGCTAGTTATTCGGCTGTAGCTGGGTATTCGCGAATAACCAATTCCCAGCTGGCTGGTTATTCGGCTGTAGCTGGGTATTCAACCTACACTTTGTTTTATACTTAAATTATTCCCAATTCCCAGCTAGCTGTTTATTGGGCTGTAGCTGGGTATTCGCGAATAACCAATTCCCAGCTGGCTGGTTATTCGCTGTAGCTGGGATTCAACTTACACTTTGTTTTATATAAATTAAACACGAATTCCCAATTCCCAGCTAGCTGTTATTGGGCTGTAGCTGGGTATTCGCGAATAACCGGGCTGTAGCTGGGTATTCGCGAATAACCAATTCCCAGCTGGCTGGTTATTCGGTTGTAGCTGGAAATTCGCGAATAACCAATTTCCAGCTGGCTGGGAATTCGGTTGTAGCTGGATATTGAATACCCAATACCCAATTCCCAATTCCCAGCTAACTTCACAGACCTATCATCCATGAACTCTATATTGCGGTCAAAAACAATAAAATCATGTTTGTCACCAATACGACTATTGAAGTCACCACATAGCATAATTTTGCCCTGGGGTTGAAAATCAATGATATCATTTTGTAGTATATCAAATAAATTAACATTACATGTATTAATATTATATGCCGGCGAGTTCTCGCCCCATATATACACACCTCCTATAAAAATATCGGATTCTAAATGAAAATAATTTTTATCTAACTTTAACCAAATAATTGTATCAAAATGATTCTGAATAAGTTTAACACCCTTAGAAATAGTGTCTTTTATGTATATAACAATACCTCCGCTGCATCTCTTCGCCCGTCTATGCTGAAACTTCCTGTAACAGTTTAATGATTTGTATCCACTGATGTCTATAGATGAGTGTTCGTTAGTCCACGATTCATACAGGAAAACAATTTCATGTTCGTTTATCTTATTTATAAAATCTTGATCTTGTAGTTTATACCTGGTAAGTCCATTGACATTCCATGAAAGGACACTTAGTCCAGCCCCCGCTTCCCGTTAACTTGATCTTTGTAAGTCCACGGGCTTTCGTATTATTAACGGTAGGCTATGTAATGATTTTGGTAACGGTGCGTATACATTTGTTTCTCGACAGGGGGCGTCAGTAATAGACTATGTGTTGGCAAAAGAGTGTGATTTTAAGAATATCAGGGACTTCAGTATTCATGATTTTAATGAATGGAGTGATCATTGTCCAGTTTCTATTTCAATATATTGCAATGTTTTGTTTGACAAAAATATTTGTCATACATTTACTAAATATAAGTGGAGTGATAATTTTAGAAACGATTTTAGAACAGGATTGATCAGTAAATTACCCATTTATAATCGGTTGACTGAAAATATTGATTTAAGGGAACGTGCAGCTATTAATGATGTAGTACGTGAATTTACGAAAATTGTACGGG